>VICQ01000027.1:0-371363 GCA_025528855.1 Trametes punicea
GTCTCTTTACACTCTCCATGCTCAATTTTGTACTCAAATCAAACAGCCTTCTTTCTCTTCCTCTCCCAAGACTCCTCTCTACTCTCCTAAGCCCACGACCCTTATGTTGAGCCCTGGTCAAGCCTCTGTTGCCTCAAGACTGTCTATCGACCCTCCCAAGGTCTTTCAAGGCGCTACCTTTGAGCAGACCCCCCCAGATGTGAGCATGTGCTATTAATGACTGACATCCTTTTGTCTAAACTGTCATCAGCTATACGATGTTCCAGAGGGGACCTTGAGCACTTGGGGCTTCCTCATCAACCGTCGCCTCAAGTGCTTTATCTGCATGTCCTGTCACATCGTCATCTTACCATCCCATCTCCCCAGCCACATCACTAAAAAGCACAAGGATACCTGCATATCTGTTGACAAGAGTCGCGTTCAGGAGATTGCTCACCAAGAGGGCTTACTCTCCTCTTACCCAGACACTCCTGTCTTTGACCAGATAGAGTTTCAAGGCCTTGGGCGGTCTTGGGGCCATTGCTGTCCTTTCTGCCCTGCTATGTACTCACATAGCAAGGACGTCCTGGCTCATTGCCATGAAGCTCATGACTTGGAGGTTGAGGCTGAAGACCTCCCTTCTGCGTGGATGCAGCGCTTGTCTGAGGCACCTCAGGCCAAGGCCTGGTTTCGTATCATCCCTCGGTCTCTTGAGCTTTGCTCTCCCTCTGCCAACTACCTCATCTCACTACGTAAAGAATTGAACTCTCGTCCTCCGCTTCCTGCCTCTCATCTGGATCATCGCCATCTCAGTCCCTGGCATGTCACTACCCGGTGGATGCAGTACATTGAGGATAAAGATCCTATCAAGATGCGAAGCCTTATTGAACTGCCAAAGGAGGACGACCCTCTCTTTCCTCTCATCTTTGCTGTTCGTCACTATCTCAATATGGCCTATGAGCTGATCCTCCGGTCAAGCGAGGTATCCCTTCAGATTTATAGGGAAAAAGTAGGGGGGGTGAGGGTTAGCCCTAGCCCTTTACGGTAAGGGTTAGGGGGCTAGGCGCCCGTAGCGCACTGGCGCATATGCGCTGGTGCGCCGCATCATGTGCTATCCTCGTGTGCAGAGTGCACTGGCGCATATGCGCTGATGCGCCGCATCATGTGCCATCCTCATGTGCAGAGCGCACTGGCACACATGATAGGGATCTCTGCACTGGTGCAACCAAGGATTGACACAGCACTCCAGCACACCGATGCACCCATGCGTGCAGGAATGTATTATACTTCATTTGTAGATATAATTCTAAAATATGATACCTAACTGTGGGGCACACCATCGCCACTGTGGTGGTGCACTGGCGCGCTGAAGCATACAATGGCATGCAATAATTTTACTTATCAATTTCAATGAAATATATTGGGCGAAGCGCATGGGCACAAGTGCGCTGGTACGCTGATACACAGTGTGACAAAATCATTATGAATGCACTGGTGCATGTGCGCCAGTGCGCCAGAACAATGACGACATACATAATACTTCATTGCAATGTAAACGACTATGATGCCAGAACAATAATGATAATACTTTATAATTGCGAAGCGCACGTGCACAAGTGCGCTGCCGTGCGAACACAAAGTGTTCAAATGATATGATTATTAGCGCACCAGCGCAAGTGCGCCAGTGCGCTGGTGCACTATTGTCGAATGATTGTGAGCGCACCAGCGCATGTGCGCCAGTGCGTGCGCTGGTGCACTGTGGTCGAATAATTATGCGCGCACATGCACCGGTGCGCTGACTTTGGGATTGGAACGACGTGTATGGTTTGGGCGCGAGCGCACCAGCGCAAATGCGCTGGTGCGCTCAAAGCGATAGCTAGTTGGACATGTATTAACGTAGGGCGGAAGGTCCGCGTCTTCACGCTAGTGTGCGCTTTCAGACATGCTAGTGAGAGGTGTGATATCCTCACTTTTTTCATTGCTACGCTACATGCACATGTACATTACATTGTTCTACACCCTGAGCAGGTAGTGGCCGCGTGCGCACAGCACATGAATGCGGATTCGAGCTCGGTTAGGTCTAGGCAAGTGTGGCGCAAGTGCGCGGGTGCGCGCCGCCAGGCGGCTGCCGCGTGCGCCAGCCCTCGAAGCGCAGGCACGTGCTTCAGTCACAGATGTGATGGACGTGCAAGCGCCGTGCGGTGCCATGCGCCGGCGTCTGCATGCTGGACGCGCTGGCGTTTAGATTCTTTCCACCTCAGCACTGTGCGCTGCCGCTTTCCCACTTGCTGCTTCACTCTACCAAATTCCTCTCGCTTGCCAACATGCCACCCAAAGCTGAAAAAGCGAAGCCGAAGCCTCGCGCGGTACGTCCGCGCGCACTTGTATTGCATGGAAGCTCGCTGACCTTGCACTATGCATACAACAGAAAAGCGCCGCGCCCGCCCAAGCCGAACCCGCGCTCAAAGCGACCGCGTCCAAGGCCAAAGGGAAAAAGGCTGCCGCGACGTCTGGGAATGTGGAGGTGCGCCGTTTCTACCACGTGCACGCGCATAGTTTACTTAGGGTTAGGGAGGGGGGAGCTGCGACGAAGTCGCAGCGACGACGAATGCCTGGGAGGGGGAGGTCGAATGGGGCCCAACAAGGGTGAGGAATCGTCCCCACCCGCCTTGTTTCGACCTTTATAGTCTCTTCAGGGGCCCTGTATAGTTTTCCGGTTAGAGTTCGCACCACATCAAACCTTATCTGTGGCTGTTGATGTGTCATAACATATTAGTAAACGGCCGCTGATGCCGAAGGCATCGGCCCGATGGCATCGCAAAGATGTCAGTGGCTATTACTCATGCTTACCCAGCACGCGATGACGTGCACCTTATCCCGAAATAGGAAGTCGTTCCTGTAACAGTCACAACACGGCATGTGATCTCACACGAGGTGCCGTGTCACCAGTGCGGGCCACCGGCCCTTTAGGGCCGGGGCTATAAAGGACTCCGGACTGATCCGGTTTCGGGTGCGCGGCCTACTATCGGGCCGGTGTCCATAATCACATGCCTAGTGACGTAATGTCACGTGCATGGCCCAGTGGACTCTACCGCCTGTTAGGGTTCGGTTAGGGTTCGGGTTAGGGCTTAGGGTTCAGGTTAGGGTTCGGGTTAGCTGATAAATAGTAATCAGCGACCGTTTTCGCACAACGATTAAGTTGGCGTGAATACTAACGGTTAGGGTTTGGGTTAGAAAGCCAAACCGCCCGGGGTGAGCCGGGCCGCTTTGTATTCCATATGTTACTGTGCGAGCTAAAGAGTCAGCAGAACAAGTTCCAATGTCAGTTGAGGGGCGTAGTCGACGACCGTCTGCTCGATCAGCGGTCATGCCTAGGTCATGCCTAAAGTCGTGCTTAGAGCAGCGTAGTTTAGGTCACTGAGCCTGTAGACGCAGCCCGGCGCCACATCTGCTTGCCTTCCCGGCCGTTTCCTACCGGTGCTGCTTAGCACGCTACGCGCGGGGAGTAGCCGGGTCTCCACTATCACGCTTCACGAGTACTGGTGGCCATGCCACGCGCCCATCGGCACGCCCGTCGGCACGCCCATCGGCACGACATGATCAAGCGACTGCGTCATCAACGCGTTTCCCTCAGCCGAACAAAGGCTTGTTCGGGGACGGCGAGCGCCGGTGTATGTTGTCTTGATGTTCCATCCGAAACGAGGTTCGGGCGTCAATAGACATACTTGGACCGGCGGTGGTGTTCGGAGCCGACTGAATTTCGCTTACGCGTTCAGCAGTCTCCTTCTCGTCGAGCTGACGGAGTACGAGTTTTTTCCAAAGATTTGTTAAGTCGAATAAATTACGAGTTCGCTTACGACTCGTAATCATTCGTCTGTTCAGCATACCTATTTTGCGTATATCTGGAATATAGAGTTCACCGCCCAACGTATCAGGCACAGCACTTAAGCACGCGCCGTCCACGTCGTTAAGCGAACCCCAATCCCGAGATGGACGTGGGTACTCACGATTAGTATAGACTGTGTTTTCCCCGCGGTCGGCACGTTCGTACCATTCCCGCCAGTAGCCGAGTATCGTATCTCCTAACTCTTTAGCATTGAAGTAATTCCATGCCGTGTTATATTGGGTTTTCAGAACAAGAACGCCCTCGCTATCGCGAGCGTTGTTCTCACTCAAACGCTTTTCCCAGCGTTCTTGAAGGTACTTTCTTACCCAAGAACTAACAAGGTCACGCGGGTAACCACGCTTGACATAAAGGGCTACCAACTCCTTTATGCTGTCCAAGTAGACCGGAATAGTACTACTAAGCGTCGCTAACCGCGACATCTCGCCAATAAAAGTTCCCCTTTTGACATCAAGGGGATGGCCAGATATCCATGGAATTCGCTCCATGTGGTTCTTTTGCTTGCGATAAGGTTTCCATTGTAACGTACCATTTTCAAAATAGAAAGTGGCGTCAAGGAAGTTACACCGCACGGCTGAAGATTCCCACAAGATTTGGCAGCCATCGAAGATTATTTTATTGCTAAGGTATTGTTGGGCGGCGCTACCACTAGTCGCACGAACAATAGCAAAGCAATCATCAATGTAACGACCATAGAAAGCAATTCTAGGGTCGCTCAAAACGTTAGCTTTCTTTTCGAAGTACCATCCGAATAGATTGGCTAAGTCCGGAGACTCGGGGACGCCCATAGCTAGTCCTCGCTTCTGTAAGAAGTATTCGTTTTGAAACTGCGTAATTAATTGCGTACTGCTTACTTGCAGCGCCCGCCGGAAGATTTGCGAGTGGAGGCGTGCTTGACTTCCATCAAAGCCCTTAAGGACTCCATCTCGTTCTTCGGTCGCGTTGTAAATCATTGGATCGAATGTGTGTTCGAGCCACATTTGGTACACGATACCCAAACATTGCTTAAGTGGAATATTCGGATAAAATGCTACAACGTCGCCGGTGACGAAATACCAGTTTTCGCCCCATGGCGCAGCGGGTATACGCAATTGGCTTAATTTTAACACCAAGTCTTTGGTTCCGTGAATCACGGTTGGCGCCGCTTTTACTAGCGGTTTGAGCTCTTTAGAAACAAATTTGCCGCATGGGCCTGTGATGACGGAGTGACACGGCACAATAGGCCGGAACCCTGCAGGATTTTTATGAATTTTAGGGATTCCATAAAATTGCGGGAACTTGTGTTCACCGTCATCCGGAGTCAATTTCGATAACATGAATTTATCTACTTTTAACGCGCCCAAGGTAACATGATTGTCCACTAGCTTTGCTATGGCTTTTACCTCGGCTTGTTTCTCATCGAAGATTCGTGTTGCTCGAGCCTTTGTCACGGGCTCATAATCGTGACGATTACTTAAGAGCTTCTTCGTTTGCTCAATGATCCAGGTACGCTCGGACACCGCAAGTCCCAAATTCTTATCGGTAAGAGTGACGACATAATCGCGCTCTTTAAGAAAGGCTAATATTTTGGAAGGGCTAGGCGCGAGCGATTTACTTGGTAAGCTTCGCCCAACATCTGCGGGTATTTTGGCGATCGTAGTTTCCACGAAGCGCCTACCCCGCTCGATGCCAATTTCTAGCCAGCGCGGTAGAGACGGGACCCGAGTGGTTTTTTCGCGGTCTTAATCTTTCTATATATCTTGGTCTTTAGTAGATGGCTTCATTTACGTGCATATGATCCAGATTATGAGATTAAGGACCGCGAAAAAACCACTCGGGTCCCGTCTCTACCGCGCTGGCTAGAAATTGGCATCGAGCGGGGTAGGCGCTTCGTGGAAACTACGATCGCCAAAATACCCGCAGATGTTGGGCGAAGCTTACCAAGTAAATCGCTCGCGCCTAGCCCTTCCAAAATATTAGCCTTTCTTAAAGAGCGCGATTATGTCGTCACTCTTACCGATAAGAATTTGGGACTTGCGGTGTCCGAGCGTACCTGGATCATTGAGCAAACGAAGAAGCTCTTAAGTAATCGTCACGATTATGAGCCCGTGACAAAGGCTCGAGCAACACGAATCTTCGATGAGAAACAAGCCGAGGTAAAAGCCATAGCAAAGCTAGTGGACAATCATGTTACCTTGGGCGCGTTAAAAGTAGATAAATTCATGTTATCGAAATTGACTCCGGATGACGGTGAACACAAGTTCCCGCAATTTTATGGAATCCCTAAAATTCATAAAAATCCTGCAGGGTTCCGGCCTATTGTGCCGTGTCACTCCGTCATCACAGGCCCATGCGGCAAATTTGTTTCTAAAGAGCTTAAACCGCTAGTAAAAGCGGCGCCAACCGTGATTCACGGAACCAAAGACTTGGTGTTAAAATTAAGCCAATTGCGTATACCCGCTGCGCCATGGGGCGAAAACTGGTATTTCGTCACCGGCGACGTTGTAGCATTTTATCCGAATATTCCACTTGAGCAATGTTTGGGTATCGTGTACCAAATGTGGCTCGAACACACATTCGATCCAATGATTTACAACGCGACCGAAGAACGAGATGGAGTCATTAAGGGCTTTGATGGAAGTCAAGCACGTCTCCACTCGCAAATCTTCCGGCGGGCGCTGCAAGTAAGCAGTACGCAATTAATTACGCAGTTTCAAAACGAATACTTCTTACAGAAGCGAGGACTAGCTATGGGCGTCCCCGAGTCTCCGGACTTAGCCAATCTATTTGGATGGTACTTCGAAAAGAAAGCTAACGTTTTGAGCGACCCTAGAATTGCTTTCTATGGTCGTTACATTGATGATTGCTTTGCTATTGTTCGTGCGACTAGTGGTAGCGCCGCCCAACAATATCTTAGCAATAAAATAATCTTCGATGGCTGCCAAATCTTGTGGGAATCTTCAGCCGTGCGGTGTAACTTCCTTGACGCCACTTTCTATTTTGAAAATGGTACGTTACAATGGAAACCTTATCGCAAGCAAAAGAACCACATGGAGCGAATTCCATGGATATCTGGCCATCCCCTTGATGTCAAAAGGGGAACTTTTATTGGCGAGATGTCGCGGTTAGCGACGCTTAGTAGTACTATTCCGGTCTACTTGGACAGCATAAAGGAGTTGGTAGCCCTTTATGTCAAGCGTGGTTACCCGCGTGACCTTGTTAGTTCTTGGGTAAGAAAGTACCTTCAAGAACGCTGGGAAAAGCGTTTGAGTGAGAACAACGCTCGCGATAGCGAGGGCGTTCTTGTTCTGAAAACCCAATATAACACGGCATGGAATTACTTCAATGCTAAAGAGTTAGGAGATACGATACTCGGCTACTGGCGGGAATGGTACGAACGTGCCGACCGCGGGGAAAACACAGTCTATACTAATCGTGAGTACCCACGTCCGTCTCGGGATTGGGGTTCGCTTAACGACGTGGACGGCGCGTGCTTAAGTGCTGTGCCTGATACGTTGGGCGGTGAACTCTATATTCCAGATATACGCAAAATAGGTATGCTGAACAGACGAATGATTACGAGTCGTAAGCGAACTCGTAATTTATTCGACTTAACAAATCTTTGGAAAAAACTCGTACTCCGTCAGCTCGACGAGAAGGAGACCGCTGAACGCGTAAGCGAAATTCAGTCGGCTCCGAACACCACCGCCGGTCCAAGTATGTCTATTGACGCCCGAACCTCGTTTCGGATGGAACATCAAGACAACATACACCGGCGCTCGCCGTCCCCGAACAAGCCTTTGTTCGGCTGAGGGAAACGCGTTGATGATGCAGTCGCTTGATCATGTCGTGCCGATGGGCGTGCCGACGGACGTGCCGATGGGCGCGTGGCATGGCCACCAGTACTCGTGAAGCGTGATAGTGGAGACCCGGCTACTCCCCGCGCGTAGCGTGCTAAGCAGCACCGGTAGGAAACGGCCGGGAAGGCAAGCAGATGTGGCGCCGGGCTGCGTCTACAGGCTCAGTGACCTAAACTACGCTGCTCTAAGCACGACTTTAGGCATGACTCTAGGCATGACCGCTGATCGAGCAGACGGTCATCGACTACGCCCCTCAACTGACATTGGAACTTGTTCCGCTGACTCTTTAGCTCGCACAGTAACATATGGAATACAAAGCGGCCCGGCTCACCCCGGGCGGTTTGGCTTTCTAACCCAAACCCTAACCGTTAGTATTCACGCCAACTTAATCGTTGTGCGTAAACGGTCGCTGATTACTATTTATTAGCTAACCCGAACCCTAACCCGAACCCTAAGCCCTAACCCGAACTCTAACCGAACCCTAACAGGCGGTAGAGTTCACTGGGCCATGCACGTGACATTACGTCACTAGGCATGTGATTATGGACACCGGCCCGATAGTAGGCCGCGCACCCGAAACCGGATCAGTCCGGAGTCCTTTATAGCCCCGGCCCTAAAGGGCCGGTGGCCTGCACTGGTGACACGGCACCTCGTGCGAGATCACATGCCGTGTTGTGACTGTTACAGGAACGACTTCCTATTCGGGATAAGGTGCACGTCATCGCGTGCTGGATAAGCATGAGTAATAGCCACTGACATTTTCGCGATGCCATCGGCCGATGCCTTCGGCATCGGCGGCCGTTTACTAATATGTTATGACACATCAATAGCCACAGATAAGGTTTGATGTGGTGCGAACTCTAACCGGAAAACTATACAGGGCCCCTGAAGAGACTATAAAGGTCGAAACAAGGCGGGTGGGGACGATTCCTCACCCTTGTTGGGCCCCATTCGACCTCCCCCTCCCAGGCATTCGTCGTCGCTGCGACTTCGTCGCAGCTCCCCCCTCCCTAACCCTAACCCTAACCCTAACCCTAACCCTAACCAAACGTAGTTCGTTCTCTTCAAGGACCGCAAAGTTGCTGCCATACAGCGGCCGTCCAATGATGCCCGCAGACTTTGGATAAGCTATACCAAGGCGGATGAGGTTCACAGGCGTAAGGCACTTGTTACCTATCATATGTATGTCAACATCAACAGGCGGCAGCATCCTGAGATACACAGAGCCCTACCATGTTTGTTTGCCCAGGCATCTCCAAGACCGGCGCCACGTTGGATCCGTTGACGCAGAGGGGACGATTCGTGGATCCAGCAGAGGAAGACGATCGATGCCTGAGTGTAGTAAATGCTCTCGTCCTTTGCCCCTTTGGCCTTCTTAGCAACCCATGGCAAGCGTCGAACTACTTGGATCGCCGCCCTCCGATCGCGCAGACCGGCCGCCTTGAGGTCTGCCTCGAGGGTAGTCGATGCCTTATTCGTTGGCCACCCAATGCAAGGCAGGACCTTAGAGATGAGGAACGCGAGGTGGAGCGCGAGGTCGCACCGCCAATCATCGAGCTTGTGCGATAATTGATCCCGTGCCCAGCTGTAGCACTCAAGAACGAACGGATCGTTGCTATCGCTCACAGAGGCCACGTAGCACCAGTTTGAGGGCAAGCACGTGCGGCCCAAGAAGCGGTGGTAGTCCTCGATGCAGATCTCCATGGTATTCCATTCGCTCGATGGGTCATCTTCCCACGTCTGCAGAGAGGCTTGCACGAGCTGTTGCTCCTCGCGCTCGCGTGCGGTGAGTCGAAGAGCGCCATCGATCCCCGGGCGTCGCGCTTGGACGCCGAGCGTAGTCCATGAGTGAATTGACGGCTCCCTAGAAGCGCGCGCAGAACGAGCATCCCGTGAGGCATCAGGGATCAGGCGAATACGAAGCTCCTGGATGATGTAGGCAAACGCATCCTTGATCTCTGCCATCACTGCCTCCTCGCTCGCACCTTCACCAAGACAGCGCTCCGCAATCGTCTTGGCCTCCGATACAGCGGCTCGTAGAACTGCCCAAAACCGCCCTTTACGTGACACTGGTGGACGAAGGCTCACCGTGCTGGTCGAGCATGCCATCACCATCAAGGACTCGACAAAGTCACGGATGCTCCATTGTCCTCGTGCCGACTTGGGAAGGCCTAGAGCAGCAGTCGCTGTGTCCGTGCACACAACGCGCGTCAGCAGCGCCAACGTCGAGCCGTGATCGCCCAGGTCGAAGGGTTCCTTCTGGTTCTCCCAGGATCGAAGAGCGTGGTGACGGGCGCGCGCGTCTGGGAACTCTGCACAATCACGGTCAACAAGTGCGGGTTTGATCTCCGCCATAACCTGGTGGTGAACCAAGTCCACCGTGTCGTCGACGTAACACCGCATCGCTATTTGCGCAAGGAGGCGGAGCTGTCTTCCTAGTAGGGACGCATCCCACCATATGTTGTCTGGTAGGCGCGAGAGCTCGCTTTGCATGTAGAACAATGTCTCATAGCCCTACACCACAAGTACCATGTCAGAGATGGAGCGCTTCATGGTATGCCAGTGCATGGGGATGGCTCATACCAAGTAGTGCGGCAGCCCATAAGTGATCTCTTGCGCACGTTTGGAAGCCGTCAGCGGACGCTTCGTCTCCTGATCGAGAGGCCACAGCTTCAGCTTCACCATCGGTACACACCCATTGTCACCAGCAAAGAACAGTCCAACCCAAAGCATAGGGAACCCCGTCTGCAGGATGCTTCGACCAGCCCATATGTCACGCATGAGTTGGGTAGGAAGAACGCGGGCGGCGCCAGTATAGCCATAGTTCAACAAGCGCTCCAGAGAAGCAAGGAGCTCCACATAGTGCGCCTTCGGTTTACGAAGAGGTCCTCGAAGCGGCTCTGGCAGGTCGTTGGCACGGATGATAGGCTTGATGTGATGATTCCAAACCGCTTCGATGAGTGCCGTCACTGGTAGCGTCGCCCAGGAATAGATGTCAGGGAAGCACTGAGTGGCAGGTTCTGCATCAGCGATAACAAAGTGAAAGACGATGGGTAGAAACGCAGCTTCACCTCGTACTTGAACAGCACAGACGTGCGCCTGATCGCATCGACGACAGCGGGCCTCTCGCAGATTTGAGCCAGCGCGATGACAACCTTACGGTAAACACTGTCACCGTTGCGGTACTCCTCGCGAAGATGGTTAAAATCGAGCAGGAAGTTGTTTTCAAGACGAAGAGAGTTCCGTTTGCCATTCGGACCTTGAAGCTGCGCTGTGACGCGTTCATGTGGAAATGCGGTGTTGACCTTTCCAAATAATGCGCTCGCTGTCTGCCTCGATTTCGCGGTCGAAGCCCAAGGTCCAGCTGCAGCGGCTGAGAGGATCCCTTTCTGAACGATGTGGAAGCGTTTGCTGACACGCACGCAATGCATAGAGGAATTGTAAGCCTGTGAACCCAGAGGGACCAACGCACGTCCTGCGGCACCTGGAACAGTGAGTCGCTGCGTGACCTGCTTGACGTAGGGGACTAGTGGGTTGATGATGCCGTCCGCCTGCCATTGGCCAATGGTCTTGCTGTAGAAATGGGGGTAGAATGTGTACTTGGTGTCCCTGTAGCGACAGCGCATGTACGAATGGTTCACGTCTTCGTTCAAGGCGAAATCAGCGTCATCAATGTTGTGACCATGCCCTTCGTCAAACTCCCCATCCAACTGAGGAACCAAGTCATCTGCGCTCGGCCCAGCAAACAGCAGAGAAACTTCGGGCAGATTCTGCATGATCGCACAGCGGTCTCCTCTCAGCGGGCGCTCTGGAGCACGTCGCGCGATGCGAAAGCCGTCTGCGGTGTAGATGTGAACCTCGCGCCCATTGTCATCAAGCAGCGGATGCTGGCCCAAATCACGAATGCGCTGACGCTTCTCTGGATCGCAAGAGTCGTAGACCTCTGGGTGCGCGGCCAGTATCTCCTCCACTGGAATGTCCTTCCACTGTCTCACCGTGTAGGCGCTGTGTGGAAATGTAAGGCTATATGATGAGACTGATCATAGTTGCGTGCAGAAACAGACTTACTTGTAGTGTGTTGCGAGGGCAAACGACATTCTCCACACAGTAGAGTAATCCATCTCCTTCTGCCATGTGCGGGCTGCCTCGTTGAGGTTATCGCCGCGGCCAAGCAACCGATTCTGCCCATAACGGAGAATGACAAAGATCGGATACGAGTCTAGAAGCTCGGCGAAATGGTACGTCTTTGGTGCTTCTTCGAAATAGGACTCCCACTCCTCTTTAAAGGATGCGCACAACCGTTTCATCTGACCGAGGTTGAACTCGAATCGCTTTCGCTCCCTACAGTAGAAGGGATCAGCAACTGTATCGGATTGACACTGAAGATAAATGCAAAGGTAGGTGCCCAGGGCTTTTCTGGGCAAAAGCAAACCCAGTGATGTTATTGCTCAACTTTTGCGCTGTGCGCGCCCCCTTTGCGGAGTCGCGCGGCCGAGCAGGACCGTGCTGGGCCGCGTCATCCAGTGAAGTGGGGCATAATTTGCGCGGCCGAGCACGGTCGTGCTGGGCCACGCGAACCATGCCCCGGGGTATGGTCGCGCACAGTGCAGCGGCCCAGCACGGTCGTGCTAGGCCGCGCGGCTCGAGGGTTGCTCAATAGCGCGCGAAGCGGCCCAGCACGATCCTGCTGGGCCGCTGCACTGCAAGCACAGCAGCGCTGTCCACAGCCCAGCAGGACCATGCTCAGCTGCTGCACTGAAGTGATTCCCATGTGAATGTGATGGACATACCCAAAGTCAAACGTCCAAGAGAAGCTTGCGTCGCTCGAAATGTCTGGGTACTTATTGATCAGAACAACGTCGCGGAATCCAGACACCTGCATGACACGAAGCATTGCCGCAATGACTGCCCTAGAAAGCGATGGATGCATCGTAGTCGACCGCTTCTCCAACTTGACATCACCCACATGCGGAGGGTTTGCGTACACATGCTTCGGAACAAGACCCAGCCAGATGTCCTCTTGCGCCATCGTGTAACCAATGTGGAGCATGCGCCCCGCCATGTCGCATCCTATCGCTGCCAAGTCACCTTTAAAGTGCCAGTGTCGTTTCTCAAAAGCGATCGTGACATTCCAGCGGTGATCGGCCTCAGAGCCCCGCACACGCAGATTCGGCAACAGAACGTCAAGGGCTAACTTGCGGCTGATGACCTGACGGTAGTCCAAGTACGTCTGGGGCAAGCCTCAACATCTCCTTCACCCAAAGCGCACCTAGCAGAAAACACTTACCCCGGCATTGTCCACGAAACGTTGGGGTCATGTGGATTGACAAGGAAATGGTCGTCAATCACCAACTGCGACTTGTCCTTGATCACTCGCATTGCGAGGCCATCTTCACCGCCCTCAAACCAATGCCGCAAGGTGGACAGCCGCAGCGCACGCACAGGCACCGTGTTGTACAGCTGCGAGACATGAGAATGGTTGGCGTACACGTCCTCGATGCTGCGTGTGACATCGTTCTGGTCCATTCCATCTTCCGCAAACATGGTGACCGCAACGTGGTCGTCGACATTGACCCCATGTGGAACCGCGCCATCGTCGTCATCATTGTACGCAGACTCTCCTAGGGCATGGTCTTGGAGGTCCTCATCTTCATCGCCCAGAACGAGCTCCTCCGCCTCAAGCTCATCATCGTCGTAGCGATCAAAAAGGGCATTGCTCTCATCGCTGCTGCTGTGGTTCATCCTCAGTCTGTGGGTGTAGACCCATTAGTGTAAATAAGCGTGTCATACCTCGAACTGTCAAACTCCATGTCGGTCTCAACGGGGCGATAGCAGCACAGGAGAAAAGTAAACAGGGAGCACGCAAAGTGTGAACGACAACAGTGGACACGAAAAGAACTTTCTGCAGAAATGTGAAGCTGAACCCACAGCACCGGATGTCGTGTGACAGAGAGATTTAGCATTTAGGCGTTTTGGGTTACATCCGCCCATCAACTATGCGATGATGGCATAACATGATGACTGTGGCCTGCCTAGGTGCGAAGCGCCATATTTACCGTCTCCCGCTGGAGCCAAGTGCGCACATAGGATATATTTGCCCAACCAATGATGGGCGAGACTGCGCTAAAACATGATGTATCTGATGACAAATTACACACAAGGCCATCAATGCGACAACCACGCATCAGCAACCCCCTTACGTGTAGACTTGCTGAGTCTGCTCAAAGTCCGAGTCTTCCTGATCAGCCTGGTCCTGGTCCTGCTGGCGGCGCTGCTTCTTGGTCTTCTGCGCCTTAGGCGCATCATCGCTGCGACGCGCACGCTTGCTGGCCTGCTTGGAACCTTTGCCCGCAGTAGCAGCTGCTAAAAGGGCTGGGACAGCTGGACATCAGTTTCAAGTGCGCGCGCACCTCAAACACTGATACTCACCTGCACCACGAGTGCGCGGACGTTCAGCGCTATGGGAAACCAGCTCAGTGGGTGCGCCGTCATGAGGCGCGCCTTCAGATGGCGTCGTCGGTGGCAACTCTTGCGAGTGCGGCGCAAGACTGCTGGTCGGCGGAGAGAGCGGACTAGACAGGCCAACACGCGGCTCCACCCTAGGGCTCGGCGCGCCTGCTGTGCCAAGGCTGACCGCACCAGACATGATGTCCTCGACGAGGGCCACAATGCACCGTATTTGGTCCGTAGGAGTGGGTGCAGCCGCAAGCTTGCTGAGACGCTGGGAGAGGTGGTCCACGTAATCATCCCACTGCTCTTCTTGCACAGGAGGAGGGCAGAACTGGAAAGCGCTCAAGCGCCCCTCAGTTAGCTCAGGATACGCACCGATGGCGGACTTGATCGCGTCGACCTCAGGTGGCTCGTCTGCAGCATCGAGCGTCAGCGACTCAAAAGAGTCCCAGAGCGCGCGATCTTCAAAGAAATCCTTAGGGGAATCGCCTTTTTGCTGCAGCGCGCATGCGGCACTAAACACGACCGCGTAGTGGTGCACGCGCCGTTCTTCCTGTGTAGAAAAAGGAGCGGGACGCTGAGCGGGTGGGGGTGCACTGTCAAGCGCGGTGAGGTCCTGCGGATCCATGTCCATCTGATCCTCAAGTGCGCTCTTGCACACCTGGCTATCGACGCCCGCGTTGCCTCGTCCTCGCCTGCGCGTGCCTCGTCCTCGCCCATGAGCACCTCGTTGTCGCGCTGCACGCGCCTCGTCATCGTCTGCGCGCACCTCATCGTCGTCCATGAGTGCCTCGTCGTCACCGGTGCGCTCCCTCTGCTCGTCCTCGTTGAGGGAGTCCTCGCCTAGCGCGTTCCCACTGTCGTTTTCCGATGAATTTGAGTCATGCGCGTCCTGGGCGTCGCTGGACCAGTCGTCACTATCGCGATCTTCATCCATGTCGCTATCCTCAACTTCATCCTCATCGGGCCAGATCAGATCCTGCGGGCGCACATCGACTGCGTCAGGGACGATGATTTCTTCCTGGACCTCCCCAGCCGCCCCTTGCGCCGACTTTGCGCGCTGCCGATCGCGCTTCTCCTTGAGCTCCTTGAGCCGTTCATCGCGCAGTTTCACGAAGAGCTTGAATGCCTCAGGGTTCTCGGCTTCGAACGCTTCCATGCTGGGGTACGAATTCGTGTCTGGCACGGCGGCGACATGCGGAACATCGAGCGCTTGGACGTTCTGCTTTGGGCGCACAAAATGCGCGCTCGCATTTTCTTCATCGCGCCTGAATTCGAGGCGGTTCGCGTTGAACACCAGGGCCTACAGAAGTAATACGTCAACCCTCAACCATTGACAGTGCAAAATCAGAACAGGAACTTACCCCCAGGAGCGCATCAAGACTTTGCGCCACATGGCTGTTCAGCGTGCCTTTCTCGGCACTTGACGAAGCCGCGACGGTGGAATCCAGCACCACCTTGACGATCTTCTGGATCTCCGTGTTGTACTTGTTCCATCGATTCTTGCGCGCGATCGCCTGCTGCAGAGCGCGCTCTTCTTCGTGCGTCATTTTGCCCTTGCCCACGTCTTCTTCGCTGACCAGTTTGGACACAGAACGCGCGTCCCACATCAGTCGCGCAGGCGCGAGCTCTTTGTCCGGGCCGATGAGACCAGCGCGCACGTACATTTCGCGAAACATGGAATAGATGTTGGTTTGGACGAGGCTCTGGAGGTACGTCACCAGGCTCATCCGCAGAGTGCGCGCCGCTTGATGTTGCAGGACAGTCTCCATAGTCGACAGATACATCCGCCGCAAGAAATACAGCTGGACCGCCAACGTGCGCAAGTGGCGCGGCCGGTCCTTTGAGTCCATTGCAGCACGGAAGTCGACCGCATTGCATATGAGCATGTCGAGTTCAGGGTACTTGTTGCGCTGCTCCGTGCTGACCCAGATGGGCGTCGTCTGACCGCGCTCATGCGGAATATATTCGCCCTGGATCTCCTCGTCCTTGTTGCGGAAGGAGCCTATTGGAACAAGCTGATTGAGCGCCGTGAAGAGCTCCCCCATGTACTTGTTCATCGCAGTTGGGTCAGAGGGGTAAGGATCCAAGACGCGCTGAAGAACAAGGTCATGCGGCTGACCCTGGTTCTTCTGTTCGGTGCGAGTCGAGTTGCTGCGCCATGCCCCGTAGCTCAGGTTATACACGCTTCCAATTCCGGTTTGACCACCTCAGCGGCGAGGATCTTGTCTACAGTGCGCACGAGATCCATGTGCTGGAAGAGCCACTTGTAAAACTGTCCACATACAATCAGCGTCATGTATGAATGACGGCGATAGATAGTGAGGAACTGATACGCACATGACGGGGTTGATCTTTCACGTTTTTGACAACGTGGGGATTGGTGAAGAACTCATGCATGTTAGACGTGTGATCAAACACCCAGCCATATGTTGACTGGGTATTGCGATCTACGAGAGGATCGATTTGGCGGCTGATCTGGAAAGACGTCAGTAACAATTCATACAAAGCATTTGCCACCATGGCGGTCGCGCAGAGGAGCGGTCCAGCACGACCGTGCTCGGCCGCTCTGGTACCACAAGCAGTGCGCTCTTGTGCGGCCGAGCACGATCGTGCTGGGCCGCGCGAGCGCACGCTCTTGACGAGTTGGAGCGGCACAGCACGGCAGTGCTGGGCCGCGCCATAGCGCACCGCTTGTGGTACCAGAGCGGCCGAGCACGATCGTGCTGGGCCGCGCAGAGTACCCTCTGGCATCGTCACGCCCTCCCTCCAGATCATCATATATAGACTGCACTCACCCATTGGATACCATATGACGCGTTGGAAAAAAGCATGTACAGATCTTGAATGAACGAGATCGTCGCCAGAGGGATATCATAGCCTTCGCCTCCAGCGCGCAGAGTTCGCACCCAGCGTAACCGCGCAGGCGCACCTTCCAGAGTGTGCTCGGTCTTGCTGGACCACGCACAATGAGGAACTCCACTGCTCCAAGAGGTGATCAGGAGCTTCTCCGCCTCTTCCCAGTACTTCTCCATCGCCTTCACCCACACATCGGTCACCCCATTGAGGAAGGACGTCATCGCGCGCTGAACGTGCGCGATGTACACCTCGTCCAGCGCACTAAGCAGCTCAGGGTGCCACACCTCTTCTTCTACCTCGCCGCTCTTCCGAAATTGCGCGTACGCGCGTTGGTACGCCTCCTTCGCATTCACGCCCTTTTCGGATCGCTGTGTCTTCCCCCTCGCGCGCATATACACCTCATAGCGCTTGAGCACCTTCGATTCTGAATCCTCCCAGTCGCCGCTGGTCGCAATGAAAATCATCTCCTCTAGCACCGGAGACAGCAGATCGATCCAAATCTGCAAACATGGGATGAGTCTCATGCAATTGCAAAGAGCGTAATAACCCCGCGCCTTCGCCGAGGGATGGAGCGCGCAGCACAGCGTCGAAACCGCAGGTCTGCGCGCACTATTCGCACGTCCCCCTAGGAGCGCGCAAACAGTGCGCGCACTACAGCAAAATCGTACTCACCCCGCCAGCCGTGTCTGTCGGCCGATGAACAACTGCAGCCTTTTTTTTCTTCGCCTCCTCCACCTTGGTCGTGTTGGCCGACGCAGGAACTGGCACAAGCCGCCGCTTCAGTTGCTCGATAGTGACGTGCTTGCCATCGCGCATGTGCGGCAACTGAGACATCAACGAGATAAAATCCCAGCTGCGCGGAAGCTTCAGAATCGCTCCAAACCCCTTCTTGTTTTCCACGCCCTTGATCTGAGAGCCCACAATCAGGTTCTCCCAGTGCGAGGAGCCAATCGGCGCCGCCTCGACTTCCTTGTGCGGATTCGCGCGCCACAAGCTGTGGTACTCCTGGACGTTGAAGACGCCCATCCAGAAGCGCTCCAAGTCCGTTCGCTTCACGCTCGGCATCTCCTCATTGCGCGATATGTACTGCCCGAGCGCCTCGCTCACATCCTCTGTGTATTCGCGCGCAAGTCAGCCCATCAACACCACCGCACGCATATTCAATCACTCACCGTTCGCGATGACCTCGACCTGCCAGATCGTCGGCTTAGAGAGCGCACTCTCAATCTCCCGCAAGACATCGTCTGTTTTGGTGAGCGCCGCCGCCCTCTCCTCCTCGTCCTTGTGCTTCGCCGTAAGTAGGCGCTCGCGTCGCTTCAGAATGTGCGTGCGTGCGTCTTGCAGCTCCTTGATGTGGTGGACGTACGCTGCGCATCGGTGATGTCCCCCAGCGATCTCAATGAACTTGCCTTGGGCAGCAGGCGTCCACTCAATGACCGGCGGACACTCGCCCTCGGACATGCGCTGGCTGAGCGCGTTGACGTTGACGTACTCGCGCGGAACGACGATGGGGATCGGGTTCTCCCATGAGCGCACCCCATACTGCTTGAACCCCGCAGCAAGGATCTTGACGCGCGCTGGCTCGACCGGGCGATTGTTCCACTTTCCAAAGTGAAGCTTGACCGGCGAGGGATCGACGAGGTTGAGGGACGCATACCCCAGCCGCTTCTTCGCAACTTGCTGCGCCAGTGCGCCCACATGCGCTTCCGCCTGCTGCATGTGCCCGGTGTCTAACGCAAGCTTGAACTCGGCGGGCTCGCGCTTCGGCGCGCGCTGCGGCTTCTCCTCGCCCTCTGCCTCCGCCTTCTTGGAAGCGCGCACTTTCCTGGCGGTCTACAAAAGCGCAAGCAATGTAATGAATACTGATAAACACGTGGCGTGCGAAATAGACATGTAGTGCGCACCTTTTCGCCCCCATCATCCTCCCTCCCTTTCACCCCTTGGGATGGCGTTGCTGTAGCTGTGCGTGCCTCCTTCGCGGGCTGAGCGGTCTTTGCGCGCAAATCGCTCTGGGAGGCCGCAGGCTCAACGGGCGCATCTCCATTGCCCTTTCTCTTGTTTGCGCAACGAATTCGCACTGTTAGACTTATTGAAATGATATTCAAACAGACTTACTACTTGGCGCGGTTTAGGTACTGCTTTTGGCGGCATTTGGGATGGATGTCAGAGTTCTATGCACGAAAAGGGAAGGCTCTGGTGACAGTTTCGCAGCTAATGCAGGAGAGAAAGAATGGCGCCAGCGCATCAACTTCCACACGTCACGGTCATGCTGCGCGTCACAGTCATGTTGCGCATCACCTGTGCGTCACTTTGCTGTGATGCTAGTAACGCGCGCGCACGTCTCCTCTGAAGCAGCGCGGGATGCGCGCTCAGCAGCCACGCACGTTCCTGCTCCAGCGCGCTAGCCCTAACCCACTTATATTACCCTCTCTTGCTCCCTATTTTACTCAAAACCCATTCATCTACTCTGTAGAGCTGTTGTTCTATCTATAGGGACAGTTTTGAATACACTTTACTGTCTTTACTACATGAATCAAAATGACCTGCATCGCCCAAAGAGGTGTAAGCAATACTATGCAGGTACGAATGGAGCTTTCAAGCAGCTCCATCCTAGGCCGCAGAGTTAACATTACAAAAGCAATTTGAATAAATAATCAATTGCGCGGCGCAGCACGGAGGTGCTGGGCCGCACTCAGATGAATAAGTGCAAGTGCGCGCGGCCCAGCAGCTTCATGCTGGGCCGCACTGAGATGAATTAAATTAAGTGCAAGTGCGCGCGGCCGAGCACCTCCGTGCTGCGCCGCGCGCACTCGCACTTAATTCATCTTAGTGCGGCCCAGCACCTAAGTGCTGGGCCGCACACATTGGTTTGGAAACAATCCTGTTGTGACAACGAGCGGCCCAGCACGGTCCTGCTCCGCCGCGCGGGCGCTTAGCTAGCCTGTACTAGTCCTAACCCTCACCCCCCCTACGTTTTCCCTATAAATCGTTGTGCTGGAGTGCTGTGTCAATCCTTGGTTGCACCAGTGCAGAGATCCCTATCATGTGCGCCAGTGCGCTCTGCACATAAGAATTGCACATGATGCGCCGCATCAGCGCATATGCGCTAGTGAGCTCTGCACATGAGGATGGCACATGATGCGGCGCACCAGCGCATATGCGCCAGTGCGCTACGGGCACCTAGCCCCCTAACCCTTACCGTAAAGGGCTAGGGCTAACCCTCACCCCCCCTACTTTTTCCCTATAAATGGGCGACAACCTCCTCTTCATCGTCGAGCGGCGAGGTGGCACCCTCTATGTCGACGGTCCATACTACCGCTTCCCGACGGAAGGTCAGCGAGGGTTCACTCCCCTCGACGCCTTACGTCTCATTGCCCGGATGTTCGTGGTGAGTATAGCATGCTGTGTTCAACCCATCCATATTTTGTTTCTTTCATGCTGACATGAGCACACAGGCACGGGGCCAGCAGACGCATGAAGAGGCAATGATGGCTGCACAAGCCAATGTGCCCGTGGCAGCACGACGCATGCCGCGTATGTTGCCTTTGAGGCCAATGCGCAACTGGATGTCGTTCTTCAGACGGATCTTTGACGAGATCCAGCTCACGACCTGCCCCACGCTCAGAATCCGGTACCCTTGGGGGCCATCATTGAATACCATCGAGCGGCAGGCCCGCTCACAGGACGTCTCCCTGCATCGCGGTGGTGGAAGGTGATCAAATTTGTCAGCCGTTTTATGCCTTCCACTGCGCAAGTCGACCTGGTGGGTGAGATCGGCGGAGGCGACATCACTGCAGCTTGGCGCGGCTACCTCGGCACCACCTCCATCGTCCTCAAGATGAACCGCTTCATCGAGGAACAATCTGAAAATCGAGCGGTCCTAGATGAGTGGTGTCGGCTCTCCACTCGGTTACCTGGCGACATCAAAAGAGCCACTGTGCTTCCCATCCCCGCCTATCATGGCCTCTTCGTCAGGGAGGAGGCAGATATGATTCTCATGTCTGACTGTGGGGACCCACTTGAGGCCTATCTAGACGATGAGCAGGGTGAAGAACTCAGGTAAGTCCCAGTTTTGTACATATCCATATGGTATCGAGCAATTGATCACACATGTGGAACAACGTTAATCCAGTGTTGCCTACGAACAGGCATTGAACGTGCTACGAGATGTCGGCATTGAGCCAGAGGACGTAGCGCCTCGAAATGCGGTGTATGATGGTCATGTAGTGCGCATCATTGACTTTGTATAATATGGATCTGTTATAAAAAATCTCTCTCTGTGTATCGTTACTTTGAACAGCGAAACACGTCTTTGTGTCTTCCAAAAGTAAGAGGTATGGATTGACTCGTTGAACATTTCAGTCCATAATCAATTACCCCTATTGACTTGCTTGTGGTTGCGCCCCAGCACCCAAGGGCCAGGGCGCAACCCCATTCTAAAGATCCGCACACTTGCGCCATAGCACTTAAGGGCTAGGGCGCACCTGTAGATTGCCTTGACCTCCTGGTGCGCCCTAGCACTGAAGGGCTAGGGCGCAACCCCATTCTAAGGATCTGAACACCTGCGCCCTAGCACTGACGGGCTAGGGCGCACGTTCTTTCTTTTTAAATGGTTAAGTCAACAAAGGCTAAACAGAATTTGATACACATGGGCTATACCCTCATTCTTATGGTACAAAAATGCGCCCTAGCCCTTGGGTGCTGGGGCGCATTTTTGGACACAGGCTACCCTACATAATGGATATATACCCCCCTTCGACATTCCCATCCTTGTGCCCTAGCCCTTGGGTGCTAGGGCGCATTTTTGGACACAGGCTACCCTACATAATGGATATATACCCCCTTCGACATTCCCTCCCTTGCGCCCTAGCCCTTGGGTGCTAGGGCGCACATCAGTGTCATGCTAGGCATACAATTTGTCTACTTAGATGCACTGTCCAAATACAAATTTGCGCCACAGCACCCAGTGGCTAGGGCGCATGAGCGCCTATTTGGTAACCCTTACCTAGCTCTAACCCTTACCCCCCTAACTTTTCTCCTATAAATTCGGGATAAGGTGCACGTCATCGCGTGCTGGGTAAGCATGAGTAATAGCCACTGACATCTTTGCGATGCCATCGGGCCGATGCCTTCGGCATCAGCGGCCGTTTACTAATATGTTATGACACATCAACAGCCACAAAATAAGGTTTGATGTGGTGCAAACTCTAACCGGAAAACTATACAGGGCCCCTGAAGAGACTATAAAGGTCGAAACAAGGCGGGTGGGGACGATTCCTCACCCTTGTTGGGCCCCATTCGACCTCCCCCTCCCAGGTATTCGTCGCAGCTCCCCCCTCCCTAACCCTAACCCTAACCCACAGCTTGAACGAGTGGCAGTGTTGAACTTCCGGATTTGTGTACTGGCCATACCTGATCCGGATGTGCACTGTGGCGGTGACGCACCGCATGGTGGGCGGCAAAGGGCCGCATGGTGGCGGTGTAGCACCGCATGGACGTTCCTTCTTCTATACTTGATATGGCAGTTCTACGGACATTTCTACGATACGCCTGTACTTTAGCATCCGGACATCTTTGTAGTGCGTTCTACACTGTTCCGGACTTGTCTGGATCTCTCTAGACTATGGTGCGATACTTACACCATCCTCGCACCATCATCTTACTCAGCGTACTGTAGAATCACATGCTCTCTTTTCTTTGCTTACTCATGTGTCCTCTGGACTTGTATATAAGGAGGACATTCTGTGCCCCAGCTCTTCAGTCTTCGCTCATTGACTGAAGAGTAAGTACTATGAGTTCTATGCGTACTTATGCAGATTACTTACTAAGTACTTGTAGTCTTACTTGTGCGGCTCACAGGTACTTACATATGCAATAGAGTCTTCGCTTATTGACTGAAGATCTTACTTGTGCGGCTCACAGGACGCCTTCAAGGTTCAGACTTCATCACACCCAAGGCTCAAAAGCCTGCAAGGAAAGACCCGCCGACACTTTGCTAACGCTCGGACAGACCCTGTGCTCACGTTCACTATGTCTCGCGTGTGTCCTTCTCTCCAATCTCACGACCATTGATTCACAGAAGTTCCTGTAGGTGTGCACCTTGCTGATCTGCTCCTTTGGGCCGCAGTTCATCTGCCGACTTTAAGAGTGGTAGGGACGACTTGTGGATATTTTAGTCAATGTGGTGCAAAGCTGTTGCCTGCAGGGACCAGTCCGCTGCATTCATGGTGAGCTCACAAACAGGCGTGTTTGGACGTTTAAAGACGTCCCTCCTTCGCGCTACTCAAACGACGCTTCTTCAATGTTTCTTACAGTGGACAGCAACGCTCAACGCTGAAGCGAGGTAACAGCATGAGCAGCGGAAGAGCAGATGGAGATTGAGATGATGTGGTTAGTGAGCCTGTAATGTGGCTGGTGCTTGTTGCGGAGACTGTCTTTGGCAGTAACTCGTCTGAGCGCCTGTGATCCGGCCGAGTAAACCCGGCTAACCTCCCGTCAGGATAACTGTCTCCAAGTCGTAGAGGATCTGTCCGAAGACGGTAGATTCAATGTCGAACAGAAGTGTGTATTACATGGATCGGCCGCAATGAACCCGAATCTCAGCCACGTGCGTCAAGATAGCGAAGACGATAGTACGTATGACAACGTCCAGGTACACTAAACACAAATGAAGACAACGCAACAACACAAAGTAAAGCCACCAAAGCAAACGGTACACTAAACCTGCAGGAAATCTGTCCGAAGCGAGTCCGCATCGCCCTTGTGTCCTTTCCCAACCTTCTGTCGGGTCCACGCGATCGGCGATGCACTCAAGAGCGCGCGCGATACGGAAGTGGTCGGCGTCCCTGCGGCCTCCCTTTGGACGTCCATTGACATGCTACGCTTCTCGACAGGGTTGTTCGACATGCTCCCATCGCGTGCGGCACCATGCCCAGGTAAGGATGGCGTGTGGCGCATATCGAGAGCGCTCATTCCAGCAACGTCGATAACAGCGGCACTCTTCGCGGATGCACCAGAAGACTGGGCGTATGGCGCGGTGGCCGCACCAGTTACGGAAGGATTTGCAGAGGATTGGCCGTAGCGGAAGGCACGCTCACGGGCGCGTCGTCGATCGTAGATACGGCGAAGGATGAAGTAGGCAGCCAGGAGCAGGAGCGCAATGCCGACGACGGCACCAAAGAGAGCTGCGAGGATCGTCGGCACGTGCGACGACGACGAAGAGGGGCTGGAGAACAATCAGTGATATGCCATGGAAAGACTGGTAAAGGTGCGCACCTTGTTGATGGAGAGGCCGCCGTGGGGGTTGAAGATGTTGATGCACTCGTGCTGCTGGACCTATGATAGAGGAGGTCAACATACGGGTTCGGGACCGAAGCACCTAACTACGATGATTCCGAGACTGGAGAAGCACCCTGAGCACGGGGAAGCGCTGAGAAAGGCGTATAGGCAGCTGGAAAACAGGTGGGTGGCAGCAAGATTCAGTCTAGGGCGCTTGATACTCTTTCCGCTCTCACGAGATTTACAAGACACCATGGAAGACCATCCCGTCCAGGATGAAAGGAGGGCACAAAGAGAGAAGAAGTGACTTACCCAGTGATCCATGGCGGCGAAGACGTGATGATTGCAACGGGGGCAGTGGAACTGTCGCGCACAGGACGAAGGGACTTTGAGTTGAGAACAGCTCGAGATCTGCATCAGACATAGAAAGGCAGACCTTGTTGCATTGAGAGGAGCAGTGAAGGTGAAGTAGTCCACATCGAGCCACTTGCCCTGCAGCCCGTCCCGCTGAGCACCGCGGTGAGCTTGACTAGGTGCTGCGCCGACTCTTCTGCAGAACCGAATGCATGCGCAAAGAGCTCTTGGCGGAATGCGGTCTGAGGGGCGGAGGCGTCCACCTGAACGACCGTATTATCGAACTGGACCTCAAGCCTCGCCTGGGCAAGGGGACTGTCGGTGGCGGTCCAAAGGAGTGAAAAAGTGCGAAAGGGAGAGCACGTACATGTCCAGGACCCTTGGAACCGTAAATGCCGAACGCAGAACCGATGAACATGTAAGTCATGGTCGCGCCGTCCTGTAGGGCAGCGTGATAGGTCTCATCGAAGAACTGGTCGAGATAGGGATCGGTAGGGGATTGGACGGCCCATCCGCCAGGAGAGAATGCCAGGGCGGGGTCCGTGTCGTCGAGCGTGAAGTTCATAGCAAGTCGTCAGATACGGAGCGAGGATGGACAGTGAGGGCGAGCCGCAAATAGGACAGGGGCAATATCGGACGCGAAATCGACTCTGAGAGGCGGCTAGGGCTCGAGGCGAGTGTGGCTGCACATGTAGACGCACCCGGCCAGCTCAGCGATGGAAAGGAGCAAGGAAAGGCTGGCGAGTTGGCGTGGGAAGGAGAGCGAGAAGCGGCTGGTGGCTGATGGACGATGGACGATGGGAGGTGGATGCGAGGCAGGGTGGGAGAGAAGCGAAAAGATTCAAAAGAGCGAGAACGCGCCAGAGAACAGTACCGACACGGAGTTCCAGACCAGAAGAGGTGCCGTGGTTGATTTGAAGGGTTACCAGGAAAGGCGATGTGCTGTGTCGTGACGAGCTGCCTCCGCCATCTGTCTGGGGAAACTGATACTGTATGTTTTCCTGATGGCCCTCCGGCACCCAGAGAAGCGGACCCACTTCTGATGCCAGTGATCGTCATTCCCTCCAGCCGCTTCGCAGATCCTCCTCGTCGCAGTGCGGGTCGGAGCCAGTTCGCGCATGTTCGCGTCCGAGAGGCTTGCTGCACGATGTCCCGGTTGCCATGGTGCGTACTCACAGGGCCAGGGACGAGAGCCATCGCCGTGGTCGCGCTCGTTGCCGGCAAATATTCGCGCGTCCGCTGATGTTCGTCATTGACACTGACAGGTCCCATCGGCCGGCGAGCGACACTGTCGCGAACCGCTAGCGCAATGGTGCGATCAACACGCGGAGGGAATACGAGCGACGTACCTGAGATTCCACTGTCGCCTATCTCAAGGGCGCATCATCACTCGTCTGGGGAGATACCGGCGGGGAGAGAGGCGTAGACTCCGCGACGCAGTCACTCATGCCTGCGTGTGCACTCCGTCCGTCTGCAGCGGTGTGTAGCAGGAGTACGGTGTTTGCATGTATCAGAGACGGACGTGATCCGGGAGCACATCACGTGCACCCTGCTTCTCAGGCTCCCGCGAGACCCGACGTCGTGAAGGACAACACTTGGAACAGGCTCAGGCTGAAGTGTGTTGCACAACGCAGACGCATTGTCGCCAGGCAGAGAGAGTAACACAGTACATTTCGGTGATCAGTTCCCACCATACAGGGCTGGTTCACGCCGTTCACGGGCCGAGAGCGGCTCGTGACAGGCGAGTTCGCAACTACGATAAACAATACAACTTCACAGACAAGCAGCTGCGGTCTCTGCACAGTGCAGCAGTTCCCTGATCTCCCCCGCGGGGCATATTGGCGCATGAGGATCGTTCTTGTGCGCAGACACTGCGACGCCGTGACCGCCGACCAGCGCGATCGTCTCGACGAGTATTTTCGCGCAAAGCCATGACCGGCGCGGTACACACGCGCGTGATCGTTCCACATACGGCGCCGAAACGTTGAGCCCGTCCCGCCCAACGCGACAGACAATGGAGAGGCCCCCGAGATCGCGTCCCGCTTCGTTCGTGCCGCGACTCCGCAAGGTGCGACTATCGATCATAGCGAATGAGGAGCCAGAAAGGTCAGCTGATGCGTGTTGGTGTGCGTTGTGCGACCCACACCCGCACCAACAACCGTCCACGTCGCCTGCTGACGCACACCGGCAGACCCATACTGTAGCACACACCACCGCTACGCCACAATAATAACCTATGATTGATACTGCAGCATCGACGCTGGGCACGGGCCATGGTGCGATCGACGACTGCATCCGAGTCCTCCTTCCCCGCGAGTCTCTGAATCCGTGGCCCGATCGTTCTTGCCTTGCCACCCGTTTTGGCTGCGGTTCAACCAATCCTCGACAGTTTCGCCCGGCGGGGAAACAGCTTGCCAACGAAGCAATCCAGACCCAGGAGCAGAGTAGACCCGGTCGTAATAGCCCACCAGCCAAGCGCAGTGACCCGTCATTCCACATATCGCCTGAGAGACGACGTCCGATAGATAGCGTCCAATTATCGCCCTACTTGAAAGTGTTGAGAGACATAGTGAGGAGCGCTAGCCTAACGCAGCGAGGACAAGGACGCGGACCACAACCGAGACCATCGGACACTGCAAGTCCGAGACTTTGAGCGAACATCAAACGAGCAAGCGTGGACGAACTGTCCTCGGATACAAGGGGATAGAACCATTCGGAGAATAACGTACACGCTAGAGACCAGAGACGTCAGCGGAGAGACGAAAGCAAGTGTAACCCATGTATGATCCAGCGAAGCAGTGCAGTAAAGGTAGCCGAGACGACCGCTGCGAAGAAGCAGAAGTGCACGCGCAAGAAAGGCGGCGGCCAGAGGGTAACAAACGACGGTGAGCAAGCATTAGAGGTGCGGTGTGCGTACAGGTATGTATGGTATGCGTGCGCGGACAGCCGAGGATATAACGATATATACGTGTAAATCAATTTCGGTCAGAGTGCAAGTTTCACTTCGCGAGGCCAGAGACAAGACGAACGAACGGGAGAGAGGATGCGAGCGTACAGCCGCGCGCCCCCGACGAGGAAGACGCGGCGCGCTCAGGCCCTCATTCCAACGGCAGCGGCGAGTCGTACTTGAGACTCATTCCCGTGGGGCTCCCCAGCGGCAGCCCCGGGACTCCCCCCATCCCCACTGCCGCCATGTCCAGGGGATCCGGGCCGACCCCGTCCGCCAGGGGATGATAGGCTCCCTGCGCGTCCAGCATGCCCGACGACGGGTGAGCCGCCGGATGTGCTAGGCGATGCGCGTGGTGTCCGGGATGCGATGGATGGGGACGGTGTGCCCCGACTCCCGAGGGGTGATGCGGGCGATGCCCGTGCGTAGGATGGCGACCGTGCGCCGACAGTTGCGTATGCGCCCCATCCGGGTAGCTGTTGCTGTTGCTGTTGTTGGAGGTGGTAGACGTGTTGCTGGTGTTGCTGGTATTGTCCGGAAAGTGCTGCATGTGCGCCTGCGGGTGCGGACTGCCCGAAAGTGGACCCCCATACCTCTCCGCGAGACGCCTCATGTACTCCTCCTCCGAGTTGCGCCTCTCGCGCTCCGCCGTCTCCTCGCGTTGCTGCTGCTGCTGAGCCTGCTGAAGGCGCTGGCGAAGCTGTTCCTGCTGTTGCCGATGAAGCTCGAGCGAATAGTGCTGCGCCTGCGCCGCCAGATGCGGGTTCTGCGCCAGCTGCTGCCGGAGGGGGACTTGGGCTGGGCCTATCGACGAGTGCGAGTTGCGCGGCGGAATTGACGAGTCCGGATGTGGTGGTGGGCCGCGAGAGTGCGCCTGAGCCCGAGCCGCCGCTGCCGCCGCCGCTTGTTGCTGTTGCGCCTGATGAACCTGGGCCGCCTGTTGCTGCTGATAGCGGTACAAATGATCGAGCTGCTGCTGCATCTGGAGGTGGGTCATTGCAGAGCTCCATGACGGAGAGTCGTCGAGACTGGGGCCGAGACTCTGAGCCGTAGTCGTAGTCTGCCCCGCTTGTGCCGAAGCCGCCGCTGCTAACGGGCCGCCCAACATCTCCCCGTTCGCGTGGGCCATCGTCGTCGTCAGATCCAGAGAAAGGTCGCTTCCTTGGATTGCCTGCGGTGGCGTACGGCGCTGCCCCGCCTGATGCTGCTGCTGCTGCTGAGGCTGCGTAGGCGGATGACCCTGTGGCGGGTGCGTGGAAGGAAAATGGAGAGTCGTATCCGCCTGGAGACGTCGGTTCGTCTCCTCCTGCGGATGGTGGGGGTGGTGGTGCATCCTCGCCGCCTCCATAGCTGCTGCTGAATCGGCGTATGGGCTCGAGAGACCCGATGCCGCCGCCGCTACCGCTGAAGCGTCCATGTCCGACGGCAAACCGAAGGGATAGCTCTGGGCGAGGCGCGCCTGAGCCCAAGCCTGATAATGCTCCAGGTCCTGGAGCGATGCCGCTGCCTGCAGAGCCGGGTGGGTAGTAGTATGAGGCTGGAGCGGTGCCTGGGCGAGCAGCTGTGGAGGGTCGACGTCCGTAAGGGCCTGATGGGGTGGGTAAAGGTAGTACGTGTGAGGATGTGAGGGGTTGGTGCTGCTGGTGCTGGTGCTGTGATTGCTGTGCGGCGGAGAGCGACCCGAAGGGCGGTGGTACTGCTGCTGCTGCTGCTGCTGCGCCGGATGGGAGAGCGAGAGAGTGGACGGGAGGGAGGGATGAGGCGACGACGGCACTGAGAGGTGGGAGGGATCGAGCTGGGTCTGAGGCTGGGCCTGTTGAGCCTGCTGCTGCTGCTGTTGGAGGGCCGCTGCTAGATCCTGGGCGAGCGGCGGATGAGCGATCGGAGAGACCGAAGTTGAATGAGGCGGCGGAGGGGACGAGAAAGGACTGGCCCGAGTGGTGCTGGAGCTGTTGGTGGTAGAGAGAGGCGGCGGCGGCGGCGGCGGGAGATGTAGCGGATGATGAGGGGGCACGAAAGGACTGGCCGGGGTCACGAAAGGAATGACTGTTGGTAGGCCTGATGTTGGGTCTGTCGACGTCGGAAGTCTGGATGTGCCATGTATTACTCCCTGGGGGATGAAACATCGCGTTCGCGCCTTCGTAGCCGGTGCTGGTGCCCGGGCGCTGGGCCATGGGGTGCATGGGATGGGCAGAAAGGTCCTCCTGCTTGACGGCCATGGAGGGGATGGAGCCATTGAGAGAGGCGATGGAGGAGGCACCAGTGGCGGCACCGACGGCGGCCTGACCGCGTTTGGAGCGGGCGCCGCCGCCCTTGGCGGCAGCGGTCATGGAGGCGTGGAGGGAGGTGAGCTCCTGCATCATGCGCTCGTTCTGCTCCTGCTTGTCTGCGTGTACGGTCTGGGCATGTTGGCGGAGGTTGTCGAGGCGGGAGAACTGCTTGCCACAGTGGCAGGTGAAGGGGCGCTCTCCGGTATGTTTTCTGGGCAAAGAGGGTACGACGGTGAGCACGGAATCGGCGATAAGCGCAGACGGAAGCCAAACGCGCAGGAAAGAAAAAAGACAGGGAAATGACGGGCGGGAGAAGGCGAGGAGAGACATCAAGAGGAAAGAGAGAGGGGAACAGGGACGTACCTGATGTGCCTGGCTAGATGTTCGCTCCTGCTGAAGACCATCCTGCATTCGCCATAGCCCCTGCACTGGAACGTCTTGGCTGGTGCGGGACGGTAGCGGGTCTTTCCGACGCCGCCGTTGTTGGCGTTGGGTGCACGGGCGTCGGTGGGGGTGGTGGGGAAGGGCTGGTGGGCGACGACGGCGGCCATGGTGGAGGATGGCGACGAGGACGCGTTGTCTACGGTGGATGGTGCTGACGCTGATGCTGGTGCTGCTGCTGGAGCTTGTGCGGACTGCTGTACGGCTGGCTGCTGGAGCTCGAGCGGCGGAGGGGAGGGCGAGGGCGGGGACTTTTGGCTGTCCATTGGCCGTTGGAAGCGGAATGGGCCCAACCTAAAAGGTGCCTGAAATCTCAATTAAGGCACATTTCGTGCGGAGTCCCAATTTCCCGTTCCGCTCTCCCGGGTCAGGCACACCCAAACACGCACAAACATACTCCCTAGCCGCCCTCCGGTACCGAATTCTTCGAATCCTCCTCCTCTTCCTCTTCCTCTTCCTCTTCCTCTTCCTCCTCCGCCTCTTCCTCTTCCGCCGCCGCACGCGTCTCCGAGCATGGACAGCTTCGTCCGGGTTCTCTCCCTGCGTCTGCACGCGAGAGCATCCGCACCGTGCTTATCGCCTGCCTGCGATCAAGGCGGCGGCGGACTCGGCTCGTCTCACTCGCGGTGAAATGCTGGATAATCTCCACGTGAGATCGCCTGTTTGAGCCAAAGATTCCCTGCCCCATACGTACGACTCTGCCGTCACCATATGCATATGCACGTTGAATGTTCTCTCGCCATGTCATGTTTGTCCGCCTCCGTGCATCCCCCGTCCCACCCGTCCTGTTCCCTTCCGTTTCGGGCCATCCTTGTCTCCAGACCTCCTCCTCTCCCCCTCCTCCACCCTCCCTCTCCGTGCTTTCATCCAAACGTTAACCTTACGCCCTCGATCGTCCCTCACGCGCACTCTCCGATCCCATACATTCCTTTCTCTCTCTCGCGCTCGTTATCCACCACGGCTCGCCCTCGGCCCTCCATTTTCCCGTCCCCCGAGTCTCGATCGTCTCGACGGACCCGCACCTTGCAAGCGGCCGAACATGCCTCCTGGACGCGCGCAACGGTCGTGTTGATCGCCATTTCCGCTCGGCCGCCATCCATCAGTGGCCAGAACCGACTTCCCACCCACCCACGCCCCGCTCCGGGGTCAGTCGGTCGTTCAGTCGGACGGTGACAGGTTACATTCAGCTCATTTTCTTTCTCCGGCCAATCCCAAGTCTGCTTTCGACGCTCCACCAGTTACAGTAGTACAGCTGTACAGCTCTCTCTTGTAGTCTCACTACCATTTCCCGGCGCGGACCTCGCGTCCTGCCGTCAAACCCGTCAGACTAGCACTCAATGGCCAGGCTAGACTCGCCCGCAACTTGCGCCTTGTTCTGCTTTTTTTTAACCGGCGGTGCGAATGGTCAAACGGGATGAAGAGCGCGAGAGACGGGACGGGGATCGCGAGATAGCGATGTGGGGACGGATGGAGATAGCATGCGCGCTGTCCGAGTGTCCGAGAGCGTTCTCGCCCCTGTGTGGCTGTGTATTTGTGCTCTCCAGCCAATCGCCGCGTGCGGATGTCCCGGAGCACGTGGATGGGGATGCCCAATCCGGGCCCCGGCGGGGAGCAGACCGGGGACACCGCCGATCAGTTCCTCCTTCGGTCATCCCGGCCCACACACTGATACAGTCTGAGTCTCTCTCTACCTGGAGTAGTAGTACTGTACTGTACATACCGTCCTGTCCCCGGTCAGCCTTCACCTCGAACATAGACACGCATTCCCTGCGGGCAGACATCGCAAGCTGACATGCCATCTACCGGCCGCTGTTTCGACTCGGACACGGGCTCGAACGTCGCCAAGCGTTGATGCTGGATCTGCAACGGTCGCGTCTTCTTGGACCCGCCCGCTGTGGTCGCTGCTTACAGCATGAAACTGGCTGATACAGTGCTCGCATTTCGACCGATTTGGGCATCCTATCGCAATTGGAGCTCTCACGAAAGCGTGTGTCGGACGGACGAATACGTTCTCCCCGCTCAAGCCACGCATCAGACACTCGTCTCCGCCTGATCCTCTTTCTTTCCTCTCTTCATTCCGGCCTGCCGTCAAATTTGTCAAAGCTCACCTTCATCCGCATGCACTCTTACGCGACACCCCGGGCCCCATCCTCGCGCGCTCCCGCTGTCCATCCGTCCACACGAAACACCTCACACGCGTTCCCATCAGCGCCTTCTTCCACACATCCTCCCTCGGCCTCCCTCCACCATCCCTCTCTGCCGCACCTGATCCATCATCACTCCTTCTCCGCCCAGTCTCGACTTGGCCACGCCGTCAACGTCTTCTCTTCAGCGCGCCGTACTTCCCCTGCCGAACTCCCGCGCTCCGTGTCGTTCTCATCTTGACGTCTTCTCACCGACGTCTCACGTCCCCTCGCCACGGAAATCGAGTGTCTTCTCCCTACGTACGCCGTGTGTATACAAGCGTCCGCAGAAACTGTCAGATGACATCAGTTCTTCAATGGCCTGAAACGAGACGGTCATCCGGACGCGTCAACGCACTCGCGTCTCCTCTCGAAGAACCTGCACTATGCCGCCTTGCAAGGTTCGTAGCTCACTCCGTCTGTACCCGGTCAATCAGACTGTCTCCTCCGCGTCCAGCATCGCGGGGCTAGCGCGCCTTCGCCCGAGCTGCCTCGGTGCCTGGCTGGCACAGGCCCCAGGGGCCGCGCTCTAGCGCGCCAGAGCTTGACTGCGAATTTTACCTCCGAGTGGGTGCGTACCTGACTCCCTGCGTCCCCGCGAGCCTGCGCGCGTCTCTGGCCGTGATTTGTATGTACAGTAATACGTAGATCTGCCGTCGAGCAGTCGAATCGCCCTGATCGACGCTCTATCGTGAGTGTCGCTCGGGTGCACTCATATTGACATGTGTCTGCTCTCCTCCGCTCGCCACTCTCCTCCTTACCCGTCCTCCCTGCTACTGTACTGCTCCTCCGGCGAACCGCTCTCTGCGCGCGGCTGTGCTTTATCTTCCTCGCCTTCCTCCCCGGTCTAGAACATGAACTTCGGCTCCCGCGCCTGCGGTCGCTCCCGGCTCCTGGATTCCCTCGGCGCGCGTCTCTGAGGCCCGCACGCCGCTGTACACGCGCCCAAGAAGATTGGGCCGGGTTACCTCCCGTCGGAGCACAATGCTGCGGGTGCGATGGTCGTCCCCGGACTGCGGCTACAACTGCAGGCTATCCTCCATCTCTCGCCCGAAATCACGCCCACGCGGCGATGCGGCAGGCATCGACCAACAGAGGTGCGTGACATCGAGATGCCAGTGCTGCCTCGGTGCTTGCGATCGCGATGGGTACGGTGGGTGTGCGCGTGGCTCGCTCATCATGTGCGAGCCGTACCACCGAACCAGGCTACGGAGAGCCCTTCTCCACGCGGTGTCCCGCGACGGTCACGTTGAAGCGGTGAGTGCGCGGTCTGACAAAGCGACAGTTGATTCGGGTGGCAGTCGATGTTGGGCGCGGTCTGGTGTGCACGGCATGGCCACGGTGGTTTTGCAGCGCTGGATCTCGCCACGTCTCGACGCTCAGTACTCAATTCCCGACTTCTTCGGGTGTCCGGATCTCGTATGCCAGCGTGGGTCTGGTCTTCGTCCGCGTGGGACTCGCTCGATGTCCCATCTTCGCGGTGTGTGTATGTCCCGCGGACTCTGCGCCAGACACTCTCTAGTACGGACCGTACGGGTTCTGTTCTTGCCCGAACGTCTGGGATGTTGATCGTCGATTGGTCGTTCAGCCAGTCAGCAAGGGCGCATTCGAATGCGCTCCGAGTGTCCGCAGAGCTTGATTGCCCCTCGCGAACCCACTTGCTCGGTGGATGTAGACGCCGACGTGAGGCACATGGGCATCTCGGAGCCGAACAAGCCACGGCTGCACCCGCCTCACGCACCGGCCCGCGACGGGGCGGCTCTACGCCAACCATACTCAACGCCATCCTCTCGTGCTCATCCCTCGTTCAAGGCCTCCTTTGATCACGTCACGCATCCGATGTTTTGCGGCGTGGGAGCGCTCGTGTGGACTAATCCCATTGCAGGAGATCTTTTACCCTCATCAGCCCGCATGACTTTGTACCAGATGCGGCAGCGAAGAGCGCGTATCCGCAGTGGCTTGCAATGCAAAGTCCTTCCCGGGCACAATGCCAGGCACCTAGAACACTCTGAAGAACGAGGCCTACATCTTCCCGAGTGGCTCCCTCGAGTTTCGTGACAGACCCTTGCTGAACCTCACATCCCGAGACTTGCATCACGTTATCTTGGTCTGACGTGTGCGAATCTATCACGCCGTGCGGGCCTCGTACGTACGCATCCCGTTTCGCACGAAACATTCGCGATGCACCCGGGAAGAACTCTGCTCTATGTCCGTGCTGCCACTCCCAGACATTACAGCTCAAGCGAGGCCGTTTCACATCTGTCGACTCGGGGTCAAAGCCGTCCGACCTTCCGTCAGGAACGGGACAGCATCCAAACAGAACACCGGACTGAACAGAGACGTATCGATGTACACCCACGTCCTGCTGTGGCTGCGGACGCTGTACTGAGTTTGTACGTACATCCACTCACCCCACGCGAGACGCCGTTCATATTGCGCACTGGTCCGCCGCAAGCTTTACGGCTTTGGACGAACGTAGACCGAGGGAACGTTCCCGCCGGCAGCTCTAGGCACGTCCCACGTCCCTTGTCTCTCGAACCTTGTCAAGCCGTGTCCGTTTGTACATGCAGTACTGCTCGGCGCGTTTCACCGCACGCAGATGGCGTATTTCCTGTTCGCGGCTGGCAGATGAACTCGATGGAGGAGGTGCGGAGGACGCATAGGCGCAAAGCTGTGCTCTCGCTGTCACGTCAATTTCCTACGGCCGCCTTTCGTCCGCTCGTATTGTCATCCCTCGAGCCTGGACACAACACAACGTGAGCGTGCCGTCGCGGCGTCGGCGGATCGAGCCTCCGGAGTTGTCCTGGATCTGTCGCTTACTGAGCCTTACCGCTCTTGATGGCCTGGACCGGCAGCGGCGCTGTGGCGCGAGTACAATGCGCGTACACGTACAATGTGAGGTCCCAAGCTCATTAACTGCGGTCCCGGCCCTAGTGCCGCACACGAGTAGTGGCGGCCACCTTAATAGACAGGCGAATGAGTGACAGACCCAAGGCCCATCGGCGCGATCATCGGCTTTAGAATGTTTGTACATCCATGAGTGGACACATGAGCGCGCCGACACCAGCACGTCGGATCAGTCAATGTAGTTCAACAGCCGGCCAACACGCACGGGTGTGTACTACATCGCTCTGCACAGTCTGGGCGAGCTGAACCCAACTAGCCACCAATGGGGTGCTAAGACCATGCCAGGGTTGGGTATGATCAACAAAGACAACGAACATGTGCCTTTCTTGGACGTCCGTCCCCGGCTCCAGCGATGTTGCTGCTGCCCTGAGGCTACCGCGATGACAAATACCGCCAACGGAACCACTGACCAGAAGCCGACCTCTGAGGCATCCATACGGAGCTTTTGTGCAGCGGCGTGTCAGCAGGCAAAACCCTCTGCCGGTGTCGGTGTGAGAAGAGCGGGCCAGGGCCCAGGTTCAGCACGCTACTACCTCCGGGTCCAAGTCGGAACTGAAGGCCGTACGTATGTCCGGAGGCGGTGGTGGAACATTTGGCTTCGACCTTGACGATAGCGAATGCAATGGGAGGGCCTGAGGAGGGACAGCGTGGGTTGCGGTCGGAACCGACTACAGATTGCGCTACGACATAGAATTGCACCCTCTTCTATTAAGCGATCAAAAGGATATTCAAAGATGCAGCAATCCAACGAGATTCTGTAGCATAGCTTGGACCCCACTGACATTGAGTTCGCAAGAACTCAAGCGTATCGAGTGCGGTGCAGCCATGCTGGAAAGAACAAGGTTGGAATAAATCACATAACGCAGTTTCTCCTCGACTGGCGGGATCTGCACCTTGGGATCGTTCCCGTCAACGGGAATCACTCCGCCATTCAGAGCCTTCTGCCAGCAATTGGGCACTGTGACGTACCAGGGGGCGAGAATACGCTCACTATGATGCTTCGCGGGGTGCGCGATGTGAAGATTCCGTGCGGCGCTGGAGGAGCTCCGGGAGGGGGCGAGTGTCCACGGAGACTCAATGAAGCAGGGGCGTAAATGCATCATCTCCGGTCTTCGCACTTCGCCGAAGAGGGTCACGGATGTCCTACGTCCGTGCGTTCCTGCGCCCTTCGGCCGCTGAGATGGCCAATGTATTGCACGGGTAGAGATTCTCCCGACACGGAGGAAGTGCCAGTGTACGCTACCGCCGTTTCGTCGCAGAAGATCGCCAGGGGGAACTACTGTCGACCGTAGAGCAGGAGGGAGGACAATCCCACTGCTTGTGCGGATGTAGCGCGGGGTGAGGACCTTGCATAATTTGATAGTTATCATTTCGAGATGGGCTCGCTTGTGTCAGGAGCATGGGATGGTCAGAATACGCCGTGCAGTGAACTGTCGAAGGAATGTCTGAGTAGCTTGTCCCGGGCCTCATCTGCATTGCAGCAGACACGCCGGATCTAATCTCCTCCGATAGATTGACATGCACCTTGGCTGGGGAACCCACATAGTGATCGAACAGGCACATACCATCCGGCTTTCCCTCGGAGAGTCCTCTATACTTGCTGCGCATCCAGCTACACATTCTTGACGGCGATGAGGTGTGTTGCGCAGTGATTGTGGGCAAGGCCAAGTCGGGAAGATAAATACCCGGCAGAGAGGAACAGAAACTATTGCTATGAGCCAACAATCAGCACTATGAGACGTTCAATTGCTGACAGCTGCCAATTCCTACCGGATGTACATGTAGGAAATCGTATGCGAGCGAAGATAGCGGCTCATACCTGGCCGCCCAACTGCGGATGCAGCCAACGAGTCTGACAGAGTCAAGGACGGTGCAGGGAAACCACGATCAGCCTATCACCCTGGTGAGCTCAAGGTTCAATTTGTTGACTTTTCCGAAACTGCCTTGTCAGTCTCTGAGGCGAGCTCTGCCTTGGTGACATTGCTACCAGCACTAGTATCTATGTTGCCCAGTTCGCCGGATATCGGACACTCGCCTACACTGCACCGCTAACAAGCGGGTAACAGAAGCTTCGTGAACAGGATTGCCCTGCAGATGCACTGAGAACTTCCTGTACGCGAGGACAAATGCAAGACATGGATCAGTGCTAGAATGGCAGGCGGAATCCCACCGGAACTGTCTATCTTCAGCACGGACGGATCACAACGCACTGAGTCTGCGTAGGAGCCTTCTGGCATGCAGCATGCTCAGGCTCGCCCACGCCTCCGGTTCTTCATCCCGAGGGCTGGTCAACCTTGGACCGTCGCACGCGGCGATCGCCCCACGGCGGCATGCGGCCAGGAAGTCGTCTGCCACGCCTTCCTGAATGGCGGTTTCTCTGGGTGGTGACGACAGAGCGGCCCGTGTGTATCGGCGGCGTTGTGGTGTCCACCGACATCGCGAAGCTGCTGAGACGTTCTGTGGCAGAATGTGCGAGACTGCATCGCTCCGCCAACGGCCAACGCCCTGGACAATGGACAGTTGGGGCAAGGAGATGGGGCAAGGAGAGTGCCTCTCGCGGGTATGATGGTTCAAGCACCAGGTATCCTCGTGTGTACGGTGCATGTATCTTTGGCTGAAGTCAGCGGAGTGTAATGTCCGGAAGGGTACACCCTACACGAATTTGAGCTCCTTACGGCTTCGCGACAAAAATGGCAGGCCACGCGAAGCGCAGGTCAGGGCGCAGAAGGACAGCGGAGCGTGATTAAGCCAGTGGGTGTTGAACGTTACTGTTGAGTGAGTATAATGCTCTCCGCGTATTGCTTTGCGTCGCTCGCCTACTATTCACTGTCCACGAGAGCACGCCAGGGGAGCCGCAACATAAGCTCCCGATGTCGCATTCCGCCCACTACATGTCGAGAGCGCGTCTTTCCCGCGGTTATTTCTTGCGCACCCGTGGACGAGACAATCCGCGGCGAAATGGGACCCTAGATTTCCCATCTCAGCCTGCTAGAAGGGAATATCCTGGCTGCACCAGCCTTCGATAGCGGTCCCGTGCGCCCTCGCGTGAACTTGCAAGTATGCACGCCTACGGCTCGCGTGCTGGTGTTGCGGGTGCGGAAGAGCGACGTGAGCACACAAGTCCAGATTGCGGCAGCAACGCATCTATCCGTACACAAGGTGGATCAGTCTCGTCTAGGCCTTGTTCCCGCCTTCCCATTGTGCCACGCGGTGGCCATGGCCGTGGTCCAAGTATCGCCGCCTCTGCCGCGATGTGCTTCGCTCGGCAGGATCCTGCGGGACTTGTTCGCAGCTCTCACGCCGAGCGGTATCGGATGCGCTGGCGGGGAGAATGCGCTTCGGGGGCCGAGATGAAGATGGGGGGCTTTCCGGAATACAAGGCAAGGTTTGACGTCAATAGAGAAGGTTCGCATTGTTTCTCGTGGGAGGACCACGCGTTTGGGCAAGGTAGCCCGAGCGCTATGTATGTACGGGCTCTTCCTATGACAGACTCCGTTCAAGCAGCACAGAGTGGTGAACTGGCGATATGCAGAATCGGCATACGGAAAACGCCATTCGCATGCTCGCTGACAGAATCAGAGTTCGAATGGAACAAGTGGCGCAGTCATCCTGATGCCACACCGAGTCCACAACGTCGGGCGGATGGGCGTCACGGGCATCGCGTCGACCAACGTCCGGCGTATCAGACGGAGCTGTTGGCCGGCCTGACAGAGCCAATTCGTTCAACATGGGCTAGCTTATCAAGAGCGCACGCAGTAGACGTCGGGGATGATCAAACGAAAGATCAAGAGCCTGGAGTGTACGAAGGGGTGATTGAAGGCTTTGCTGGCAGAGATGCGCCACGTTGCATTTCCGAATTGGCGGCACGTCCATCGTCCATCTATCTTGGATGTCGATGTCTATGGAGAGCCGGCGGAGATCCGCGAAGCCGAGGGGGATCTCACGATTAGTTGAACCGACAGGTGGCATCAGACAGGGAAGGGGAGATGGACAGGGAAAAGCCTGGTAGACGGCATGGCAGCAGGAACAGAGGGTACAAGATAACCCGAGGATCGGAACATACGAATGGATGAAGATGGGTGTACAATAATGCAGGAGTTCCTAGGTGGTTGGACGAATAGCTAGGGAAGAGCAAGGAGGGACGAGCACCTTCGCTGCGATGATTACCATTCAGACGCGTTGAGATGCTATGACGCTCGTGAGCTGGCAGCGGGCGGAAAGCCGATTTTGTTCTCGATCTGCAACATCGAGCAGAACGCGGCTGTCTGAGGATTAGGATAATATGGTGCTAGCATCAAAAAGTCTGTCAGTACTCCGATCCTGCCCATCTCATCGACAAGGCTACTCACGTGGCGCCTTGGGCTCGTCTTTCGCAGGACCCGGAGCTGTCATCACGAACTGCTGGACTTCGTCTACTCTCGCAAGCCCGTTCCCCTTGCCCGCGAGAACGTGCTCCTTGACCCAGTCTAGCGATTGCTGTACGGCGTCTCTCGCAGGGCCTTCGTCCGGATAGGTCGATTGGCTTCGCCCAAGAGACATGTACTGGTTGAAGACTCGCGTGATCGCGAGCCACTCGGGGTCGAAGGCCAGGACTGGTGACCCTGGTGATGGGGACGGCACATCGATGTCGATGACCTGACAAACATGCAGGTCAGTCACGATCGCGATAGAGAGCAGAGGGCCACCCACTTCCAAGAATCTTCGTCTAGGCAAGCACTTGTCGAGTGCCAAAAACCGTGTCTTGCTTGGAGGCGGTGGTGGTGGCGGAGGTGCTTCTACATCGTCGGCCTCCTCGTCGAGCATGATCTCGTCCGGGTTTATCGGAACTGCTGATGGCCTCTCGGCCCCATTCTTCGCGGCCGCCTGCAACGTAGCGTCGGTCGCAGGTCCATCTTCATCGTCGATGTTGATCTCATCTGGATTCGTTTTTTCCACGCTGCTCCCTGCCTCGTCATGCATCGCACCATGGGCCACATCCGCGTTCTGGTCCTGGTGGACGACGGTTGCCTCAAACCTACAATGTAGATGCGCGGAGAACCACCATGCTGGCCGCAGGGTCCTGAGGAGGCCCATCATAGGTGGGGAACCAAGTACGCCCTTGTTGATATCGTCGCGGAAGTAGGGCTTGCGCCGAAGGAGATCGCGGAGGTCGCCGTGGTGCTCGATGCCCTGCGGCCAGTCGTGCGAGAGGAAGATGGTGGGAGAAGAAAGCTGTCCAGCGAGTACTGCGTGAGAAGTCCATCTCAAGCTAGAAAGCAACACGGGAGGCGCACGAGGGAGAGTCGGCGAACGTTGAATTCGCGTATGTGGTATATGCTACGCATGGTACCGTGGTTGTAAGGTGGCCGCTCGTAGTTTCCTGCGGCTCAGCATCAACACCGACGTTGAGGAACGTGAGGCATGTGACTGACCGAGATGAAAGTCACCAGGTTTGAATATGCCGGACGCGCCGGCGATACGCACGCCATTGACCTGAACACAACCAGCATGCCCGAGATAGTAGATGTTCGGAGCCAACCAGCCACCATGGTACCTAACAACGCTCAATCGATCCATGCTACGGTGAACAGTTGTCCGGAGATCGTGCTCACAATTCCCAGAGGTAGTTGGACGCTTCGTGATTACCTCCGATGACAAGCGTCAAGATAGGTGCCTTCGCCTCGCCAGTGTAATATCTAACATGGGTCGGAGTGGTGAGCACGTGCCCCATCCGTGTATACGAAGGAAAGGACGAAAGTGGGAGCGGGGCCCACCTACTTCGCGAAACCGCCGAGCCTTTTGTACTTGTCCGGGACCGCCATGCATGCGAGGTCGCGGTGGTTGCGGATGGCCTGGAAGTCGCCGCAGATGATGAGGAGGTCAACCTTGTATGAATTCTGGGCCTCGAGGCGCGCAATCTCTGCGTATATTGCGTCGAGCTCGCCGTGGCAGCATCCCTCGACGGCGATCTGGCGGTAGTGGGCATCAGTTCAGTGAACGGAGTTGCAAGCCGGGGCTCGCACCTTCATGTGGGACTTTGGCAATCTCTTGCGGCGGGGCTTTCTGGGTTTCGAATGTACACACCGGCTATGATAGGCCAGAGAAGCGGTCGTGCTCAAAACACGTTGGGCGAAGATACGCAGCCGCAGCCTGGGGATGGAGTCTGCTGAGACTCGGACTTGCCGCAGAGCGAGCATGAGCTCCCAGTCAACTCGCTAAGCGCCCATCGACGCAAAGACGGCATCAAACGGGCGCTTCTGCACGCGACTGGGCTCTTCCTCCAAAATTTCTGTCCCTCCCCTTGCGCTCTCTGATCCATGCTGCGGACGGTGTGAGTATGTTGAGCACGGTGCGGGTACGCGATCTGACGCTGTCTGCCCCAGAAAACCAAAGAATGCGCGATCAAAGCGTGCGCTGCAGGCTCGTGAGCCAAAGGAGATCGAGGATCCCCGCACGGCCATCTTCGTGAAGGGGACGCACACCGGGGAAAAGGTCAACGGCGCCATGAAGGAGCTTGTACGTGTTCTACCAACGTGGGGGGCGACATCGACTTATCATGCATGCCTCTCGCAGATGGCCCTCAAGCGGCCGCACGCCATCTCATTCGCCAAGAAAAACGTGGTGCGCCCGTTCGAGGACACGTCTTCGCTCGAGTTCTGGGCGCAGAAGAACGATGCCAGTCTCTTTGTCATCGGGCAGAGCACGAAGAAACGGCCAGATGGGCTGACGTTTGTGCGCATGTTTGACTATCGGGTGCTGGACATGTGCGAAGTCGGCGTGGACATGTTCAGGAGCATGGCCGAGTTCAAGGTCAGATATCGTCTTCGCTCGGCTAGCATGGTCTCTCGAGTCGCTCACGTTCAGAGTGTACAGACACCCAAGGCGACGCCGGGGCACAAGCCGCTGCTACACTTTGCGTCCGAGCTGTTCGACAACCATCCGCGGTTCATCCAACTCAAGTCCATGCTCATGGACTTTTTCAACGGCGAAGTGATCGACCAGATATGCCTCGCCGGCATCGAACATGTCATCAGCATATCACTAGGACCGACCCCTCCGTCCCTCAACGCTGCCACCACGACTCTGCAAGCGTCCTCGTCCAGCGCACCATCCGAAGACACGGCGACTCTGCCGAGGGTGCACATTCGGGGATACACTATCCGACTGCTGGCGTCTGGGACGCGGATCCCGCGGGTGGAGCTGACGCCGATGGGGCCGTTTATGGACTTGACGCTCCGTCGACACCAGGAGGCGGATTCGGAGCTGCTGAAGCAGGCAATGAAGCGGCCGAAGCTGCGGAAGCAGGACGTGGAGAAGGGGCTGGGGAAGAAGCGGAAGAACCTGGAGGTGGACGAGATGGGGGACCTGCGGGGAAGGATCCACGTGGGGAAGCAGGACCTGAGCAGGCTGCAGACGCGGAAGATGAAGGGGCTGAAGAAGGGGAGGGACGAGGACATGGTAGTGGATGTGGATGTGGATGTGGATGTGGAGGACGGGGGAGGGAGCGACGAGAGCGGTGCAGAGGATGGCGGGCGGCGACAAAAGCGACAGCGGACGCGTTAGAAGGGGCGGCGCATTCGCTGCTATGCGTCGGTGTCGGCGTCGGCGTCGGTCATGTCGGGAATACAGTACCGTATTTTATTGAGGGGTCATATGGTCGGGAGAGTGCTTACATAATGCTAGACGGGCGAGTGCTGCTCTGTTTTCTCTCTCTCTTCTCTCTCTCCTCTCCTCTTCTCTTTCCTTTCCTCCTCGTCCCGGGCTCGCTCTCCTGCTTGCCCCGCACCGAGCGCGCTGTCGACGACGACGATCAACCCTTCATTCGCTCGCTCGCTCGCTCTCGTCCACACAGCCATCGATCACGGTCCACGCTCCTGGTCTCTGAGACACCCGCGACTGGCTGTGACCGTGTCTATATTCGTCTGCTCAGCGTGTGGGACAGCTTCACGCTCTTTTTCGTCTGCGATTCCGTCCCACCGCTTGTCTTCCTCCTCTTGTCCTCGTCTCCCCCATGTCCGTCTCCAGTCAGTTTCCCTCTCTTCCCCCTCCTCCTCCCAACCACAACTCACTCATCTCCCTCTGCAGCCATATTCTCCACAGATCCTCTCGGCATCCCCGTGCCCGTCTCAACGGTCACCGTCTCGTGAGTATCTGCCTGCCCATCTAGCCGACATCTCATCAACGTTCATCTTTTCTTTCCATCTCTTCCCAGCCCTACCGACCCGCCCACCTCCACATCCTCATCCGCCCCCACCACCACCACCACCTCAACCTCCGCTCCCACCACCACCACCTCTACCGGGAATCCCACCACCACCTCAGACACCACCACCACATCTGCCGGGACGGGCTCGACCACAACCAGCAACACAGATACTTCCACCTCCACCTCCACCTCCACAGGTCCCGATACCTCCTCCTCCACTCCGACCTCGACCGCTGCGCCCACCTCGTCTCTTCCTCCCACCCTCACCTCGTCTACCAACCCTGCGACTTCCACCCCTACAGGACAGTCCTCGACCATCCTTGACACCACCGTCTCCAACGGTCAGACCATCACTCGCACCTCCGTAGTCGTCGTCCCACCCACCATCACCCCCTCCGACTTGGCCAGTCATGGAACCTCCTCCAAAGGGTGAGCACACATCCTAGATGTTGACCGTTGCATTCTCTCTGGAAGACATCTATCACATACTCTTACATCATTCGTTCATGCATTCCAATCCTGTCACAAGATCATGCCATCTCTGCCGAATCGCCCCTCTGCCACCTCATTTCATAGCGCGCACGAGTAGCAAGCTCACCCATCCCGCAGCTTCTTCCACAACACAGGCGCTGTTGCTGGCGTCTTCGCCGTCGTTGGCCTTGCTGCGGCCGCCATCATCGTGGCCATCGTCACCAACGCCATCCGCCGGCGTCGCGCCAAGAAACTCGATCGCGAAATAGCTGAAGCGGCTGCCGAGGCCGCCCACGCGCCTGCCTTCATCGACGACGATTACTACCCCGACGACCGTCTGGGGAAAGCCGGCAATGGGGGCGGCGACCTACGTTCCGCATACTCTGACACTACCCACGGCACGTTCGCCCAACCGCCTATGACGACCGGCGAGAGCTACAATATGGCCGAGCTCCCGCCCTTTGACTATGGTGCTGTCGCTGCAGGCGCCGCTGGCGCTGGCGCTGCCGGCATCGGCGCGATGGGTCTTAATCGTGCCCGGAGCATGGGTCAGAATCAGACCACGCCTTATAACGCGTTCGCCGGTCCCCCAACAAGTTTGCCGAACCCGTACGACAATCCTGCAGGTGGGTATGGGGGCCAGCGCCAGGGAGGCAATGAGATGGACCTCTTGGACGCAGCAGGTCTAGCGGGCGGTGCTGGCGCCGGCTACGCTGCCGCGCATCAGCAGGCGTACGGCGCACCGCAACAGCAGCAGAACAACGGCAACCTCGCGCGTAATACTAGTCGTAGCGCAGACCCCGCCGCCACGCCGCTGGAGAACGGCGCGTACGGAGTGCCTTACCCTTCGCAGGGCGGGTACGAGTACAATCCCTACAATCCCAACGCGGTAGGGTATAATACGTACCAGCAACCCGCCGCGCCTCAGCCGTACCCGCCGCAGCCTTATACGGCTGGCGGGCCTGCTCCAGTGCCCACGCAGAGCCCGCCGCGCCCTGTATCAGAAGTCGATCCGTATGGCGGGTACATCGATGAACCCGCGCCCGCTGCTGGTCATACGAGCCCCACGCCTCAAGGAGGCCAGTCCCAAGTGGAGCCGCGCGTGCCGTCGCCTGGTCCCGGCAGGCTGCTGAGTGGTAACTTTGCATCGCCTCCCGCCAGTTCCGAAGGTCATGAGCACGAAGAACATCGGATGAGTGTCCAGGATGACGAGGACTATGGTTATGAGCCTGGGCGGCGGGTGCTTCGGGTGTGTAATTCTCATACCCTGCATGGTCTTGAGAGCTGATGAAGGTTGTTCTAGGTCGCCAACGAATGAGCTCCTCATTCTCTCGATACCATACCCATGCTCTGTACTGCGTGCTCTACTTGCCTGCGGAATGGTGCATGTACGTGTTGTCTCTTGCCAGGCTGGCTCGCCGACAAGAGACAATATCCTTCTGTCCCGCTGTCCGTGTACGCTGTGCACCATCCGTCCTGTCGTTCACTTGAGCTCTCCTGTGTGTCTCCCCTTCCCATGCCTCTCCTGCTATTTATGACGCGTCGCCGCTCCTCTATCCTGCCTTCTCTGGTACCTCCGTCGACCTTCTGCCTAGCCCTTGCTGCTGATTGTTCTGGGGACCGGGCGCACGTGTTGCGAGGCACCTTGGCGACGGGTCGAACGCTTCGTGCATTTACGTTATAGATTATCGTTCATTTACTTAGTTACAATAGCCCGCGGACGACCGCCAGCTGCTGCAGCGCGAAGCATCGCGGACGTCTGCGTGGGCTAGCTTCCGGTACAGTCGAATCGGACTTTGCAATCGCCGTCATTGCCACAGATCTTTCATGTTCCCGCGAATCGCTACTTCCTTTCCTTTCGGCTATGGTATCAGCACTGGCTTTCCCGTATCGCGGGTAATCGTGCTGCCTCTCGCTGTCCGCGATCCGGTCTGTATCGCGCACCATATGGACTGTTTCGCAGCTCTCGGGTGCAGGCCCGGGAGTCGTTTCTTGTGTCACGCTGCCTTTCTTTTGGCTCCTCGTGTATGTCTAAAAGCTGCTGGTGTACAATGCACTGACTCACCCGCGCTCTGCTGGCCACCCATTAAAGCATGTTCGCAGTCGATCACCAACGTGCCGATGGAAAACTTACAAGCGGCGTGGCAGCGCACTGCAAGGGAACCGGTTCGTCTACTGCATTGCGCGACATGTACGCCAACTTCAGCTGGTCGCCGCAGCACGTCCCTCCACGATGAGAGCATGGGCATGGACCTCTCCGCCGATTGGGGATGAAAGAAAATCTTCCACCACAAGTTCCCCTGGTCTTGCGGAGGATCAGTGTTCTCAATCAAGGACGTCGATGCTCAGCATGGGATATCATGACAATTCCGGGCGCGATTGCACAAGACACGACAAATTGGAACATACAGTAGGGAAAGATGCGGTGTGTGCACAAAGTAGAAAAAGCAGGATTCTGGAGGAAAGGAGCTATCGTACAAACCCACTTTGAGACGCATTGGCAGATCTGCGAGATGAATGGGGTCGCGGTCAAAAGAGCTCTCCAGCGAATAACTCCTTGATCTGAGAAGTGAAGTCCATGGACCGTCTAAGGCTCGTCGCCGTGAGCATAGCAGAGCGCATACCAGCGCTCGGATTGGCTGTATGAATCGCTTGGCCGTGAGCGATGGTGCAATAATTGCAGCCGCACATGCAAGCACCACTGAAGGCGACGTTCTCCCTCATCTTGATGAGCTTCGCCGCGGTGTCCCACCCCAACGCTTGGAGCTCGGCGGCGGTCAAGGAATCTTGCTGAGCGAGCTCGTTCAGGGCAGTCTCGATCCAACCGGGGATGTCGAAGAGACGCGCGAGCCGAATGCGTTCTGCGTGTTCGGGCACCAGTCTGCGCAGCTCCGCGATAGCCTTGTCGCGCACTCCTTCGAAGTTCCACATCGTTGCCAGCTTCAGAGCTGACATCCACTGGTCCTTCGTCAAAGTTCGCGGTACGCCGTAAGATCTAGGCCAACATCAACGGATCAACAAGGTTCGGCATCGCGTTGCAGAACTGGGACAAGCAGCTCACGTCGGGAAGAGAACGTATAGCAACGCTCTGAACTCATCCTCGGTCACGCCTTGGATGCGTATGGGGTGATCGTCGCTGGTGCCTTCCGCCCCGCGAGCATGATCCAGAGAAGGCAATGAGAACATCGTCTGGAATGCGCTTGTGTTGTCCTCGAAAGGACGACGCGATACTCTGAAGAGCGTCTCCTCTACCTTACCAGTGAACTGAGACTTGTTTACTGTGCAGGGGCTCTCCATAAGAGACTTACTCGGAAGACCACATCCCTACAGTAAAACTCGCTGTCACGGCGGGGAGAGACAGGAGGAGAGGGTAGCGTCGCGGCGAGGTCCCGTAGGCTCTCCGAGGACGAGAGTATGGATGGGCTGTCCTGGATCATTCTGCAGAGCACTTCTTATCCGAGAGAGATACAGTCTGAAGGAAAGAGAGGGCGCGAGATAGAGAGGACAAACACGAGGCATATGTAGCGAGAGATAACAAGAAGGTCCAAATGCTGGTCCAAAGACCTTCTCAGGCGCCTCGAGCACGGTGCTGCGGTAGGCATGACGAGCACATCGTGTGCAGCCTCAGTGCCACACGTGCCAGCTGGTGAGCACTTTCTCACGAGAGCGACAGACGGAGCTAGAAGAGATATGGATTGTGGGACGACACCGAAAGCCGCAATTGAAGACGGTGAGTCGTCGACAGAGTCGGATGAGCATCCGTTTCGGGTCTCCGCTGCGCGGCTGGGTGGGCGCCAGGACCCACGCGAACAAACAACGGCACAATAACGGCCCCTCGCGCCGTTCTCTCCACTCATCTCGATCCCTCAGCTCAGAGCTGGAAGGGCAGTACTGTAGTACATAATAGTGTACTACTGTACGCGCTCTGGTAGTGGTTCTCATGTTCATTTCCCATGTTGGCTTACTTACTAGTACTTGAGTTGCGGGGACCAGGAAGTGCCATTATGCTCAGACTTCTGGTCCAGCACTATGCGCGATCAAGTCGCAATCGCTGTGGGTTGGCATCTGCACCCGAACGCAATCCTGGATCAGCGTTCGATCTCGTATTCAAGTCTTGCATAGCGGACAAATCGGCTATGCTCTGCAGGGTTGCCGCAGCCTGATAACCAGATTCTCTTCATTCGTACACGGAACCTATGGATGACTTCTGACTCGCATTGAGCTCCTTGACTACCACCGAGCGTGATGATCCTATTTTGGCGTATCAGAGAAGTGATCTGGGTTGTACTACGGCTTCTCGAGAGTATGCAGAAGTCATCAAACATAGCCTGAATACTCATTCGCTCTATGTACAGTTGAACAGAGTCAGAGATCCTCCAAGACAGGGATTCGAAGCCCTCCAAACGCAGTGTGGCGCAGTCCGCAACCACCAAGGGATCGCGCGCGTCCACCCCACATATACTTCACGCGAGGTAAGATGGTACCGCGTCAGGCTGAGCCTCCTACTGGCCTTGGACAACGCGAATGGGGCAACGCGAACAGGGATCATCCAAGCCGAGATTGCGCGCGTAGACGCTGCAGTAAGCAAAATTAATTGGACGAAGATGCGTCGTCTGATCGCTATGTCACGTCAAGATCATCAGTTGATGGGTGGATTGAATTGACATCATCACTTCGTGCTGGATGTCGCGTTTCGAACGCGACGGCGTCGGATACGGTTGTGCATGCTCGCAGAGCAGATGAACGCTAGAAACGGCCTGATCTCCGACCTGACGCCGCCCAACAAGATTGTCCTACTCAGGAGTGGGCATGATAAGGATCACCAAATACGTCCCTTCTGCAGTGCAATATGCGCATATGCGGCTGTGAGGACACAGTCTTACCTAGAGATTGCTGTATGAGCTTTCCACACAACGTTCACAACAGTATAAATAATCGCCCGCCGTAGACGTTCAGCTCGCGCAGCCCAACGATCGCGCTCCTCCATATCGCTCTCCAGGCGCATCATGAAGCTTCTTGTGTTCGCGAAGCCTGCTTATTGGTGCACTCCAGCACTTTCGGTAGTAGTAGATTACCAGTCCTCTTCCGGACGACTAGAGAACTCTGCTGCGAAACGACGCTCCCGCGCGTGGGCGTGGCGCCAACCGAGCAGCGCAGATGAGCAGGACCGAGGGCTTGGCGTTTGCTGCGTGTACCGTTGCAAACGGATGGTTAGAGTTCAGTAGTGGGAGAGCCGCATACATTGCGGCATTCCCGTGTGTTGGCGATTCAGTGAGGAGATGTCCAGCTTCTGGAAAGTACGTTCGAACCGTTTACTGAATGCCATTTCCTTCACCATGCATCGTTTGACTGTCTTCCAGACCTACTTAGGAGCGTGCGAGATGAGGAACAGCTCATTCTCACAGCTAAACCCCACAATAGTTGTGTAAGCGCCCCCGCAGGAAGGGTGATGATCGATTTGCGAGTGCAGGCCGAGTCATCACATATGCATGCTGCTTACTCGCCCTCCGTGAGCATCCAAGGAACGTGGGCCCGATTGACTGGATGAGCGCTGCCTGCAGCGCACATTGTGACTTCTACGATGTGAGTAAACCGGCGCGGTCAAGGATTCTGGTTGTGATCTGCACCTACCGAGCCCTTGATCTTCTTATACTATATGGCATTTTGAAATGTATCGAGTCAGATTACTCAGTCGGTCGCAACGTGCGTTTCTGCGGCTTCTGTGTCCCTGACTCCCCCGGTACGTGAGAGCCGTCCAAGGAGTCATTGCAGACAATAAGAGCGTTGACCGTCCTTCATGCGAACGCCAGCGTTCGAGTGAGTGACGGGTTCAGTTGGACACTGGGCTGACTCGCTCTATCGCGATCGCCGATGTGAGGTGGACCCTGAGGCCTGAGGCCTGAACATTACCATCCACACCGGAAGCTCTGCCAATCTAGTCCCCCCTTACGTGGGGAGAGCCAAACCGAGTGCCGTCGGTTGGACACGCAGCCTGGAATGATTCAGTCGGTGGCGAAGTGGCCAATTCACCTGAGACTAGTACCGGATTTTCCGCGAAGGCACGTCATGCAGTCCTTCAGCCCATACCAAGAGGCTGCCAGGTCCTTGACTTCGAGGGAATGCCGTTGCTTTGCCGTATGCGAAGCGTTCGAGTTCTACAACAGATGCGCGGTAGTCGGTGAGGGTCGTAGCGTCATGTGTTCGATGACTATCGGCTTCCTCGATAGCGTATGGACACTGTCGGGGTCTCACTCTCAGCGGTCGGATCCTCAGTTGGAGAAACCGAGAGATGGTTATGGAAGCGATGCACCAGTTGGAGGCCAGGGGAAACAGAGCAGGACGATGTAGGCGCCGGGTGGGCGTCCAGCCATTAATTTGCGACCTACGGATGTTTCCCATGGTCAAGTTGGTTCAGCCAGATCTACCGTATAACCTACCACCATTCGTTTCACTGAGCTCAACATTTCCGTCTATGCCACGCGCCCCTACGTGCGAATCTTGTGACGCCTGGTATTTCCCTGGGCCCCCTACCATTCGCCGAGGACAGCCTCCGTGAGCGCGGTACCTAACGTACCTCATATCACCGTGGGCCTGTCCACTGTGTACAACCGCACGAAGTAGCCCAATATATCCATTTTCGTCCTCACATAACGTACATCGTCCCGAAGACCGAGTATAGCTATCGTAAGGTCTCGGTGAGCGTGCTGATATCGACACTCGATTACCATCTCAATTGACCCGCTTGTCTTGTGATGCTTATGGGGCCTAGCATCATGAAACAGTCCTTGAGAAGCTAGCGAGGTCTGAAGGGACGGGGCGCAGATTGTTTTTGTACCGCTTGACTCACGGTGAGAACCTCCGAGATAGCTTTCTTCTCTGTTGGCTTAGATCCGAAGCCCGTACCAGACGAACACTCTAACGTACAGTGGAGAAGCCACCCACAGCGATCAACAACCCTACCGCCTTGATGTACGAACAGCCCTGCATTGCATACCATTCGTTAGTCGTCGCAAGACAACACCCTCGACATTCATGACTGCCCTCCGAGTTGGCACGTTCTCTCGACCTTCGCTCAGGACACGATATTCTTGCGCTGTAGAAGCGGAAAAGCTCGCGTTTCGGCAGGGAAATCCGATCAGATGTGGTCCGTCGTCCAAAATTGTCCTTCATATTCGGGTCAGACGCGAAGTTGGGATGATGATGCTCGACCTAAAGCCCACTCCGCATGTTCTCGAAGTGCCCGTCCTCTTATCCATGCCTAAACGGTCAAACTGACTCTGTGTGGGACGGTCGCGGAGATACGGATTGCAAAAGGTAGCATAAAGGTCATGTACGGTGAGTGCTTCGTGGCATCGAAGACATTTAAGCCGGTGCGTGCATTACGGAGGTGAGCGTCGTGGACCCATCATGTTCGACGCGTCCTCGGACTCAGAGCAGTATGACGCCTATGCACGACAACTGGGTCCAAACCCCTCCCTCGCCCTGTATCGTCATCCCAAGATAGATCAGTTGCGCTCCACACTCAACGAGGTGTTGCCCTACTGCTGCGGTACGCTTCGACTGCCATTCGACAGCTTGATCATATACTATGGTAAGACAGAGCCGGCTAGGTAAGTCCTTCTGTCTTGCGTTCCGCTGCTAGAGTTCCTGACAAGCAGATACAGGCGCCTCGACCTGTTGCATGCATCTGTACAGGACCTAGACAATCTGGAGCAGTACTGTGACCCAGCGACTTTTGGTGTCTTGGAGAAAGCCGTACTCGACGCGACCTATCGCAAGGCGGGAAAGCTCGACCGGGATCACTTCGCCGTCAATCTCGATGTCGAGCGCTCGGGCCTCTTGGAAGCCGTGAGCCTCGGTCTCTTCAGCGGCAGAGAGCAGAATCGGCCTGTGCGAGCTGAGCTGCACAATCTGAATGTTTACGGTATGTCACTAGCAGAAGTGCCTCGCCCTGCGGAGTTTGACTCACTCTTGATTCGTCGACTAGGCCAGGGCTCCTTTTTCAAAGCTCATAAGGATACGCCAAGGTCGACGGCTGTGTTTGCGTCCCTTGTGTTAGTTTTCCCGACCCCGCACAGTGGCGGAAAGCTCGTTGTGAGACATGGTGGCCGCGAGTGGAGTTTCGACCCCGCAGATATTCTGTCTAAGACAGAAGGGCCTGAATCTCGCGTTGCGTACGTCGCCTTCTTTGGCGATGTGGAGCACGAAGTGACGCCGGTCACCTCTGGACATCGTCTCACGATCACCTACAACCTCTACTACGCCTTTGAGGACCCTCCTCTGGATCGACTGGACATCATAGAGCCTCGAGCCACGAACAAGTCAACGGTGCAGGATCTGCTGACCTCATTGCTTGACGACCATACCTTCCTTCCCAACGGAGGCATCGTCGGCTTTGGTTTGCGCCATTTGTACCCTCTCCCGAATTCGTTTGATGCCCACGACGACCACACACTCGATGATTTGAAAGACAAGCTGAAGGGCGTGGACGCGGCTATCTTCCGCGCTTGCGCCGAGCTCCTTGGTAGCTCGCCGTCGCTGTACACCGTCTTCGAGGCCCACAGCCAGGGTGGGCGGCGCGCGCTCGTTGCTTGCCCTCGTGTCGTGAAATTCCACACTCACGACTTGGATGAGGAGCCGCCCGTATGGGAGAAACTCTGCCGCCAGTGGGACGGCGTGTTGATCAACTTCCCAGCCAATGAGCTTGAGGTAGCTGAACGGGCGCCTTTAAAAAATTGGACGGTGCACTGGGTGACGGCACTTACCGACGCCAACCGCGTCAAGACGCGATTTGCAGCGTACGGTAACGAGCCCATGCTCGGATATCTCTATCAGCGGATTTGCGTCCTAGTTCGCGTCGGACCGCCTGGGCGTCGCAGAGAGGCGGATAGCGGAGCGCAAACATAAATGAGACGTTTCCCATGTTGCCTTGGATCCCGCTCAATGCTGATCACAGAGAACACCCAACTCATGTACTGTACGCTGTCTCTTTGTCCTGTGCCTTGCGCTCTCGCCTGTCGTCCGCACGCCAATATTGCTATCCAAATCATCTTACCAATCACCCTACGACTCTGACCGTCCCGGTTGGAGATGTATGAGCCCTGGCATGCCTTCTTGTTCAGCATCTACATGTTCGACCAAGCAGGCCTGAACCTGTCCTATCCTGACTAAGAAAGGGAAAGTCGACGAACATTCATAATAGTAAATCGAGTACGACTCATCGAAACCGGCCGTACTCGATTGCAACGCTGATCGCCATGTACCACTTGCGATACGAATGAAGTCCATCAGCGCCGCCACGCCCGGGCTCCACGAGCGAGGAATCGGATATTCAGTATCCAGACGATGAGGTGAGCGCGTCGGTACAAAATCTCGACTCTCTATCTGACACAGCCATCCACCGATTCGGCCTACTCTTGCTGTGCGACAGCAGATAAATTTCGGATTACTGTACTGTCGAGTGGTGAGAGAGCACGCCACGGTAAACGCGACAGCCGATGCAGCCATCCGCCACGAGGATGACATGGCTATCCTCGAACCCGCAGAGCTGTTGTGCGATGATTTCGCGGACACCTTCTACATCCGCGGCTGCTGCTTTGTCCTGACGAAAGCACTTTCTGTTAGTCCGCTATCAACTAATAATTACGATTCTGGAGCTGCGCGCGTGTAGTCCCCTTGATAGTCGCCAAGACCAAGCGTGCCGCCCTGGTAAATGTAGGCCGTCAGGAAGCTGGAGGTGTGTATCAATTTCCTTCTGGGGAAGTTCTGATGGGCCCGATGACAAACAGGTACATACTGTACATACGCGCCCTGACAACAGCGCCTGAGACCGGGTTCAATGCCGGGAAGTCACGATTTCAGGGTGAGAAGCAGATGAAAGCGATCGTATAAAATACCAAACCAGCACAGGGGTACAGAAGGATCGAAAGACAACAACAGCTAAGCACTGGCACAACGTCTACTACAACACGTTCTCTTCCGGAAAGTCGCTCTCCGCGTCATTATAATAGCATACTCCAGCCCATCCCGTACACACACACAGCACCTGCACGTCATGACCGACCGACCCTGCCGTGGCTCGGGACCGAGTGCAGAGTCGGCACGCCAGCTTCACCGCCCGAGGGACCCTGCTTCGCTCCAGGAACCGGCTGCGCAATGGTCGGCACAGCAGGCGCCGCGTCCCCATCCGCGTCCAGTCCGACCACGACGTCGTCCACGGGCTTCATCGCGTCCACGTCCGAGCCTTCGACCGCGAGCGGCACAATCCCCGACAACCCAGCCATATTGGCCGCCGCATCTGCACCTGCGCCTGCTCCAGCATTCTCCTCGCCAGCAGCCGCCGCCTGACGGCGCTTCCGCTCCTCCTCCTCCGCGCGACGGATGACGTCGATCTCGCCCTGGACGACGATACCGTCCAGCCAGGCATGATGGATGAGCTCTGACGCCTTCGCGCGCTTGTCTGGATGGAGGCGGAGCATGGGATTCAGGAAGGACGCGATCATGTCCGCTTCTTCTTTTGGCAGCAGATACTTGTCGTGCAGTACGGCGTCTAGTGGCCAAAAGCGCAATTTCTGGATATGTCGCAATTCGCCTGTGCGATGGCGCATCCCGTACAGGAAAGGCGATCAACAAGGAAGGGAGAGAAGATGCCACATAGAGTCAGCGCGAAGGACTTTCGAAGCGGTGGAAAAGGGTACTGACCTCTCCGGTTGAAGAAGTCGGAGCTGTACTTGCCCGAGAACGCGATGCTCTTCGGGAACTCGCCCATGAGCTCGATGATCTGCGCGATGTGGTCGTCGTCTTTGCTGTACCGCGAGCCTGACGCCGGATCAAACAAGTAATCGCCACCCGTTATGAGCTCGAAGATCTAACCAAAAACAGGGTCATTCAGTTGAACGATTGCGCAAGTCAGCACGGGGTGATCGTGCAAGCAGGCGCACGCTCCCGAGCGCACACAAGGTCAAACGAACACCCACAATGCAGGCTACACTCCATATGTCTGCGCTGGGCCCCCATTTCGCGCCAAGAATGACCTCCGGACAGCGGTACTGCCTCGTCTGGATGTCGTCCGTGAAGTGATGCTCCACCCAAGTCGCTAAAATTACTCGATAACTAGGAATTTGCCTCCGGCAATTCTCGAGCAACACTCACCGTTACCCAGGTCCGCGATCTTGACGGTGATCTTGTCCGGTTCGTACACGGAGTGCGGCATACCATCTACAGACATCGCGCTCGTCGACAGAGGTGGCTCCGGAGAATTCATCGGCTCGTCATATGGTGGTGGCGCTGCAGGCGCAGGCTGGCTAGACGATGACGCAACAGGCTGGGACCCGCCAGCCGTCGGGGCCTGCTGCGAGAGCAGCGACGGACCCGTTTGCCTCGTCTTACCCGCATCCGGTCTCGTCTTCTCGCCAAACGGCGACGACTCGAGCGTGACGTTTCCTATCCGCTCGGCCGCCTGCTCCGTCGAGTCCGCACGCTTCTCCTTGCTGCTGCCCTCTCCCGACGCTGCGCCGTCGTCGCTGCCCGCTTTCACCTTGCTCGCGCTCCCGACGCTGCCCGGGCCGCTCCCGCCGCCTTCGATCTTGCTCATGCCGAATGCCCAGCGGTCGAGATGGGAGGTCGAGCCGAACGAGGACGACGGTGAGGGCAACGGTTGTGAGCCGGTGATGAAGACGGACTCGGAGCGCGGGGTCTGGTTCCCGCCGCGCCCGCGCGAGGGTGGGACGCCGACGAGTCGTGTGGGCGGCGGCGTTTGCGATGCTGACTGCGCTTCCAGTTCTGTTCGGATTACAGACTCGACGTCTTCGATGCAGATGAGGACGTTCTCGGGTTTCAAGTCTACACCACTACATGTCAGACAATCAGACTGAAGATACAGCAGCTGGCTCACCGGTGTGGATGACACCACAACAGCGGTGCATATAGTCGAGCCCAAGGAGGATCTGCTTCGCGATCTGCTTGACCAGGTGCATAGGCACACCCTTGTTCTGGTGTCGCTTGATGAGGCCGAGCAAGTTCTCGCCGAGCACCTCGAACACCATGCAAACGTGCGTGCCATTTGGTCCTTTGTGCCGGAAGTGGTCGAGGAAGGAGATGACATGTGAACGGCCGGGATGGGTGAGAGCCGGTGAAGGGGGTGGATTGGGATTATCGGGCGTGGGCTGTACCGGGGGTTGGTTGGAGGTGATTAGGCGCTGTAGAAGCTTGATCTCGTCCAGTGCGGTTTCGGTGTATCGAGGAGCGGATTTGACGATTTTGAGGGCAACATGGCGGTTCATCCTGGGCGCATACATGGGTCAGTACAAGGTTCTAGAGCCCGGCCGGAAGCCCACACGACCCCGCCACGCGAAGCACATCCTCCCCGGCGAGCTGTGATCCCTCCGGGCGCTCGGCTCGCACCTCTGAAAGTTGATGGGGAGCCGGACGTTACGAGAATCTGAAAACCCAACGGGCCGTGCGCCGAGCTCTGCAAGCCTTCGAATGATGGCGGCTGGTAGCCATATCGGGAATATAGCACAAAGCAACCAAATCCAGGCTACTGCGGAGCACTGGACTGCTCCATACGCACAACGAGAGCAAGGCCTGGAATAAAGGCAGATTGGGTGGGAGGGATCCCGTTCAGGCGCCATCAGCCTTCAGAAGATGCGCACAGAGGACGACGCTCAGCGAGTGTGCCTTTCTGAAGTGAACGGCCTCTTGAACAACGCGATGTGATCGATCAAGGGGCTTGTGCGACCCGCAGATAGCGCGTGGGTGCGAGTCCGTCGCACGACCGCCATGCCTGGCGGAGGCGAATTGCGAGGCAATGGATACGGCCGATGTGCGCGCCAGAGACGATAGACAAGACAGGAGGGGGCAGAGAGGGCGCGAGGGAGGGGGATTGAACGCAGGGATTTCGGGGGCAGGGCGATGCGAGTGATAGCGCGACGCGGTGAAGCAGCGGGCAAATTGAGTGCAGATCCTCGCGCAAGTGCCCTGAACGTCCTGCAACCGCAGCAGACGGCGTTGATGGCACGTCGCGCGAGATGTACGGGGGGTGCGGGGGAGGCGGTGGGTGTGGTCGGGGGTCAAGTGGCAAGGAGGAAGGGAAGAGGAAGGGGAGAATGGAGAGAAAGAGGTGAGGAGAAAGGCGCTCACTTTGTGTCCCTTGCGAGCCAGACGGTGGAGAAGTGACCCCAGCCGAGCTTCCTGACGACGACGTAGCGTCCGTCGGAGAAGGAGTCGCCGATGTGTACGGGGTGGTACCCGCCCTTGACATAGTCCTCCCAGTCCTCCTCGTCCTCGGTCATGACAGAGTGAGAGTGGGAAGAGTCGTAGGAGCCGGCGTGTGACATATTTCAGGTTGCAGCTATCTCTCCAACGCTCCTCCTGCAGTGATGCAGAGATAAGGGCGCGTCCGAGAGATAAGGTCGTTTGCGCGCAACACTCACGGGTTGCCTTGGTTCTTCAGACCCTTGATGCGGGCGGCTGTGTGCTCTGATGTGCGGGAAAGGCCGCTGGCCGGTCGCAGAGTGCGATGGGGGGCGGGGAGGCGGGGGAGGCGGGGGGCCAGAGGGGCTGAGGGCAGAGAGGACGACTCGACGGAGGCGGCAGCGAGAGACGCGCGCGCGACACCGAGGCTAAACATCTCCACAAAAGGAAACCGGCCGTGGATTCAAGCCGCGCTGATTGGCTTGCCCCGCCTCGCGTTGATTGTGGACGCCTGCCTGCCCAGAAACGCGCCACGGTGAGCAGCGGCGGCCGTCGAATGGACTCGACTCGAACGTGCCCCGCCTCTCTGTCGACGACGCTCGCGCCCTGGACAGCCGCGCCTCTGCGGAGGGGGAGGTGCCGTTGACGGAACCGCGATCCACTCTAATGTGACCCCGTAACGCCCGAGCGCGCCACGTCCAAGAACGCCCTCTCCGCCACCGCCACTCCTCCCAGCTCCCTCGTCCGCCTCCCATCGTTCTGCTCCGTGACCATCTCCCAGTCGAACAGCCACGCTCTCTCGTCGCTTGACATAAGGGCACATCACGCGACATCCTACCTCGTCGCAGCTACCTGCCATCGCTCTGTTGCCGTCGAGCTGGACACCGGCTGGCCCTTCTGTCCCAACACCAGCACCTATCGTTCCTTTCCTCACACCACGAGCCATCCCAAACTTCTCTCCAGCAAGCGACGCCAGCAAGAGCACTGAAGGTCTTTCCTACCCCGGTAACAGACTGTCCTGTTCGTTTCGCTCATGCTTTCCGCATTCTCTCGCCCACGAGTCCGATGACTACAGTCTGGATCACCTCTTCCAATCAGCTAGTTTGCTTTACCAGTTGTTGCGCATCCCTCGTGTGACCCACGGTGCGATGCACACGACCGCAACAACCCCCCTCACGTTGCCGTTCTAGGCACGGTAATCCCATTGCTATTTCCATGCAGCTGCATTGTCTTGGCGGTCCTGCCGCAACGTCTCCTTTGCTCACACGCTCAACTGACGAACTCTCGTACTCATGGGACGACTTCTCGTACGTCAGACCGTCGCCGTCCTCGCTTCTCACGGCCATCTACGACCCTCGGCCTTTGTCTCTTCCCGGCGCACGTTCGTGAATCTCTCGCCAAACTCGTACTCGTACTTTGGGCAAAATGCATCGCCCCCAACATCGTCAGGAACGGGGAGCGTCCCATGCAAGAGCATACTCAGAGGTAGAGGACGAACACGCATGTCCACGTGAATGAGTAACGGACGTACATCGGTAGGTAAACTGCGTATGATGGCATTCATATCCACATATACCGCTCAGACATGGAGTCCTACGGGATGAGGCTCAAATTGGCCATAGGTCGAGACAAATGAACCATGCTTTCAACAGGCGAAGAAAGCCAGCTCGACTGTGGTCTTCTCATATATCGAGCCTCGCTTCGTTACAGTCTGTCAATGCTGAGCTGGTGTTACCTTTGGTCCCCTTGATGAGCTCCCTTTGATTCATTGGCCGTACTACGCTTCGGGATCCCTGTCGCTTGCACTCTCGGCACAGTCTACAAGGAGCTGTTGACAAGCGCCCATAATTCTTATGTCTCCTACCTGAAGAGGGGTCACTGGCTTTCCTCGCGACCCTCGGTCTTGGCGCATCCATGCGAATCAAGACTGCATCATTCTAGTATACAGTTGGACGCGAGAGCACAGAACTTTTGCGTAGTGGAGAAAGTGAGACTGTCTCCGTCATCGCACCCTCGAGGATTGCAATATTACAACGTGTACATTACTTCATAGATGGTTGACCTGGTTCACTCAGTGTCCCGTAACGGCCAATTCACTTCATACTAGAAAACAAGGTTGGTATCTGCTCTGGCATAGCTGTAGCATGCAACTCGATCACCGAATGCCCCACGATAATACTCTTGCCACCTCTACAGTCCAATACGAGATTCGACTCGAGCAGCGTTACGCCTCATCTCTCTCCTCGTCTTCGTCCGACGAGGGGTCCTTCACGTCCACCTCGTCCTCAGGCACATCCACGCCCCTCGTCTCCAGCGGCAAGCCGAGCCGCACGCGCACCTGCGCAAAGTCGAGGTCGTTCGGGCACTCCGGGCGCTCCTCGCCGTCCGCGCCCTCGAGCACCTCGTCGATGTACCGATTCTCGGCGTCGTAGAGCCTGCCGAGGGGCGAGAGCTCCTCGCGTGCGCGGTCGACGATGCAGTCCAGCGCGTACTCGGCGGAGCCGCCGTTGTCGAGGTACGCGGCGAGGTGCTCGCGCGCCTTTGTGCTGAGGACGGTCGCCGGCGGGTGCTTCCCAGACGAGGCCGTGTCCTTCGATGCAGGTTCAACTTTGTGCGTATCTTTCGACGGGCGCAGCTCTTGCAGATGTTTGTCGACGCCCCATACGGTAGGGAAGCCCCCGGGTTTCTCGTCGGCGGCGGATGACGCCACCAGGTCTTTGATGACTTTGAATACGGCGATGTACCCGCGATAGATCGCATCACTCAGCGACGCGTCCGTAGAGCTGATCTTCGCACGAAGATCAGAAGGGAGGTAGTAAAACGCGCTGTCGATCTCCGCGTAGTTTATCGGCAGATGGCGCGACACGTCCGCGGGCAGCCCGTCTTGGGTGTCCAGGAGCGACTTCGCGAGTCCGTAGCGGAGCTCCGTCGAGTCTACGCAAGTGCAGAACGTGAGCACCGGAGATCCGTGAGGGAGGACACTCGAAAGCGGATCGACTCACACTCGAGCCGTTCCCGCATGCGCGGAGACAGCCAGCCTTCGAAGCACCTGCCGCAGGTGCACGTCGAAGTTGGATCAGGCATCTGTTTCCCTTGAACTGCTTCGGCGAATACGAAAAGGTGGCGACAATGACGTGAACGGGTAAATCTGGGGTACGTTGTGGGACCTGAAGATATGCTAGCTATAGCCTGGGTGAACGACTTCGTCCAAGAGTGGCATCCGGCGGGTGGCGTCGCTGCAGCCACTCAGACCTCTGGGATAAGATTGGCGCCCATGAGATCTCACGATCACCCAGCAGCAGACGCCTGCGGCACGGGCAACACCCATCACCCTCATTGCCGAGGTGAGTTGAGGTCTGTCGAGCGTAAGGTTGTTCTTTCCACATGGCGCACATAAAGGACAAGATTTGATGTCGAGACCATCGATGGCGCAATGAGAGGATAGACAGGCTTTCCGGAGCTGTCGGGATCCGAAGACTTTGGTCGGAACCTGCGAAAGGCAATCGGTGCCATAGGAAGGCGTTTTTTTGGCTGTGTTTGGCAGAGGCCCCATCAAAAGTGCCAAAATCATCCTGTCACCCTTGTAAGTCGCCATCACGCTTCGTCTAAGGGCACTCTCTAGCAATACTCTACTGGCCTAAATCTTCATGCTTTCTTATCCTTGCTGCTCTTGAATCCATGAGAATGTCGCTTTTCAGTGGACAAGGTGAAAACGAGATGTCACCGTCTCCAGACGTTCCCATGCTGACAAGGGGATCTATGCAGCGTGGTTCAGTCCCCGTGTTCCAGTCTCCATCAGAAAGGCTTGGAGTGATTAAGAGCTTCGATAAATACAACTTCCTGTTTGATATTGACGTTCACGCAGTCATCAATGGTGGTGCTATTGCTGGTCCTCGTCCAGATGCAACCCAAGCGATGTACGTCTTCTGCGATGGGCGCGACGACCCATGGTTTCGAAAGTAAGTGATCACTGTAGCCGGACTCTCCACATCATTCAATTGTTGCATAGACTATATCAAAGGTCTATAGCGGTATGTGCGCCCTCGCCGAACCCCGCCAGATAGTGACTATATGCAGGTGTTCCATTGGCTATGGATCTCCGCGGTCGTGAATGCTCGCTTCCGGGTACCCATCTCAGCATACGCAATCGACGGTATGCCCTTCACTGAAGCCAAGATATCCCGAATGAATGCACGTCAACACTGCCCACAGATGCCCCCGTTATCGACACGGAGAACTCATCGCTGCCTCCATATACGCACTGCTCGGCTGTAAACGACATATTGAAGGGTACAGAAGCCTCGAAGGGCATTACTGAAACACATAGCAACGCTAGTACCGTCTCACACTCCTCCAAGCGGCATGGCCATCAACTAGCATCGCGTATGGCGACCAGTCGAGGACGCCGCTCGGAATCCCTTCGCCCTCTCAGCGAGAGTGAAAAGGCTCTCCCGTTTCTTGATCTTCGCTCCATGGAGACAAACCGCAAGACGTCAGTCCGCGGTCGCTTGAAAGTGGTTCGCCCCACCTGGTGCGAACGGCACGTACCTGACACAAGCGGGCACACGTATGTGCGCTGTGCGTTTGACTCCTCGACAACGCATTCCTGATGCTATGCGACAGACGCGATAACACTCTGGATTCGTTCGATAAGCTGGTTTCTGCTGCTCTCTGTGGACCTATACCGAAGGCTATCTCGGTCTCCTCTGCTCTGGAGAGTCTTAGCTGCATCTCAACTGATCAAACGACTCAATTTGTCCCAGGGAATGTCCATCTCGACAAGGAATTCCGATGCTTCTTTATTCAGTAACTGCCGTTGCTCTGTTCCGTCGCCTGGTCTTAGTAGGCGTTCTACTGCGACGTTTCTTACTGGCGTCTCTGTCAAGCTCTACCGTCACTCCGACTCACTCGCACGCTGTACTGTCTTTACGCTCTCTTCCTGTCTTATAATCCGTCTTTGCATTCAGCAGCACCATCGGCTGGACGAACGCAACCTGCCGGAAGTGCACGAACAAACTCTGTCAAACTTGGGTGCTAATTCAGCTGGGAGATTTTCACTGCGCTCGGTATGTGAGTCTCGTTCGTCTGAGGGCGAGTCCCGTCTCTCAATGTTGCGGGAGTATTCGTAGATGGCCATTACGACTCACGATGGATCGGTATCTGGAGCTGCGGCGTGACAGAAGCTGATAAGTAAGAAGCCCTGTGCAAAATCAACATAGGATGCCCTGCGTGAGGCGCCTGCTCTACGTGAAGTTTGCACTGCAAGATCATCCAGGCCAGGATCCGTATACTGTCTTGGGCTGAATATTCACTAGTACGGTAGCACGTCGTGTTGATGCTCAGGATGTGTGAAAGTGCTATCATACATGCAATATACGCAGTACGTCACAGCACGAGGTCTCCATGCTAGAGATGGGCGGGGGACGGAGGCCGATGAAGCCCACGACCTCGTCCAATGTCAATTCTCCAGTAAACGTCTTGCAGTTGCGGACGCGGCGGAAGTAGGCGAGGAAAGCTTAGTTATCTGACAATCATCTTCGCCGGTAGAAATGACTCTTGAATGCAAACAAATTCGACGTTTCTCTCAAGTTCCCATCCTCCGCTAAGAGAGCCCAGGTGAGTGCGCTTTCCCCTTACATAGCGCTGACACTTGGAACGAAGATGTCTCGATGGTCGCTATTATTGAGCTTGTCGCGCTCCGAGCCGTTGACAGACGAGCATGCGATGTCGAGAGTCACGTAAGGCCTTATTGTTTGCAGATTTATCTCCAAGCCGACGATAGCGCCACAATGGAGGCAGGAGTGCGTCTGCAAAGAGAAGCACGGTCGACGCCAGAGCTTTGTGCATGGTTGGACTGCAACAGAAGAGCTGTGAGTTCGTGTACAGCTATGGAAGTGACAGTGGGAGGTGCCATGACATACAAGCGTTGGCGACAAGGATGCGGATTCACGCGATGATCCGCACTCATTATCGCTATTGCGAACCCCTTGACACTCTGGGTGCATGTTTGGCAACGGCGCAGGCACGCTTCCTGCATCAGAACAGGTGCTCAGGCTGCGGGCAAGCGACTTAATCCTGACCGTTGGCCACGAGCTGCGTAGCTCGGAAAGAATCATGGTTGGTTAGTAGCATCAGCCGGGTCCAGTAATGTACAATAATTACAGTGCGTGGATGAGCATCACGCAAATATTACGATACAACGATGGCAGATCAACGTTGAGCCCGTCAAGGTTGGGGGCTGGGATAATCCTTCACATACCTGAGGTCGGCCTCGAAGACGTTGTTCTCTGTGCGCTCGAGACCTAAGACCCATACTCGATGAAAGGCGTCGGGACGCAAGAGCCATGTGTAGTCAGGAAGGGTGGCAAGCAGTACTCGATGCTTCTAGGCAGTCAAAGGTTAGCGACACGCTCCAAGGCGGGCGCTCTTGGGATGCACAAAGTACCTCGAAGAAAGTACGGAACACTTGGGCGACGCTCATCGCCAGCTGCACCCTTGTCATGGACAAATCAACATTTGTCCACTCTTCAAAGCTGATATGAGACACTTCGTGATCACGCGGGTAGGGCCACTAGACGACGAAGCGGATGCCGTTCAGCGTGAGACCTCATCGACGCGTAGGTGATTGCTCACCTGGATCCGGATTCGTACTCTTCGGAGACCAAAGGGCTCCATGACCTTGTCGCTACCGAGAGCCATGTGCTTCAGCAGTTCCGCCTGAGACGCGTTGGCAAGGGCATACACAGGCATACCCTTGCCCTTCATGTGGCGCGGACCGGTCTGGAACGCAAAGTCGATCCGCTGCCCGAGCATGATCATGGAGCGTGTACGCGTGATGCGCGCACTGGCTGTTGACTCCTCAGTGCATGCCTCGCGGGGCACCTTCTTGAGAGCCTTGAGCTCGCGCAAGGAGAGGGAAAGCGCGCCTGAGAGCGTGGAGAAGCGCGTGACGGCATTCGCCCAGGAGGGAGGAAAATCATCAGGTTGGTCCGGTCGCGGCAATGGTAATGGAGAAGGAGCATGTGCGGGTGGAGGTCCACCACTGAGAGGAGGCGCATTCGAACGGGGTACGACAGGTTGCGCGGACTTGAGAGGAGATGACATCGTGAGAGTAGGAGACGACTCGGAGGGCGAACAGTGTGTGGCGGGTACAAGGGTACGTACGAGTACAGGGACAAGAGCAAGAGGTCTGTAGAGCAATTATCCATGTTATAACGGCATAGAAGACGCTTTGGCTAAGAAAAAAAAGTCACAGCATCTGCCATCAGGACAATGCGCGAGCGACCGTGGCTGTGTGGCAGAAGCACCCGGCCACGCTCAGCATGCACAAAGACAGTCGTAGAACAAAGCAGCTAGTCGACCTGAAGGATGTACCGTTGTTGCGAAGATGTTTGCCGGTATTGCAAGTGTAGGGATCACAGCGGAGGCTCATGTCAGTGAAGCTTTGATCATTCAACTATCGCCACCATGAGCAGGAAAAGCGAGCGTACGCGTAGCGCCCATCGGCAGATTCGTTGTGGCGCGGTTGCTGACACAGCACATCACTCCCGGGTCCCTTCAGTTCCTCCCAGCCACTGCCTCGCAAAGTCTCGACGTCTTACCATCCCTCCCATGGATGTGCAAATGGAAGCAGTCTTTCAACGAATATGCGGGCACATCAACTCGCAGGCACTCCAAATGTCGCCGTATGATTGAATATGATCTTCCCTATGCGAGTATGTATTTTTCCTGCAGAAATATGGGATGGGACGTCCTTCGGATTTCTTCCGGCCAAGGGACCTGAAGATCCCAGTGTAATGCAAGTGGCCGTCACGGGATGTCACAGGGAGATTTTACAACTCCGACGCGGCACAACCATGCCGAACAGCAGCCCCGTTTCGCGCCCTCTTCAGTTGGAGCGTGCTCAGGTGCAGTACGTGCTGCGTGCAGAACATCCGTATTCGCTCGCTGGTCCAACTGGGGCAGCCAACGGTGAAGTTTAGAAGGCTATATGCAAACTAATTGTGTTGTATGAGCAGGATTATAGGGCTAAACCTGGCTATCTAGCAGTGGGTAGATGTCTGTGATAGCTGGTTCTCGGAAAGGAGCCGTTCCATGTGCTGCTGCACAACTCTTTGTCAGTCCCAGAAATCGCCGGCGGAAAGTATAGTAGGGCACGCCGAACTTTGCGGCAGCAGCGGTAGGAGTCCTCTTGCTGTTCTCCTTGACCCACTGACAGGCCACAGCGATACGGTCCTCCATTGTAGGGTCAGCATGATTGCCTTGGCCTGTATTCCGGAGGACCTTTGCCTTGGGCATTCCGGCGGGAGCATAGTGCATGAACAGATGTCTGAATCTGTATTTCCTGTACTTGCACTTCACTGTGCCGCTCAGCTGGCGCTTAGTGACTGTGTAATCGCTTCGCCGGCGGAGCATGAATATGTCACTCTCTCATATCCCTTCCTGCCACTGAGTATGTGTTCAGCCAATTCTGACACAGAACATGCCAATCGGGTATGACAGTTATGCAGCGTGAGGCTGAAGAAGTTATGCTACCGACTATGGCATCGATCACGCGAGGGATCGTAACAGGATCTCCCAAATACCACTTGCAAATCCACATACATTGAGCACTCAAAACTCATAATCTTGGTCCCGAACATGCAATTCTCCTTCTCTCCTCCTAAAAATTGAATGGATGTATGTTCGACTTAGTACACATCTAGTCTCAAGGTTCCAAAGGTGTAGCATTAGAGGTGGGATGGGAAATCGTCGATTTGCACTAGCATGTGCACTTGCATTTCCCTGGTAATGTTAGTACGGTAGACACAATATGGTTTACGGCTAGTGGGGACTCCTCATCATGCACGTTCCTGGTATTTTACTGACGCGCGTCTATAATGGCGGCTACCATGATACGGGCGTCTAACGGCCACGTGAGCGCGTTGTGGTGGTTTATTTGCACTTCAATGATCCACCGGCACGTCGCGACGCGCTCTCCTGGTCTTGTCTTCTCTCAAGTGAGTTCCGTTGCAGTACCAGCCCTTCATCCTTCTACGCGTTGCCTGCGCGCAAAGCTACCCACGCACGACAGGTTGTTGCTTTGACTGATCTCCTGCACAGTTGTCAAGCATGAGTCGTCGGAACAACGTCCGCGGCCCTTCCTCCGCACTGACTGAATTTTTGCGTGTACGTCGACCTATGGCCTGCATATGAGCCACTGGACCTCTTGATGTATCTTTGATATCAAGGAATCAGGTATCACTCCGACCACTGTAGCTCGTCGAGCTCAGGCTCGACAAGCCACTGAAGCACAGCCGGCCGCTGGACCTAGTGCCCAGCCGCAACAGGGGACGGAGGATGTCGAGATGGTAGAAGCGGAAGACGTTCAGGTAGGTTTATACCTTATCACTCGTTTGATGACTCCTGATCGTCATCTGCAGCCGGCGGATGGTTTCGAATCCGACCATCTAGATGAGCCAGACGAACCGACTCCCCCTCGGAAGCGCAAACTCAGCAAGGCTGCTGAGGCTAAGCTCAAGGCGAAGGAAAAAGAGAAAGCAAAGAAGAAGGCTAAAAAGGACGATGATGTCGACTACGACGATGAAGACGAGGATCCATACTCCGCTCTCTCGAAAATGTGGAGGGACGACTTGCCCAAGCCCCCGGTCGGTAGTTTCGAGACTTGCGTTAGGTGCCAGAAACAGTTCACTGTGGTGTGTTTCGATCATGGATGAGGATTAAATGGCAATGTTGAGTAACGACCCCCACTAGACGAAGTACACCGTTGCTGCAAATCCCCCACCTGGGTATTTGTGTCATCCCTGTGCAAAGTCATCGGGCAGCGATCCATTCAAGAAGCCAGCTGCGCCGAGAAAACGTAAGCCTGCAGGTGACAAGCGCAACGTGACCAGCTACGAGGAACGTCGTCTACCCAGCCTCGCCTCCATCTGCATACAGGTAGGGTCAAGCTCCACGTCTGTTCAAGGCGACACCAACCCCTTGTAATCGTTCAGGTCATCAGTAAGCACATCGATGACGTCGAAGCGTTGGGAGATATCGGCACGATGAACCTCGATGAGATTGCCAAATCATTGGCAAGGAACAGGAGCTTGTACGTTGTATCATCTCCCTTACTAGCTTATGTCGCTCACTCGCGTTTCGGCAGAAATGCTGAGAATGCTACGCTATTCTACAGTGTCGAGAACGAACGTCTGACACTATACGATGTCACGAGTAAGTCTTCCAGTTCTGCAATTGTCATTCGTGTTGCTGAATCAGACGCAGACCTCACCCCTCCAGCACTCTGCACGCTCGCTTCACTGAATCCGAACCTCACCAGCTTGCGTTTGGACTTCTGTGGGCACATGGACGACACCGTTGCCACGGCGTGGGCCACCTCCCTACCGCAGTTGAAGCGGGTTGAACTCCTTGGACCCTTTCTGGTTCGTGCGCCTGCATGGCAATCGTTCTTCCGCGCGCATCCCGGGCTCGAGGGCTTCCTGATCACGCAAAGTCCTCGCTTCGATATCGAGTGCATGCGCGTGCTCGTCCAGAGCTGCCCGAACCTGCGTGAGCTGCGACTCAAGGAAGTCGGGCAGCTGTCGGACGCCTTCCTTGAAGAGATCAAGCCTCTAGGCGGGCAGCTTACCCACCTAGACCTCTCATACCCTGGAACTGCCGACGCGCTCAGCGAGGCGGCGCTCATCGACCTCCTCGCGTGTGTCGGCTCGTCACTCGAGCATCTTGACCTATCAGGCAACTTGGACGTGACTGACGGTGTGCTCTTCCGAGGACTCAAGCCTCATGTTTTGAGACTGAACGCTCTGATCCTCGCCAACGTCACGGAGCTGACTGACGCCGGTGTAGCGGAGTTCTTCGAGACCTGGCAAGCAAAGCCACTGTTTAAGCTAGACCTGTCGCGCAACCACAACCTCGCCGACGCCGCTCTTGCCGCTCTCATCAAACACTCCGGCGCTGAACTCACGGAACTCAACATTAACGGGTGGAAAGACGTTTCCGAGAACGTTCTCAAGGCCATCCCTAAGTGTATGCCAATGATTAGGAAGCTGGACGTTGGCTTTTGTCGCGCGGTGGACAACTTCCTCATCAAGGACATATTGGAGCAATGCCCGGACATTCAGGAGGTCAAGGTATGGGGTTGCCAGCGTATTACGGAGTATTGTCCGCGCAAGGTGTGTCATGCTTGGCTCAGCTCTTCATTAGTTCGGCGCTGAGAGTGTTCTTCCTAGCGGGGCGTGAATATTTACGGCATTGAGACCGCACAGATCTTCTAGCTGCATCCTAGCCACATTTCGCAACTGATCTACAGCAAGTACGCTGCATGGGTATATTCTTCACATGTATTCTTGCCGCTTCTCTGAAGCAATCATCAACTGGCCGTCCTTGGTGCAAGTGATCGTAGTACCCGCATTTGCGGTGGATTGAGATGACACAATGCTATCTCGTCCATGACTTCTGGGAACACCTTGAACGAGATCCGCGAGCCTTTCATATTGCACAGAGGCCATCCTGGCCTATCACTACGTAGCAGTGGGTTTTGTACCCGAGCTGCATAGGGGCGCCGCGCATTGATACCACTACTTCAGCGGAGACCCAAAAATTGTACTGGAAACTGCCCTAGGCGAGGCGAATATAGACTGTCCCGACTCACTTTGTCTATTTGGTATCCGACGCTTATTGCACATCGACCGGGCATGTCGTGCGGAGTCCCGCTTGCATGATAGGAAACACAGTGGCCATCGACAGCAGTGTGGTGACGAATTCTTGCCAGACGGAACATCTACGTGTGAGACCGTTGCGGAAGCGTCAACTATAACGGACGCCTTGCAGGACTGAGAGGACTATTAGACCGCATGCAGAACAAGCACAGCTTCGACGCTTGCGTTAGATCCAGTCATTGCATCGCAAACGAAGGCGCCAGTGTGAGCGGTATTCCGGGATTCCGACATGAGCGGTGGCATGCTCTTCCGGCACCGCTTTCCTAAGTGAACACAGGGAACAGCCCGCGTATGTCGCCTGGCTGGCCTCAGAAGACCAAAGTCCAGGCAGCCTCAGTTACGTTAGAACAGAACGTATCTCTATGTCGTATCTTATTTGATATGATTCCGACAGCTGCCTTCCCGGTCAGGATGGACGGAGGCGGACTAGGCTCGAAAACCACCCACCTAGTCAAGCTAGAGCAGATCTCGAAAGCTCCGAGGCCACTCTACGACTTCGATGTCGAAAATATCCGGCAATGCGCACCACGTCTCGAGCGTGCCTCTGAATTCGATCTGGGAACCCTGGGCCTCGCAAGGCCCGCACAACCTCCCATGTTGCCCATCCCTCCATATCCATTCGCCCCACGGTTGAAAGAGCTCTACTGCGTTCTCACCGTCGAGCACACCTGCATCGAGGTCTTGGAGCGTCCGCTGGAACGTCAGCGCGCACTTCTCCGGATGTTTGCAGAACTCTGATGGAACGGAGCGTGTCAAGTTGACGATGCGGCCTGTACGGGCTCGTTCAAGTGCGATCCTCCCGGCCACAATACGGTCTAGGTCTTCCCAGTCGAGCTCGCCGAGCTTAGACAGGTAAAATTTATCTGAAGTCTCACCGTTGGGCGACGGCATGTTGCCGGCACCACAGCAGGCAAGAAAAGCGGTGGGAAGGATGGACCATGTGTCGGTGAGGCGTGCGAGCCAAACAGCTTCCGCCGGATTCTCTTCCACATCCGAGATCAAGCTCGAGCGATGGTTACAGTCCAACCAATTGTTGAAACTGGTGGGGTAGTACTTCTTGAGGCGGGCGATTCCATCCTCAAGGATGTCTTGAATCCCATATGTTTGACCCATTTGGATCAAAGCGGAGAGCGAATCCAAAGTGATCACCGAGATGCCGTCGTCGCGATGTAGCAAGCTGTTGAGAACATAAGCACATCCGGACTTCTGTACCCAGCAGAAGCAAGATACATACTCTTCACCACAGACAAGTACACGGAGCAAAACTCTGAGTCTCGCAGGAGGGTCGTCCACATGCACCACTGGGCACCCGTCTGCTGTTCTCGGTGCGACCGGAAGGGATTCGGAGAAGATCTTTCGGAATACGCTGGACTCGCGCGCCAGCATGTCACGATATACGCGAAACCCTACGGCTGTATTCTCTGTCAAAGGTGCCGAGAGGAGGATGATATCGCCATCAGGGAACCAGATCTCTTGGTCCTCCGTAACGGTCACGTTAGCAACGGGATGAGTTTCGCCATTGGCGAACGATTCCAAATTCTGGTACTTCCGCTCCGCGTTCTCCTGAGTGCTGAGTAGAGGGCACGTAGCAAGGCTTTCGTCGGACATGGGGTGGGGAGTGCACTGAGAGTCGCTATGGGAGTTGAGAAGAAAGATTGAAGAGGCCACATGAAGAGTGCTTGGGCACTTCTCGAGTGGCACAGTCAGATGCCTTGTTCTCGAGCGGTGACACATGTTGCTAAGCGCAGTCGTGGTATTGTTGTCATTGTTCAAGTGGCACTCTTCCATATACGTTGGCAATTGTGCCTTGACAACGTCGCATTCGATTGTCAGCGAGAAAAGGATAGCCGATGCGCATTTTCAACGGTCAGGCCTCCGGCTCCCGATCCATGAAAAGGAGAATATTCCACGTTCTGAACCGTACGCACTCGACAGTATTCTCAAACGAGGTTGATAGGCCTAGATGAGTCATTAGTAGGCCCAACAGAGCCTGAGGATAGAAAGATAGAGGGACAGATGTCAGCGCCCTCCACTGATCACATGCACATCCAGGACTAGTACTTGCTTTCACGAAAAGCAATATTCTTGCAGATACGGTAGTTCGAATGCAAGCCGGAGTGTTCATTTGGGCATTGATAGAGGGTTAAGCAGTCCATGCCGATGGTGGTTTCCAGTCACGACTGACCCAGAAGTATGGGCGCTACCAACCTTCGTCTCGTCCGGCCACGATTCCATCTCAGTGCTGAATTCGAAAGTCTCCTTCTCGTCTACGTTGAACATGCCACTGCCAGTTCAAGAAAGACTCAGATGTACGCGACTTATCTACGCCCCGCATGGCGGCGATGTTTTGTGTGTATCATCGAATACATGCGCGGCGTAGTATAAAACAACGCTATCGGCCCACATGTGGCTGTGGTCATCAGGCTGTTGCACCCGAAGCGGAAGCCTTGTTGTCTTCGCCCTATTGTTGTCCAAAGCTTCATTTTGCAGCCTCCATCCTCGACGCGCCTCTTGTTCACGCCGCGCATCTCCTCCTCGACGCATCTCTCAGTCCTCGGCGCAACTGTATCTCGAAGACCTCTCCATATGTCCGACGGAAGGCCCACGAAGCGGACTCGCACGAATGAGGCAACTGAAGAAGTGACTTCTGCACGTCGCTCCCAGACGCTCACAACCACAAGTCCTCCTGCGGAGTCGACTGACATCAAGCGGGATGAGGAAATCTGGTTTCCGAACGGGAACGTGATCATTATCGCCGATAACAAGGTCGCGTTTCGCTTGTACCGAGGCGTCCTCTCGCGTCTCTCAGAGGTATTCCGTGGCCTCTTCGCGATCCCTCTTCCGCCGGACAGCGAGGAAATGGATGGTTGTCCCTTGGTCCACCTTTCAGATTCTCCTGACGACCTTAAATGCCTCTTCATGGTTCTCTGTCGTAGGAAGAAGTAAGCGACTCGCGATCGGATGACCTGCTCCTGCTCACAATGAGATTCCTTCTCCTTCAGCTATTTCTACAGACGTGACGAGCCCATCCCAGTGCCGTTCTCAGTTCTTGCGTCGCTCATCCGCATGGGCCACAAATACGGCATCCAAGAGGTATACAACACCGCCCTCCGGCGCCTCAAAAAGAGCTACACTTCCAGCATGACCGAATGGATCTCTCCGCAGCTCCGGAAACGTTACGTCAAGACGACCGAGCTCGACGCGCCGGCCGTCATCGAGCTTGCGCGGCTCACGAACAACCCCGATCTTCTCCCATCCGCATACCTCGCGTGCTGCTCCCTCCACTGTGTAGCTCGAGGCCGAAAGCGTGCACGGGATCAGGTCGAGCCCCCGCCATGGGACCTGCAGAACATCCTCGCGGGGCGGGCGAAGCTGGTACAGCGTCGCGCCCTGAACCTCCTCGCGCTCCTGCGAGTCCCGCCGTGCGACAACTGCGCGCGTCCGGAGCAGTGCGCTATGGCGGTCCAGCGGACGCTCCAGCGCATCGACCTCGCGGACCTCGAGAGCAGTTTGCTAGACAAGGACGCGTTCACCTCCCTCTCAGGCTGGTTTTGGATGAGGGGTCAGACGGAGAGACTGTGCGGGCCGTGTACGCAGGCGTCAGACAAAGCGGAGCTCGAGACGCGCGAGCAAACGTGGCGAAACCTCCCAGAGATATTCGACATCCATGTGGAGAACTGGCCTGAACCGCAGACACTCCCCCCTCTTGCTGCAGAGGATTAACTGATCTGGTGACTTGTGAGTCCGTGTGTACAGTTATCCTATCATTCAATCTTGTAGCGTATTCAGTACGATGGGTGGAGTCTGTGCGGTGGAGTCGTGGATTTGTCTCTTTGTACTGTATGCCGCATCAGACTAGAAATCGCGTAGCACGCGTCAGACCTTGTAAGGGTCCGCAAGGTCTACTGGATTCGCGGCCGCCACTTGGAGCAACTGCATTCGTGCTCGGTTTTGAGCTTCTAACTTGAAATTTAACAACGCTGACGTGACGCGTCCCCATGCCGCGGCGGTCATCAGATCATCTTCCAAGTCCCTTTCGGTGGAACTGGCACGGCACCCACAGGGAGGTCGCGACCCGTGTCTGCAGTTTTCGGTCATAACGACATATCCATGACACAGCAAGCATATCGTACAGGCGTCTGCTATTCCTCGACTATCTGCCCAGGCGTTTCTCAGAAGTGACCAATGATGTTCGTCGGTTGATACGGCTCTTCGAGGAACTTGATCTCATCTTCGGTCAGCTTGACGTCCAGCGCGCCTGCCCGTGGTGCACAGTCAATATTGCATTTGGGCATGTGAGAGGGGCAACGAGGCACGCACCAATGATGTCCTCGAGGTTCTTGAGGCTCGTCGTTCCAATGATCGGCGCGGTCACACCCGGTTTCGAGAGGATCCAAGCAGTCGAAATCTGGGCCATGCTGACCCCTTTCTTTTTCGCGAGTTCCTCGACGCTGCAGCAGTGAGTTCAGCTTGAGTACTGCTATAATAAGCAGGTCTATTGTTAGATGATAGTAACGCACCGGCCGACAATCGCGGGGAGGCTTGACATGTTGAACGCCATCAGGAACCTATAGTAGCCAGTCAGGGAGCGGCCTAGGAAGCAGGCCGTGGCAACGCGTACCCATCGGTCTTACGCCGCACAGTCTCTTGATCGAGAGGGCGCGTGAGCAGACCGCTGCCAAGAGGGGACCACGGGATAGACCCGACGCCGAATAGCTGCAACGTCAATTGTTAAGTGAATGAGACGACAGTAAAAAGTACAAATTGTGTGCACCTTGAGAGTGGGGAACATTTCGCGCTCCTCCTCGCGGTAAATCAAGCTGTAGTGGTTTTGCATCGAGATGAACGGCGTCAGATTGTGCGTGATCGCATAATCTATCACAATCTCGTGAGTGTAGTACGAGAGCAGAACGGTGAAGCCATACGCACTCTGCATCTGATGGACTAGAGCCCGAGCACGGAGTCAGACCAAACGCAAACAGAGGGAAACGGTTTGGTTTCACGCACACTGGTATGCATAACAAGAGCTCATGCCAATGTACCGGACGTAGCCAGCTTTCACGACATCGTGGAGGGCTTGCATCTGAAACAAATTCACGGTTCAGCATACGTCAAAGTTCAGTGTAATAGAGGGCGAACTGTCTCCTCGATCGGGGTTTCATAGTCAAAGCGATGGCCTGAAAGATCACAATTTATGAGGTCAATCATAACTCATTTAGGGATAAAGTGAGCTCGTACATTGCAGAAGGTCGATGTAGTCCAACTGCAGGCGCTCTAAGCTCGCCTTGACCGAGTCAAAGATGTGCTGAACACCAAGCGGTACCGTCAGTCACTATCGATCTGAGCGAGACGTTCGCACCGTTGGATGGCGTGTACCTTGCGATTGAGACCTTTCTGGTTGATGATGCCATGGTCGGCCGGATTGAACCCGGGTTCCCATACATTGACACTACGATCTTTGGGGACTGGACTCCAAACCTATTCATAAACAGCGTGATGAGATATGAATAGATCTCATGCTGAGCGGGTTTGCAAGTTACCTTGGTCATGATAACGAGCTCCTCACGCGGGAGATTGAGCTGCTTGATTGCCTTGCCGAGGATGATCTCTGAGAGTCCGTTCGAGTATGCCTAGGTCGAATCAAAAACTAAGTAAAGAGAGATCTGAGGGGAAGGGCATGATAGGCATACGTCGGCCGTATCGAAACTCTGGATGCCGTGGTCATAGCTTCCAGTCGCACTCAGCCAGCCGTCTTTCTAAGCACTTGTGATTCCATAAACTCACGCAAACTTGATGTGCTTGATTGCCTCCTCTTCCCCAAGGACCCACTCTTGCCATTCAGGCGTGCCGTAGGACATGCATCCCAACATGATCTTGGAGACCTTCAAACCAGAGTTGCCGAGTCGGACTAGATATGGCGACAAGATGCATTAGAGTGCAGCTGTAGATCCCAATGTTCTGCTGACCCTATTCCATCTTTGTTTGTCCGGTTATTCTTTCTGAATATTCGCTGCGAGACCGTTAACGTTGGCTGCCGCGTTGAGAGAGAAGAGGAGGGGCGTCCTGGAGAGAGAGGTTTGACGGAGGACCGCTAGCACTACTTATACGTGGGATTGACGATAGTCTCGATCTGGTGGATGTCATACATGTCAGGCGATACCGCACTGATAGCATAATACTGTACTCCGTAGATAGGGTCGCCATCCGTGAGCGTGTTAGGGCGCAATGAGCTGTCCAAATTGTTGGCGCAGGTCGTTGGCCTCCGATTTCTATATATGGTAGCCAATGCCCCAAATGCGGCAGGATTGCAGGATGCGCGTGCGACGCCTCAAAGCGCCAAGTTCACGCTCCAAGCTGCAGCGCTGACCGTACAGCACAACGATGGCTCTAGGTGGCTCTACCTACCCTCTTGAGGCAGATGGCCTCCCTGGAGTCCTGAAGAGAGCGAAGTGGTCCGTCGCCATAAGAGTTGCTGTCAATGGCGATGCTGACCAATATGCTCATCAAAGCTCCTAGGCCGAGCCCCTATGTATACTGTAAGCAGGAGCGCTGAAGGGAACGCAAAAACGTCAATCTTCACTTCAACCTGAGCCAGCTCAGCGCGTTGTGCCCCGTCTCGCGAAAGAACACCGTTGCGCCAGCGACCACGATCCTCGGAGCCGCGTCACCTCGTGAGGAAAACCGAGGGCTCGACGGGCACGTTCTGGCAAAAAGACTGGCGTGTGGAGTCAAGGCCGTCGGAAACACGAGCTTTCAATCTAACACAAACTTGCGTAGAAGAAACGTCGTATTGGGGACGGCTGGACACTCGGGGAGATAAATCCAGTATTTATACGAGGGTCTACCAGGTAAAGCCAGGAGCGAAAAGAATGGAGATGGAAACCGCATAGACCAGGGGATGGAGAATGAAAAGAGATTATACCCGTGTCGAGGCATAGACCAGGAAAGGGGCGGTAGGTACAAGAGCCGTCGGGCGAGAGGGGCGAAAGTGCGGCGAAAGAGTTAGGCGCGGTCATGTGACCGCGTTCTACGCGCGTCGCCGTCAGGCCGGGAAGTGCCGTTAGTCGTCTGTACTTTACACCTGCCGACTTCAACGTCCGAGGGACGCTACTGAGAATGGACTAAGCCTGCAGACGCACGCGACTGTGTGCACAGAGGGTGGTCTGCGAGACGACAGTCGTCATCTCCCAAACATCGAGACCTTTATAGATATCGCAGGAACATCTGTTGATACATTGCAGCACCATAGGCCTCTCCTCATATACCTCTGTTTCTAACTATCGTACTGAGCTATGAACTGAAGTCGGCTTCAGGCGCAACTGACAAGGACAGAAGCACTCAGGAATGCCCAAGGATGGGAACGGGCTGATACGGCTCCTCCAAGTACTTAATCTCATCCTCCGTCAGCTTCACGTCAAGCGCACCTGCAGTAGAGGGACGCGAAGTCAGGGCCAACGCGACGACGCCAAGGCGAGCAAATGATGCAACGCACCGATGATGTCCTCGAGATTCTTGAGGCTCGTTGTGCCGATGATGGGCGCAGTCACGCCTGGCTTCGAGAGGATCCAAGCGGTGGCAATCTGCGCCATGCTCGCGCCCTTCTTTTTCGAGAGCTCCTCGACCCTACAGCGGGCTCTTTCAGAGCCTCCTCGAGGTCGGGCGACGCAACGTGCAACTTACCGTTCGACAACGGCGGGGATGAAGGGGATGTTGTAAATTTTAAGGTAGCTGTTCACAGGAGGGGCGGTGAATCAGCAAGATAACTTCCGTTGGGTGAGGATGGTCGAGCGTACTGGTCAGTCTTCGACCGAACCGTCTCCGTGTTGAGAGGTTTCGTGAGCAGGCCCCGGCCGAGGGGAGACCACGGGATGGAACCCACGCCGAAGTGCTGTACGTGCACAACCCCTGTCAATTAGGATTTCCGCGAGTCAGCGGCGGGAAGAACGAACCTTGAGCGTGGGGAACATCTCGCGCTCCTCCTCGCGGTAGATCAAGTTGTAGTGGTTCTGCATCGAGATGAACGGCGTGAGGTTGTGAGTGATGGCGTAGTCTGCCAAGTGGTCATCAGCGTCACACGCGGTGGCGTCGTTTGTTTGTGGCCTGACGTACGCTGCATCTGGTGGACTGTTGGACAATAAGTGTGCGGACTGCAAGCGAAGACAAGGAGACTGACATTGGTACGCGTAACAGGAGCTCATGCCGATGTATCGCACGTAACCGGCTTGGACGACGTCGTGGAGGGCTTGCATCTGATTCTCAGCGCATCAATACTCGAGGTGCCTAATGATTCTGCGTGCGACTGCTGACCGTCTCTTCTATCGGAGTGTCATAATCGAAGCGATGGCCTGCACCTAGATCAGCTTCGGCTGCCGGCGTCAACGCGGCATGGACTTACACTGGAGCAAATCGATGTAGTCCAGCTGCAGGCGTTGCAAGCTCGCCTTCACCGAGTCAAAAATATGCTATGGACAGACGCATCAGTCGTACGCAGTGAAACTTGTTGCATGACTTGGAAAAACCTCGCACTTTGCGGTTGAGCCCCTTTTGATTGATAATGCCGAAGTCCTCGGGTTTCTTCCCGCCCGCGAACACGTTGATACCCGGTTCCTTTGGAACGGGGAAGTAGACCTACGTTGGGTGCGAGAGAGCCTTGATGAGTAGTCTGTGTGAGTATGAATCTGCGCACAGACCTTGGTCATAATGACCAATTCCTCTCGAGGGAGATTAAACTGCTTGATGGCCTTGCCAAGGATTACCTCAGAGAGACCGCTCGAGTAAACCTAGACAGGGAACGATATGTAAGCATTTCAGCTTCAACACCCAAGATTTGTGAGCAGAGACCCACGTTCGCGGTGTCGAACGTCTGAATGCCCTGGTCATAACTGTCGGGTTTAGGCTACGATCAACACCACTATTCCTACCCTTCTCACCAGCCTCGCAAAGCGAGTGCAAGAAAGCAAAACGCACGCATATTTGATGTGCTTGAGCGCCTCTTCCTCGCCGAGGACCCAGCCCTGCCACTCAGGGCTACCGTAGGACATGCAGCCCAGGATGATCTTTGACACTTTCAACCCCGAGTTTCCGAGGCGCACTGCACGCGCACAGCGGATGTGGCATTTACGCGGTCAGCGCCGAGAACCAGGAGGCAGGGCGGCAGGAGACGAACGGACCGTATTCCATCTTCGGGACCATTGTGCGGGTGGTTGGGGATGGTGATGCAGAGGAGGTTTATAGGCTGGAGGAGAGAGGCGTGGGGTTCCTGAAGGGTCAGCGGGAAGGAACGATCTGCATTATATATGTCAGGGGGAAGCGCGGGAAGGGACGGGGCCCGAGGGAACATGGACAAAGTTGCACGAAATGCCCCGCCGGACGCTACGCTAGGACGGCTGAGGTGGAAGTGGACGACTGGGAAGTCTGGCTGGCTGCTCGAAATGGGCAAGGCCGGAAGAGTGTCCTGACCGTGAGTGGCGACGTCATCCTATCCCGACCGGACGCTGATCGTCACACCCGCCGTCGACGACCGGCCGGCCACTCTGCTGACCCACGTCCCAGCGCAGAGAATAGCACACCGGTGGGAAACGCGGGATTGGCACAGCAACACGACGACCATATGATACCCCATGAGAGATTTCAGTCAGTCCTCTCCCCAACCGCAGCGCAAGAAGCCGGGAAACTTGCGTCACGGACTGCAGGGCCGCGGAACGCGAATCATGTCGGCACCCACTTACATATCATATGTACATGTCGCTCCGAACCTGGCAAGGCCGAGGCAACACGCTCAGCAGACAGCTGCTGTGCACTCCGCCTAATAGCCTCACACCCTGGCATCGCGCGGCAATCAGCGATAGACTCCTTCGGCCTCCTATTCCAGTATCTAGTACAGTGCGCCCTTGGCGGGCTTGGCCGCGCTTTCAGCCATCGTCGAGCACTCCAGCTCTGTATATTGGTGAGCTTCGTCCGAGACCCTCAGGCCAGGCACCTGACAAGACCGCAAATTCGCAAACCTCATACGATGCCTGTCACCATACTACAAATGGCTACAATCGGACTCTGCGTGGGACGTTGATACCGTGCTGTCTAGCACTACAGTCCGTTCCACTCAAAGCGCTTCTGGATCCTGAACTCTGCAGACAATGAGAGCGCCTCCGGGGCGCTGCTCCTCCCGACCCGCACCGTGTACACGCCATCGTCTACCACCCAGCACGAGATCCGATCCTCCCAGTACGACACCGCGTACTTGTCCAGCGCCAGCTTGACCACCTCGCTCTTCCCCGGCGCGAGATCGATCACCTTGGCAAACGCCTTGAGTAGTAGCGGCGGGTGCGTAACCTCAGACGTCGATGGGTACGACACGTAGACCTGGACCACTTCCGTGCCCGTAACAGAGCCGGTGTTGGCGATCTTGACGGACGCGATCAGGTTGAGGTCGCCGTTGGACACCTCGGGCTCTGAAAGAGAGAGGTCGGAGTACTCAAACGTGGTGTACGAGAGACCGTGTCTGCGCGAGGCTGGCTGTCAGCACAATGAAAGCGCTAGGGGGACGCAGAGTGGAACATACCCGAAGTGCCACTGGGGCTCGATCTTCCTGTGGTGGAACCACTTGTAGCCCTAAATACGACAAGTTGAGCGCGGGACAACGATAGGACGTGTAAGCTCACTCACCACAAAGAGGTCTTCCGCGTAGCGAACTTGCCCGTGCTCCGAATGGAAGTGGCCGTGGCTCGGCACGTCCTCCAGCCGCTTCGGGAACGATAAGCTTAGCCTCCCGCTCGGGTTCACCTTCCCAGTGAGCACCTCTCCCAGCGCGTCGCCAGTCGCATTCCCGAGGTACCACGCATGCACGATCGCGCGCACCTCGTCCGCCCACGGCATCGTGATGCTCGACCCGCTCTGCGTCACCACGATCGTGCGCTCGTTCGCCGCCGCGACCTTGCGCACCAGCTCGTCCGTGCGCCCGGGGAGGCCCAGCGTCGTCCGGTCGTACCCCTCCGTCTCCCAGTCCGCGTTGAGCCCGACGACGGCAATGACCGCGTCCGCCTCCTTTGCGAGTTGCACCGCGCGAGCGATGAGCTCGTCTGGGTGCTGCACCTCCGCGCCGCCCAGCCGCACGCCGCCGTTCGAGTCCATGAGCGCCTCGTCTGGGTCATCGTCCGCCGGCGCGCGGACGTTGCAGAACTCGACGTAGATGGAGTAGCGCACCCCGGCTTTCAGCGAAATGACACCTCGTTCCTCCGTGGAGCCGCTGTTGAAGAAGGCGGATCCGCGCGTCTGCTTCGTCCAGTTGTCGATGATGAGTTGCCCGTCAACGTAGAGCTACAGACAGCCACTGTCGTTGAGCAGGGGCATTGCAGATCAGTGGTGTGTATGCACTGACCTTGGCGCGGCCTGCGGAGAGCAGGCCGAACTCATAGTCGCAGTCGTGCTCACGAGGCTTGAGCTGCCCGCGGAGACGGAGGGTGAACCGCTTGGTGAGCTCCTTGGGGTAGTCGGTGCTGCGAGTCAGATAAGTGTGGATCAACGCGCTCAAGCAGTGGGTGCCGTCAATCTCGTACCTCAAGAAGACCCGCGTCTCGTCGATGTACATCGTCTTGACGGGCTGGTCTAGAGGGACCATGCTCTCGTCGCTTGTGTGAGAGTGGAAGGTGCCTATCCAACCAGGTCGGCCATCCTCCGTGACGATCTCGTTCTCGAGCGTCGGCATCTGCATATACGCTAGCCCGGGCGTACTATGTCTCAGTCACCGTCTAGGCTTGACAGAGCGAGCAGACACTACCTCTAGCGCCCTCCGAGTAGGTAACCTCGACGTTCGGGTCCACCTTGCCAAGAGCAGCTACTATACCGTCGTACGGAGAGACGAAGAAGCTGGGCTTCAATGCAGCGGAGCCTCCTCCGCTGAGGACAATGGCTTTGGCGTTGCCACCCACGATCGCGATCTTTTTCAGACCTTGCTCCTACAGATCATGGCTGAGCGGCCACGACGCAGTGCTGTTGAAACGAGTTACCTGAGGTCTCAGAGGAAGCAGACCTCCCTCGTTCTTGAGCAGTACGATAGCCTGGTTGGCGAGCCGGGTCATGATGCTGCGGCCTGCCTCGATATCGCCCACCCGCTCGACCCCGTCGCCATCGAGCACCTGGGGGCATCTTTGCTCGGTCATTCGAACGGTAGGGGAAGCGCCGTACACTGACCTCTGGAGCACCGTTGGCGCACCTCTGGACAAGTTCGAGGACCTTCCTTGCGCGCTCCTTGACGGTGCGCTTAGTGATCTTCCGGCTCTGGATGCTACAAGGACGCTCTCGTATGAGGGTTCTGTCATGGTAGATGAGGCGGAGGTGCGTACGAGCGGTTCATCAGATCGAGCGTCCGCCACTTGTTCGTGCCCGGCATCTCCAAGTCGAGTCCCGCGTTGATGGAGTGGTCAATAGAATAGATACCAAACCTAGACGCAACCCAGTCAGCGTGTCCACGGAGCGATCGAGGAAGAAGATGCATACCAGTCGCTCATGGTAGTCGCATGGCTACCCCACTCCTTACGGAGGATGTCCTGAAGGATGTGTTTGTTCTCCGAGACGTGGGTTCCGTTCACCCGGTTGTATCTGTGCAGCACCGTCTTAGAACGCGTCAGGCCAAGAAGAGCAGGCGCCACCTACGCGGTCATGAAACACCACGGCTTCGCATACTTCTCCGCCAGCATGAACGGCATGGCATAAATCTCTCGCAGGGCCCGCTCCGACATGATCGAGTCGTACCCAAACCGGTCGTCCTCCTTGTCGTTGCCCAAGAAGTGCTTGATGCACGCCCCAATGCCGCCCGCCTGGAGGCCTCTGCAGTACGCCGCGGCCATCATGCCTGCGAGGTGCGGGTCCTCCGAGAACGACTCGAACGAGCGCCCGCCGAGCGGGTTCCGCTGCGTGTTGCACGTCGGGCCGAGCAGCACGGACGCCGCCTTGAGCTTCGCCTCCTCCGCGAGCAGCTCCCGCCCGATGCGCTCCATAAGCGCCGTGTCAAACGTCGCCGCCATCGCGGTCGCAGACGGGAGGCACATCGCGGGGGTGCTCATGAAAAACTGGCCCCCGCGAACACCTAAGGACAAGAAAGGGACAGTCAGTATCGTGTGATCGATGCTACTCGATGCAGCTGCGAAGTGTCGTCCGCCTACCATTGGGACCGTCGCTCACTTTGATCGCGGGGATACCCAAGCGCGGCACGGCGTGTGTGTGCCAGAAACCAACCCCCGCGGTGAGAAGTATGGCCTCGTCGGTAGTCAACTGTTCGACCACCTCCGAGAGGTCAGCTTTCGCGAAATCAGAGGCACGCATGGCGGCTGCTGCAGACAACGTGAGTGCAGATATGTTTCTGTAGTTCTACGCCCGCACAATCCGCGTACCGGCAGGTTTCCGGGGCGAGGGCGATAGAGCCTGCCATAGCGCGCGGTGGAACTGTTTTATAGCTGTGGGCGGTGGAGGTCACCTTCGACGGAGGATTTCCCGAGGATTCGCCGGACAACCACTTCTAGTTCTGAGGTCAAGCCTTCCAGCCGGCCAGCGGCGTAGCCGACTGGTCAGGACGCAGCCAGCATCCTCAGCAGGTGCACCCCATGTGGTCAGTCGCTTTCGCAGCTCAATCCGGTTGAAAAGGGGGCTACCTGTTTCAAGCCGGAGCATCGTGATTCAAGCCGGATCAGGCGCTCGAATGACTTCGCGGCGGGATCCACTGTACATCCTCTCACATGAATGCCGATACCTTTGCCCAGCGAATCAGCGATGCGCTGTGAGAAGGGGGAAGTGTAATGTAATTATGTGATTGTTCTGGCAGCACGTTGTCCGGCATGCGCGAGAACATGTGAGCAACAACGCCACTGAACGCACTACCGGCGGGTATACATCGGATGCATAGAGACTCGCTTACGCCAACGAAGACTCTTTCGGTCGACCCTTACGACCTCTTAGGCCTCAGGTTCTCAGTGAAGGTCGAGAAGATGAATAGGAATCCTTGCCTTACTGCGTCGAGGAACGGAGGCACTGACTCGGACATAGTGAGGGGCACGTGCGTATGAATGCCGGCGGCAGACGCGTCTGATGCAACGTCTGCCAGGCCATGGCGGTCCGAGACTCCGAGCTTCGAACGCCTCTGCCCGCTGGCCCGAAATGAGAGACGAATATCGTGTGTCTCCCAAACCACACTCTGCAGTGTGCACCGCCGCGTGCACCTGCAGGCTCTGTTCGTTCTCAGCAGCGTTGCCCTGTCACCGTCGAGGTGGGCAGGTGGATCGAGGCAATCAGTGGTAGCGTTCGCTCGCTCTGTCAGGCCTCACAGGACCTAGGCCAACTCACCAAGAGCTGATAGGCGGTGGCGGCCCCAACTTCGCCGTTTTCGGGGGTCTGAAAATGGTGGAAATTCGGGGATTTGGTCCTAACTTGCGGCCGGCTTCGCCGGATTCGGGGTCGGGCGGGATGTAACCTCGTGCTAGGGTAGCCAAATTCTCGCCAATAAGTGATGTTTTGATTGCAGCTGGCTACAGGCTATTGTGGACGACCGTACAGGGCTCGCAAAGCGACAGTTAATCATATGTATGTATAGGTAAAGCTATGTAGGTCCTCGGCCGCTGGGCGGCGGGCAAAAAGCCTCAGCGAGTGCAGCCGGGGGGGGGGGGGAGAGCATCACAGCGGGTCTCATAACGATAGACCGTTGGGATTTTACTCTCTTCAGAGATCCGTGGAGCGATCCGCCCCGAAATGGCAGGTAGAGCCACCTAGAGCCACTCTTCTTCGAGCACGGTGCTTGGTCAGCGTATCAGGTCGCCGCGAGCGCTTCTCAGGAAACAAGCCTTTCGTGCTTCATCCACTGAAAAAGTGCGGCTGAACTTACTTAGAAAGACTTCAAATGCTATGGTAGACATGCCCATGAATTTTGGTCAATTTCTGGAGAGTCCTTAGCTGTCCACAGTGGCCGGATGCTGAACTTGCCCGACTGCCGCTTTAGGGCTAGAGCGTCCTCGGAGCAGCCGACCCTGCGTACTCCATGAGCAGAGTAAAATCACAACGGTCTATCGTTATGAGATTCGCTGCAAAGCAGCAACAGGGCTGACACGACGAAGCGAGGGCGACAGTCAAGCTCAGGGCGATGTCTGTGAGCTGTTTAGAACAAACTGATGTATTATGTCCAGGATTGCTTGGAAGTAAGCTCCGCGAAATCGTCAATCTAGTGAGGCTATGTGGATGATGATAAGTACAGTGATAATGTCTTCTAAATGTATAGTACACGAGAGCTTCACAGCCCAAGCAGATCTTACCCGAAGTAAGTAGCCACAGACTAGTCGAAATACTTACTGTGCATCAATCGGAGGCGTTTTGCAGACACATTCGGTTAACCGGTGGCAGCCGACTTGGAAAGCCGGGCCGGGGCTCACTCCCGGCCAGCTCTAGCCATCCCGGGCCGTCCACCAGCGACGGCCTCCCAGTTTTTCGGGGATGAACCGCATGCAACAGCGGCCTGCAAGGTGCCTTTTCGGGATCTCACCTCGGCCTTCGGAAGGGCCATTTTCGGGGAATGGCACGCAACTTTTCGGGCCCTACGGGCCCATTTTCGGGGATTCCGGCCTATCAGCTCTTGGTGAGTTGGCCTAGGTCCTGGCCTCACACCCGGAGTCAACAAGTGGGTTAACAGGCGCCGCCCAGTTGCACGTCCATGACAGCGCGAAATCGTACGTTCGGGCAGGCTGAAGTCGACACTCGCAGGGCTCGCGAGCTGTGTTCTCCAGGCGCTCACCCTGGATGTGGATCAAGAGCCGCTTGAAGTGGCAGAGTTCGGCGTTTTATGCTCAAGACGCTGGCAGCCGGGTCGGCCCACGCAGAGCTGAGTGTTGGGATGCCATGTAACAGGCGTGCTGCTGGCGGCTTACAATAGCCATCCCTTCAGTCGCAATGGCATGGCGTCAGCCGGCGGGGGTGGCCAGCGTCTGAGACTTTCACACAACACAAAGATCCCCGAAGCCACTACTAGTTACAGCGTTGCAGGGGATGTCATCTGGTCTGCGGGCGTCAGCCATAGCGACCTCATCATCCTATGAATGTGCGCAGAGCGCTGCTGATAAGCGTATTCCCAGACTACTGACCCGTGTACCTTGCTCAGCAGGGAGTAGCCCGCAGCATTTGCCAGTGGTGATATCTCACGAACATCCCGAGCCCGCGGTCTTCAAGTGTTGTATATAAGAATCATCACCAACGGCTGTCAATGCAGCGGACCTACACCTCTAGCCTTGCCTCAACTCAGTATTGCTGCGCCAATCCCTGCAAGTGAGCAAGATGTCTCCGAAGATGGAATACGGTGGGTTCTCCTCCTGTGGATGTACTACTAGGTACCAGACCGCGCCATTAACCGAATTGACGACACGTCCGTTGGGACCTGGACAGTGCGCCTCGGGAATTCGGGATTGAAGGTGTCAAGAATTATCCTAGGTTGTATGTCCTATGGAAGCCCCGACTGGCAGGGCTGGGTCTTGGGCGAAGAGGAAGCGTTCAAGCACATCAAGTTCGCGTACGCCTGCTAGACTAGTGTAGCTTGTGATGGAATCGACATTGCGCTGTTCGAACAGGTACGACCATGGCATCCAGACGTTCGACACCGCAAACGTGAGCCTGGCCTTCATATTCGAGACCGTGCAGCTTTTCTGAAGCTCGTATCCATTTCCAGGCTTATTCGAACGGTCTGTCGGAGAGTATCCTTGGGAAAGCTATCGTGGAGTTGAAGCTCCCGCGAGAAGAGCTTGTCATCATGACCAAGGTCCTGGATAAACTACGTTCTCGTACGACGTACCTGAAGTCCCTTGTTTACGCCAACGTTAGGTCTGTTTACCAGTACGAGAGGAACCGGGTACCAACCTCCTCGTGTCTGGGAAAGCCCCGGCGGATCTCGGGATCATCAACCAGAAGGGGCTCAGTCGCAAGGTATGGCGCTTTTGTAGTTCAAAGTGAGCTGATTGGTAGAGAAAGTTATCTGTACGTGTGTAGCATATCTTCGACTCCGTTCAGGCGAGCTTGAGACGCCTCCAGCTGGACTACATCGACGTACTGCAATGTAAGCTCCTCTTGTTCGGGTGTTGAGCAACGCTGTTGATTCAGGGGTGATGGCAGGCCATCGCTTTGACTATGACACCCCGGTTGAGGAGACGGTGAGTGTCGAGCGTTGCTTCGGCAATCGAAAGGGTAGCATGACGATCCGCCATTCAACAAGATGCAAGCTCTCCACGACGTCGTTCGGGCCGGATACGTAAGGTATATCGGCATGAGCTCGTGCTATGCGTATCAGTGTACGTTTCTCAATCGTCGAAACGCAGCACAAGAGCTCACGCGGCGCAGTCCAACAAATGCAGAGTACGTCTTACCGTGAGACGGGATGCCGCCATGCTTGAGCTCTCACTACTTGGAGCAGATTATGCGATAACGCACGACCTCACGCCGTTCATCTCGATGCAGAACCACTATAGCTTGGTATACCGCGATGAGGAGCGCGAGATGTTCCCCACATTGAAGGCCCGTTCCGCCCGTCTTTCACTCGGTGTACTATTAGGGCTTACGCGCATATGATTGTACAGCACTTCGGCGTGGGATGCATCCCGTGGTCTCCCCTCGCCCGTGGGTTGCTCACTCGTCCTCTGAATAGCGAAACTCAGCGCTCGAGAACGGACAAGTACGTTCAGTTGACCTCGTTAGACCAGACTGGCAGTTCCGCTGAAACATTGTCCGTCCGATGAACAGAAACCTCCAGAACTACAAGCTCCCTTGTATACCTACCGTTGTTGGCCGGTGAGTGGCTGCTTTCCCCTTCCCACCGCGCGGGACGATAAAAGGCCGCTTGCCAGAGTGGAAGAGTTGGCAAAGGAGAAGGGCGTGAGCATGGCGCAGATCGCGACAGCCTGGATCCTCGCCAAGCCTGGAGTCACCGCGCCTATCATCGGCACAACGAGCCTCCAAAACCTCGAGGACATCATCGGTGCGAGATAGATTCATGAGCGTCGCCACCACGCAGATTGACCTGGCATTGTTTGTTATGATGCTGATACAGGTGCGCTCGATGTGAAGCTGACAGAAGACGAAATGAAGTACCTCGAGGAAGCGTAACACGTCATCGCAATGGCTGGGACAAATCGGGGCGTTATCGCTAGTTGGGACAGCATTCTTCCACGAGCATCTGTATTCCAGTACGTGGAGAGGTGATGCGGCTCCAAGGAGTACTTCTTGTCCGAAGTGGCCGCTGGCGCAACGGTTTTCTCTCACGAGATGAGTGTGAGACACTGAACTGATATAGATTGGGATGCAGATTGACGCTTCGGCGGTACTCGCAGAGCTCCTGCTTATACATCGGAGCTCGGCCTAGAAGCTTTTGAATGAGCACATTGGTCAGCGTGCCCATTGGTGCCGCTCTCATGGTGATAGACCGTTCCCATTTCGCTCTCTTCACCATGGCGCGATGAGACCCAAAACGAGAGTTGGAGCCGCCCAGAACCATCGTTCTGTGAAAATTAGCGACATATTGTCAACGCTTCAGCTTGGAACATGGGAGTTGGTGAACTTAACACCTCGAGACTTCGAGTCATCGCCAGCGCATCCTGCAATCTTGCCGCATTTGGGACATTGGCTACCAAATGTAGAACTCAACGTCTGGACCTGTGGCAGCGACTCGGCGCAGCTCACTCACAAGCTCAAGTCACGGACGGCGACACTGAGTTTACAGCATTATGCTAGTGCGGCATCGTAGGTAGCGGCCCGATCGGCGGGCGAGGGGGTACGACTCGGAAGCAGTACTCTGGCTGACTGTTCTTGTACCCACGCCGCGGCAACGCAAAGGACAGGGCTTCAGCCTATCAGCGACGCCTATCGTGTACATATGACGTCCGCCAGATCGAGACTATCCTCAATCCCACGTATAAGTAGCGTGGGTGGCGGCCCTCCGTCAAACTCCAGGACGCCCCTCCTCTTCTCTCTACGCGGCAGCCAACGTATCTGTCTCGTGGCAATTCTTCAGACGGAATGTCCGGACAAACAAAGATGGAATACGGTCAGCAGAACATTGGGATCTACAGCTGCACTCTAATGCATCTTGTCGCCATATCTAGTCCGACTCGGCAACTCTGGTCTGAAGGTCTCCAAGATCATCCTGGGGTGCATGTCCTACGGCACGCCTGAATGGCAAGAGTGGGTCCTTGGGGAAGAGGAGGCGATCAAGCACATCAAGTTTGCGTGAGTTTATGAAATCACACGTGCTGAGGAAGACGGCTTGTTCAGTGCGACTCGAAGCTATGAACACGGCATCCAGAGTTTCGATACCGCCGACGTATGCCTATCATTCCTTTCCCCTCTCACTTTTTATGACTCGTTTATGTTTTAATTCGCACTAGACATACTCGAACGGTCTCTCAGAAATCATCCTCGGCAAGGCAATCAAGCAGCTTAACCTCCCGCGTGAGGAGTTGGTTATCATGACCAAGGTAACTTGCGAACACGCTCAGTATGAAACTGATTTATAATTTAACGGGCTGTCATTGTGTAGCTTTACAGCCCAGTTCCCAAAGATCATGGCACGACTGTATGGGCTCCCGGGTACAATCCGGTCGACCACGGCATCATCAACCAGAAAGGTCTCAATCGCAAGGTACGCGCGATATAACACTACGGAGTGTTGTGGCAACATACCGATGACTACCGTATATCCTCTAGCACATCTTTGACTCGGTCAAGGCAAGCTTAGAGCGCCTGCAGTTGGACTACATCGACCTTCTCCAATGTATGAGCTCCGTTCTAGATGCAAGTGCATCAAGATTGATCTCGTAGTCCATCGCTTTCTTAGGTCATCGCTTCGACTATGAGACTCCAATCGAGGAAACGGTTGGCTTTCTATCACCCGAAAGTTTGGCGTATGCTGAAATCTGATTGTGAACTAGATGCAAGCCCTCCACGATGTCGTGAAGGCTGGCTACGTCCGGTACATTGGCATGAGCTCTTGTCATGCATACCAATGTGCGTGCAACCAGGTTGTTTCCCTCTATTCGTGTTTGGTCTGACTCCGTGCTCGGGCTCTAGTCCATCAGATGCAGAGTGCGTATGGCTTCACCCTTCTGCTCTCGTACTACACTCACGAAACTGCGATAGACTACGCCATCACGCACAATCTGACGCCGTTCATCTCGATGCAAAACCACTACAGCTTGGTTTACCGCGAGGAGGAACGAGAAATGTTCCCCACTCTTAAGGTGCAGACAAAGTGTACATCCTCCCGCCGTCTCATTCACTCAACAATTGGCGTTGCAGCTGTTCGGCGTCGGCTCCATCCCTTGGTCCCCTCTTGGCCGTGGCCTGCTCACACGTCCTCTCAATCAAGATACTGTGCGGCGTAAGACCGATGGGTACGCGTTGCCACGGCCTGCTTCCTAGGTCGCTCCCTGACTGGCTACTATAGGTTCCTGATGGCGTTCAACATGTCAAGCCTCCCCGCTATTGTCGGCAGGTGCGTTACTATCATCTAACAACAGACTTGCTTATTATAGCAGTGCTCAAGCTGAACTCACTGCTGCAGAGTCGAAGAACTCGCGAAAAAGAAAGGGGTCAGCATGGCGCAGATTTCGACTGCTTGGATCCTCTCGAAACCGGGCGTGACCGCACCGATCATTGGAACGACGAGCCTCAAGAACCTCGAGGACATTATTGGTGCGTGCCTCGTTGCCCCTCGCACATGCTCAGATGCAATATTGACTTTTGCACAACGGGCAGGCGCGCTGGACGTCAAACTGACCGAAGATGAGATCAAGTTCCTCGAGGAGCCGTATCAACCGATCAACATCCTTGGCCACTTCTGAGCAACGCGTGGACAGATAGTCGAGGAGCAGCAGATGCTTGTACGATATACATGTTGTGTTTTTATGATCGAAGATTGCAGACATGGCTCGCGCGATCCCCGTGGGTGCCGTGCCAGCTCATTGAAAGCGACTTGAAGGATGATTGGCCTAAAGTCCGGCCGCGGGATCACGAAGCCTTGCAAAGCGTGGACGCGCTGATGCATATCAGCCGTAGAAGGTATACGAAGGAACCAATTTACGATTCCACCGTACTTACTTCATCAGCTCAGTCATTCATGCGAGTTCGCTTCGTACGCCTTTCGTCGGACATTGGAGAGTTCTTCTAGGCATAGTTGCACCGAGGATCCGGAGAGATCCGTCGAGAGGTGCATCAAACGTGGAGGTCATAGATTGAAGCTTTCGTACAATGATAAGGTGAAGACAATAAGGCGTCTGCTTTCCCCTGGACCAGCCTGATTACAACGGCCACATGCGGTCTCCGACAGCGTTGTTCTACACTTCGTCGTGCGTGTATTGAATGATATGTGGAAAAGCTAGGGCGAGACGCGGGCGTGGGAGAAGCAAAAGGGTCGCGTTGAATTGGCCACCCTGAAACGTCGTGGGAAAGACTCCGGAAGTGGGTTTTCGGACGGTTTCGGGCTCCCTGTATGTGATCCCGGTGTCGTATTCACCGTAAACAATCTGTTAGAGCGCTAGTGGACTCGTTGACTTTGAGTGTCGGGCACCTGTAGTACGTGGGGAGGTGATGCGGCTCCGAGTACTTCTGGCGGTCCGAAGTGGCCGTTGGTGCAACGGTGTTCTCTCACGAGACAGTCGTGATACGCTGCGCTCATTCAGATTGGACTGCAGATTGACGCTTCGGCGTTACCTGCAGCGCTCCTGCTTATCCATCGGAGCTTGGCCTAGATGCTTTGGATGAGCACATTGTCAGCGTCGCCAATGGTCCAGCTCTTATGGAGATAGACCGTTGCCATTTCGCTCTCTTCACCATGGCGTGATGCGACTCAGCGAGAGTTGGAGCCACCCAGAACCATCGTGCTGTGAACATTAGGGCCGTACTGTCAGGGCGACACTGGGTTCACAGCATCATGCTAGTGCGGTAGGCTAGTAGCCCAACGGCGGATGTGGGGCCACGATGCAGAACTCTGGCTGACTGTTCTTGTACCCACGCCACGGCAGCGCAAAGGACAGGGCCTCAGTGTATCAGCGACGCCTATCATATACATATGACGTCCGCCAACTCGAGACTATCCTCAATCCGACATATAAGTAGCGCGGGTGGCTGCCCTCGGCCAAACCTCTCTAGAGGACACCCCTCCTATACACCTTCAACCTTCCGCAGGCAATCTTAACGGACTCACAGCAATTGTTCAGACAGAATGACCGGACAAACAAAGATGGAATATGGTCAGTAGATCGTTGCATTTATCTACCGTCCCGGCAGCTGACCTCTAATGCATCTTGTCGCCATATCTAGTCCGACTCGGCAACTCTGGTTTGAAGGTCTCCAAGATCATGTTGGGATGCATGTCCTACGGCACGCCTGAATGGCAAGAGTGGGTCCTTGGGGAAGAGGAGGCGATCAAGCACATCAAGTTTGCGTGAGTTCCTGGAATCACAAGTGCTTAGGAGGACGGCTTGCTGAGTACGACTCGAAGCTATGAACACGGCATCCAGAGTTTCGATACCGCCGACGTATGCCTATAATGCCCTTTCCCTCACACTGTTCTTGACTCAGTAATCTTCTTGACCCGCACTAGGAATACTCGAACGGTCTCTCAGAAATCATCCTCGGCAAGGCAATCAAGCAGCTCAACCTCCCGCGTGAGGAGCTCGTTATTATGACCAAGGTAGTTCGCAATTGCGCTCAGGATCATATTGATACATAGCCCAACGCGCTGCCCTTATAGCTTTACAGCCCAGTCCCCAAAGATCATGGCACGATCGTATGGGCTCCCGGATTCAATCCGGTCGACCATGGCATCATTAACCAGAAAGGTCTCAATCGCAAGGTACACGCGATCAAACAGTATTGCAGAGGTCTTGTGTCGATTGACTGACGGTACCGCCTATCCTCTAGCACATCTTTGACTCGGTCAAGGCAAGCTTAGAGCGCCTGCAGTTGGACTATATCGACCTTCTGCAATGTATGAGCTCCGTTCTAGATGCAAGCGCATCGAGATTGACCTCGTAATCCATCGCTTCTTTAGGTCATCGCTTCGACTATGAGACTCCAATCGAGGAAACGGTTGCCCTTCTGTCACCGGAACTCTCAAGGGCGTATGCTGAATTCTGATTGTGAACCAGATGCAAGCCCTCCACGATGTCGTGAAGGCTGGCTACGTCCGGTACATTGGCATGAGCTCTTGTCATGCATACCAATGTGCGTGCAACCAGGTTGTTTCCCTCTATTCGTGTTTGGTCTGACTCCGTGCTCGGGCTCTAGTCCATCAGATGCAGAGTGCGTATGGCTTCACCCTTCTGCTCTCGTACTACACTCACGAAACTGCGATAGACTACGCCATCACGCACAATCTGACGCCGTTCATCTCGATGCAAAACCACTACAGCTTGGTTTACCGCGAGGAGGAACGCGAAATGTTCCCCACTCTTAAGGTGCAGACAAAGTGTACATCCTCCCGCCGTCTCATCCACTCAACAATTGGCGTTGCAGGTGTTCGGCGTCGGCTCCATCCCGTGGTCCCCTCTTGGCCGTGGTCTGCTCACGCGCCCTCTCATTCAAGAGACTGTGCGGCGTAAGACCGATGGGTACGGGTTGCCATCCCGAACTTTCTTCCTAGGTCGCTCCCTGATTGGCTCTCACAGGTACCTTAGGACGTTCAACATGTCAAGCCTCCCCGCCATCGTCGGCCGGTGCGTTACTATCATCTACCATCAGACTTGCTTGCGATTGGAACACTAAGGCTGAACTCACTGCTGCAGCGTCGAGGAACTCGCGAAAAAGAAAGGGGTCAGCATGGCGCAGATCTCAACTGCTTGGATCCTCTCGAAGCCGGGCGTGACCGCACCGATCATTGGAACGACGAGCCTCAAGAATCTCGAAGACATTATTGGTGCGTGTCTTGTTGCCCCTCGCACATGCTCAGATGCAATATTGACTATTGCACCACGGGCAGGCGCGCTGGACGTCAAACTGACCGAAGATGAGATCAAGTTCCTCGAGGAGCCGTACCAACCGACCAACATCCTTGGCCACTTCTGAGCAACGCCTGTGCAGATAGTCGAGGAGTAGCAGATGCTGGTACGAATATGTATGTTGTGTCATTATGACCGAAGATTGCAGACATGGCTCGTGCGATCCCCGTGGGTGCCGTGCCAGCTCATCGAAGAGCCCAAGGGTAGTTGGTCCAAATCCGGCTGCGAAATTACGAAGCCTTGCACAGCGTGGACGCACTAATGCGCATCAGCTGTATAAGGTATACAAAGGAACCCATCTACGATTCCACCGCACTTACCTCTTCAGCTCCGTCATTCGTGCTAGTCCGCTTCGTACGCCTTTCATCGGACATTGGAGAGCCCTTCTAGGCACAGTCGCACCGAGGATCCAAAGAGATCCGTCGAGAGGTCCGTCAAAGATGGAGGTCATAGATTGAAGCTCCTCTACAATAATAAGGTGAAGACAACAAGGCATCTGCTTTCCCACTGGACCAGTCTGATCACAACGGCCACATGCGGCCTCCGACAGCGTTGTTCTATACTTCGTCGTGCCTGTGATGGTATACACAGGAAGCATTGCCGCCATACAGTCCATAGACGCGTATGAAGTCGCATGCGTCCAAATTTTCCTGAGCTGGTATGCTTAATGTAGACGAAGGCGAGAATTTGGATTCAGAATCGCGGCCGGAAGAGATGAAGGCTCGTAGCGCCTTGCTGTTTAGCCGTGCATGCAACGTTGTTGTCAGTGGCAACCTCAAGCACCGTCATCGGCTCAGTGCTCAAACTATGAACCCCAGCTGCACCCACGTTATGTCAACGTTGCTCATTTCCGTATCCCGACTCGCGTTCGAGGGAGCGTATCCGCAAGAGCAATGGTTTTGCGCTGCTGGCGGTACTCTGACATGCATGCACAACAAGCAAACCAAGTTCTCCATATTTTGAGCTCCACCGGTGCTGGTGTACTGCTGACTCTGGTGAGCCCTGTATACTGGGTACTCCGAGTCAGTAATCCTGTAATAGACTCGAGTCTCAGAACGAGACACCGCAGGCTACCGGCGCGGGGGAAGCGGAGCTCCGGCCCGGTCTACCGGCAGGGACCAGCTCCAGCGCGGGCGCCGTTGAGCGGTTGAGGATGTCTACCGTGCTACCAGCCACTGAATGTCTATACTTATCATCCTCTGATAATTTCAGACTGTGATTATGAATCATCAGCCGAGTAGCTGCACATATTGGTAAGACTGCGGCATGTACCCGCGCCGATTTGTATAACCTCCTTTATGAAGCTTCGTGCGTTGCCGCCGAAATCCAGGAGGCTCAGCGGACCGAGCGTAGCCTACAGAAGAGCCAATACAACTTCTAAAACATATTCACCATCGCCAGGGAACGACTATGATACCAATTACGCAACTATTCTTCTGGTGTTAACCACTGCAATCTGGAGGGGACTTACTCAGCCGCTAGCGGGCAGGATCTCCGAAGAAACATGCAGAATTCTCATCCAGTCCGATGACGACAGCAGTCCCAGAGTATGACAATTGCATAGGTCTCGTGGGTCTGTCTGTCTTGATGAGCACGTTTATCGGACCTATATATACCTCGTGAGCCTCTCCGTTGTCGTCTTTGACAGCGCCCACTCCTTGTGCCTTCGTGCTACATTCCCTATTGCGATCATGGCCTCGAAGAAAATGACCTACGGCATGTCCCTTTCGCGCTCCATAGTCACTCAACGCTGAAGCCAGCCCTTCTGTAGTCCGCCTGGGAAACTCCGGGCTCAAGGTGTCCAAGATCATACTTGGATGTATGTCCTATGGAAGCTCCTCTTGGCAGGAGTGGGTGCTGGGAGAAGAGGAGGCCATCAAGCATATCAAATACGCGTTAGTGCACTACCCGTCGATAAGCTCGAATGAAGAAAACTGAGCCAATTCATAACAAGCTATGATCATGGCATCCAGACATTCGATACAGCAAATGTGAGAATTCGCAATCTGCCACACGGTTCGCGGCCGCTCATTTGCGCAGGTGTACTCGAACGGTCTTTCTGAAGTGATCCTTGGCAAGGCGATCAAGCAACTCAATCTTCCAAGGGAAGAGCTCGTCATCATGACGAAGGTACGCCTCTTGATTCCACTTATCAATAACACTCATGTCATCATACTGCGACGAAGCTATATAACCCTGTTCCTCCCGATCCCTCAATGAACCTTGTAGCTCAAGGCAAAAAGCCTGAGGACGTTGGAATCATCAATCAGCACGGCTTGAACCGCAAGGTACGCTACGCTACATTTGCAGGAGCGCATATACTCATCGCCTGATATCAGCATATCTTCGACTCTGTGAAAGCGAGTCTTCAACGCCTGCAGTTGGACTACATCGATCTGCTTCAGTGTAAGCTCGGTTTTTCTGGCGCCAAGAGAGCGTCTCTGAACGGATATGCCAGGTCATCGCTTCGATTACAACACGCCCATTGAAGAGACGATGCAAGCGTTGCACGATGTGGTCAAGGCAGGCTACGTTCGCTACATCGGCATGAGCTCCTGCTATGCTTATCAGTGTAAGCGCCAAGTCGACTAATCGAAGATTTACAAGCACTAACGTTCGTGTATCAGTCCATCAGATGCAAAGTATGGTGCCACCGTCATGGTCACAACCTATCTAACGCTGAAAGCCTTGCCAGACTACGCGATCACTCACAACCTCACTCCGTTTATCTCGATGCAGAACCACTACAGCCTCGTCTATCGCGAGGAGGAACGCGAGATGTTCCCTACCCTCAAGCTCTTTGGCGTTGGCTCAATCCCATGGTCTCCGCTAGCTCGTGGCCTCCTCACACGTCCGCTGGATGCCCAGTCAAAGAGAGGCAACACCGATTGGTACGTAGGAAGAAAGACATGAATGCCCACTTCGACTGACCGCGTGGGACATAGGTTCATCGGTCGCCTCAAGAACGAGTCGACCTCTGCGATTATTACCCGGTTCGTGAATCGTGATTCTTTTAGTTATGATCGTATACTAATTCTCGTCTTTGTAGTGTTGAGGAGATAGCGAAGAAGAAAGGCATCAGCATGGCGCAAGTCGCCGTCGCCTGGGTGCTCTCGAAGCCAGGCGTCACTGCTCCCATCATCGGTACCACCAATCTTTCCAACTTAGAAGACATCCTCGGTAAGCGTCCAGGATCACATTTGCACTGCGTGCGAGTACCGTCCTGAGCTCGACATTAGGTGGAATCGACGTGCAGCTGACGGAGGAAGAGATCAAGTATCTGGAGGAGCCGTACAGACCCCTGCCAATTGTCGGCCACGTCTGATTGCTGCTGCCAGTATAGCAGTGAGCTCTAACCACGAGCGGCTCATCATCCTATAGAAGTCCTCCGGCGCACTACATCGCTTAAAGTCTCTGCTACTTCTACATGCAGGAATCCACTTGTATATCAGAAGTCTCGAATTCGGCTATGCTCAGTTCCGCCTTTTACCTTCTTGAGTCTCACGTTGTATGTTATCAGCTGAAGGCTATCGAGAAGTCTCGCACGACGCGCAACGACATGCGCCGATGTTCCTGACGAAGCCCGAGGAAATTTGGTGTTTCTGCTGCAGCCGGTTGTCGACAGGAACTTAGGCAACGGCTCCTCTGTAGCGGGTCTATGATCCGAACTTCTATCCATCTGTGATCGTCCAGCTGTCGAAGGTCTCTGAGCTCTCCTGCTACTCAGCGCGAGTGTTCAAGTAGTCGGATGATAGCTTCATGTTGAGTCATAGGACGACAGCACACGTTATATAGTGCCGTACCGTCAGTACGTCGGGCACGAGACCACTGTACCTCGAACTTCGAGACCTCCCAGAAGTTGACGCTGACGCACGCAACTTGAGGGAACAAAGGGGTCCGGCCGCCGGTTACGCAGTGGCGGACCTGTAAACTGTGATCTCTCACCACGGTTTCCCAGACGCATGGGTGGATGAAGGACACCTCAACGCACCCATTACCAAGCCAGATCGTCATGGAATATGCCAATATACCAATAAGCTACTCGCGATGTAACAGATGACATCTACTGATTCCGTGTCGCTACTACTGACTGCATCATGCTGCCGCTATATAAGAGCGTCCACGGGAGACTTAAACTCACCCCGGCCCTCACTACTGCCGGCTTCTTCGTCCTAAGGAGACCGTTGACTAGCGCGAGCTCTTAACTGGACTCTCTTCCTTGTCGCAATGGCACCCAAGATGGAGTATGGTACGTCAGAGGAGAATTGGTAGCGGAGACATCAGTATATCCACCGTTTATGCAGTGCGTCTTGGTAACTCTGGCCTCAAGGTGTCTAAGATCATCTTGGGTTGCATGTCATATGGGGACCCTCGTTGGTCAGGGTGGATCCTCGGCGAGGAAGACGCTATCGAGCACATCAAATTCGCGTACGTAACGTGCTCAGATATGGAGCCGGAACAAGTGTGAATGCTCACGGACATCGCAGCTATGATCATGGAATCACGACGTTCGACACTGCGAATGTGAGTAAGTCCTCTATCACGAAAACTAACACCTGAAGTGATACAGGTTCTTGGACCTACTCGAATGGACTCTCTGAGATCATCCTCGGAAACGCGATTAGAAAGCTTAGTCTCCCAAGAGAAGAGTTAGTGATCATGACCAAGGTCAGTCAGAATCCTTGTATCGTGCTCCTTGTTTCTTGATTCAACTTCCACGCTGGAACGCTCAGCTTTATCGCCCTATTCCGGTGGACACCGGGATCGTTGTGGTGGGTAAGGACCCTCTTGACCTCGGTATCGTAAATCAGTATGGCCTCAACCGGAAGGTACGGGACCGATAGATATAGTGGTATTCCGGTTCGGTCCATTAACTACCGTTCCTACAGCACATCTTTGACTCCGTCAAGGCCAGTGTGAAAAAATTACCGCTGGACTACATCGATGTACTCCAATGTAGGGACATCTCCCATCTGGCTGAGCGTTGAGAGGTTAAACAACGTACCATCCTCAGGCCATTGGTTCGACTACAACACTCCCATCGAGGAGACGGTACTGTCCCCTGGCTGGCTATCCCGTTATCCTGCTCACTCTGGCTTCCGTATCGCACAGATGCAAGCTCTCCACGACGTGGTCAAAGCGGGGTACGTCCGGTATATCGGCATGAGCTCGTGTTATGCCTACCAGTGTACGTGTGCTCGACAAGTTTACCTGGTCCTGATAATTGACGGCGAGACATATCACAGTCCATCAGATGCAGCGTACGCCATGTTTAACCCCATGCGTCCACTGTGCGCATCGTTCCCAACCTGACTGCCATGCCAGACTACGCCATCACGCACAACCTCACCCCATTCATTTCGATGTAGAACCACTACTCGCTGATTTACCGTGAAGAGGAACGGGAGATGTTCCCAACGCTCAAGCTATTCGGCGTCGCCTCCATTCCCTGGTCTCCGCTCGCTCGTGGCGTACTCACAAGCCATACCACGGAGGAGACAAAGCGCACCCAGACGGATGGGTAGGTGCACCTGCATTATCGAACAGGGCAGCCTGATGACTCTACCCATGCTTGCATAGGTTCATTGCGTACTACAAGAAGTACGCCTTGGGAGACATCGTTAACCGGTGAAACTGCAGCCTCAAACCATGTAGACGACGTCGGTTGCTCACTCTACATTGCCCATTTCAGCGTCGAGGAAATCGCCAAAAAGAAACGCGTTGGCATGGCCCAAGTCTCTCTTGCATGGGTCATGTCCAAACCTGGGGTAACTGCGCCCATCATTGGGACGACTAGCCTCGAGAACCTTGAGGACATCCTGGGTAGCTCCCAGGGCGTTTTTCCCCGGCAGTATCTTGCTGATGGGCGGCTTGCAGGAGCGCTGGACGTGAAGTTGACGGAAGAAGAGATCAACTACCTCGAGGAACCGTACAAGCCGATGCCTATCGCAGATCTCTACTGAGGGCCTAAGTTCTTGCTACCTGTCCGCCCTTGTGAGTCGTACGTATTATGGAAAGGTGTCATGTTATATTCTATAGCCCTGCGCGAGTAACAATTGCCTTTGACATCCAGTCTGATGCCGCGAGTGCGCATGGCCGGTCCATTGTCAATCCAGTGTAACCTTGAAGACTGATCTTGACCTCCTTGACGGGCATACTAGATACGTACTATTTACGACATGACGACCTTGATGGACGTAGCGAGGTATATCGCCCGTACAAAGTTATGCGCAAAACTGGCAGGCATACTTACCATGATAGGTGAACCGCAGATTGCCCCTTGTTCGAACCTGGACTCACCCAGACAGTACTGTAACATGTCCTCGAAGACCGTATACGGTCAATATCGCCTTTCTTTTCTTTGCTCAGCAGCGCGCCTATGATGACTTGCTGAAATAGTGTATGGGGGGCTGGACCTGGAGGCCCATGTCACAAGCTCACGATGTGCGAATCATCCAGCAATTCGAAGGATTCGCCACGACTGGTCGTGATGAGACCGGGAGAAATTCGTTCACGATTACCTAAGAGTTTTGACTACCCGTAACTGAGCTGTAGCAAGGAAAAACTCAGGGCATCGAGCACCTGGACGCCTCCCGAGCACCGTGAGCTCAAGAATGGCCGCAGACTCGCATGGGGGCATACGGCTCCTCCAGATACTTGATCTCATCCGGGGTGAGCTCGACGTCCAGACTTCCTGCGAACGCACAGGACGCTCAGTCCTCTCGATAGACCAGAGCTCAGGTCTCACCAACGACTCACCTAGAAGGTCCTCCAGCTTCTCAAGACTACTTGGACCGACGATGGGGGCGGTGACCCCCTCCTTCGAGAGGAGCCACGCGAGCGATATACGCGCCATGCTCACGCCCCTGCGCTTCGAGATCTCCTGGACGCTATACATACCAAGGCACCGTGATTCAGCGTCGAACATATCATGGTGGAAGTCCGAACGGAGCCATACCGGCCCACTATCAGCGGCGTCTGCTCGTTCTTGTACATCTGTAGGCCTCTGCGGGGACGGGTCAGGTGGATGAGAAATATGCATAGATGGCAGTTGACGTACGGATCGAACTTGGAGCGCACTGACTCGGGCTGCGTGTCGTACGGCCTGGTGAGCAGGCCCTTAGCGAGCGAGGACCAAGGTGTTGACCCCACGCCGAACACCTGTTAACAACATCAGCAAGCAGTGTCTCGAAGAGTCCTGGAGGTTCGACTACCTTTAGGGTAGGGAGCATCTCCCGCTCCTCCTCGCGATAGAGGAGATTGTAATGATTCTGCACCGAGATAAACGGGGTGAGGTTGTGCGTGATGGCGTAGTCTGGACCAGCGTCATCCGCCATCAGCCTCGCACTGTCAGCCTTCGGGCGTACGTATACGTACTTTGCATCGCATGGACTGCATGATAGCATTGTCAAACATTGATGAGTCTCGAGCGTCCACAAAGGTATTGTACGCACATTGGTAGGCCCAGCACGAGCTCATAGCGACGTATCGCACCCAGCCCGCCTTGACGACATCGTGTAGGGCGTGCATCTACAAAGTCTGAACGTGAGCGCATGCTCTTTACACACGTGCGATACCGCGCTCACCGTCTCTTCGATAGGCGTGTTTGGGTCAAACCTGTGGCCTGTGCGCGAACGTCCCAAGTCAGCCAATTGCCGGGCAACCCCTGCTAGAACGAGGCTCACATTGCAACACGTCGATGTAGTCCACCTGCAGACGCCCAAGCGAGCCTTTCACGGCATCGAAAATATGCTACTCGTCATACAGCGTGAACGGCAGCGTCCCTCCGGCCGACGGCCGCTACAGAATTGGCACCCACCTTGCGGCTCAGCCCGTGCTGGTTGATGATCCCGAACTTCTCTGGGGTCTTGTACTTCTTGAGCGCATCAGGGTCATCGACGGGGAACATCGGGAGCCCGATCTATATTTCCGGCAGAACGTCGCGTTGGCGAACGGGGTATAGAGAGGACGGACGACTCGGATGCGCTCACCTTGGTCATAATAACCAGCTCATCGCGCGGGAGGTTCAGTTTTTTGATAGCGTTCCCGAGGATCTTCTCGGACACGCCCGAGGAATAGACCTGTGACGTGTGAGTGTTCACCTGGTAATGATGTACCAATTGTAGCTACACGGACATTAGCAGTATCGAACGTCTGGATGCCGCGCTCATAGCTGAATGGGAGGCGATGCAATCAGGCCACAGACACCAAAGGAGAAGCGGAAAAGATGCCGACGCGAGCTTAATGTGCTTCAGGGCCTCGTCTTCGCCGATGACCCAGGGCAGGAAGCGCGGGTCGCCGTAGCTCGCCATGCCAAGGATGAGCCTCGACACTTTGAGGCCCGACTTTCCGAGGCGGACTAGAACGGGGCACCATCAGATACATATGGACGTCCAAGTCCAAACAGGATGCGTACCGTATTGCATAGGCATGACGAAAATGGCGCAGGGGCGGATCGGTGAATCGGAACACTGCTGGGGTGAGGATACTACTAGGGGGACCTGCATCGCTCTCCTCCCCACCCTGCTCTTTTATCCCTCGACCTGACTCGCCGAGGATAGCTTAGACCCAACTTCTGCCCCAGTCGCAGCCATCCTTGACCTCATAAGTGGCGTCAGATACGCAGGGAACGGCGACCAAGGATCTTTCGCCGTACTTCAGCTAGCTGCTAACATACTCACCATCGTCAAGTAGCACAGCCACAGCCTTCGGGTATGTCGACAAGGCATGTCGATGAGCCCGAAGTCCATCGGAGTGAAAGAACTCAGGACATACCCGAACACGACAGTGACATAGCCGACGTACAACTTGCATTCCAAGAATGGCACATGGTCTAGACTCAGCTATAGCACACAGCGGTGAACTTCAGGAGGACACAACTGTGACATATCCGAAACGCAATGACTTGGAGGTCATCGTTTAGTCTATAATTACAGAGGCATAAAACAACACTTTCAGAGATGGCCGATGATCTGCATGGGCTTGTACGGCTCCTCGAGGTATTTGATCTCCTCGTCCGTCAGCGTCACCTCAAGTCCACCTAGTGTCCAAGGGTTTAGCACGCTCGCCGTTTTCACCAGATACGATCACGAATGCCTACCAAGAACGTCTTCCAAGTTGGACAGCTTGGTGCTGCCAATGACGGGAGCAGTCACGTGTGGCTTAGAGAGGATCCAGGCCATTCCGACTTGCGCCATGCTGACGCCCTTCTTCTTCGCGATTTCCTCGACACTATAAAGTTCATTCAGGACACGGTCCAAAATCATCGCAGGTGCGCCAGACACGTACCGGGAAACGATTTGAGCGGATGACTCGTTCTTGTACCGTCCGATGAGCCTATGATCCCATCAGCCAAAGTCAGTCATCGCACCCCCTGAGCTGCGTACCAGTCGACGTTGCCTCGCACAGACTCGTGGTTCAGCGGACGCGTCAGGAACCCGCGAGCCAGAGGAGACCACGGGGTTGAACCAACGCCAAAGAGCTTGAGGGTAGGGAACATCTCGCGCTCCTCCTCACGGTACAGGAGATTGTAGTGGTTCTGCATAGCGATGAACGGAGTTAGGTTGTGAGTGATCGCGTAGTCTACGGGCTGGCTCGTCAGCCAAAAAAGAGTGAAAGTGAGGACCAAGGTGCCGTACTTTGCGCCTGGTGGACTGTAATGCACACATCAGAATCTACGCTCACAATACGCGATGATGAGATGCTCACATTGCCACGCCCAGCAAGAGCTCATGCCGATGTAGCGCACCCAGCCCGCCTTGACGACATCATGCAAGGCCTGCATGGTCTCCTCGATGGGCGTCGTGTAGTCCCAGCGGTGGCCTAGGACGAGGCTTCAGAAGACCAATCATGTGACGACCCAACCGGGTTTTCACTTACAGAAGAACAGATCGATGTGGTCCAACTGCAGGCGCTTAAGACTGGCCTGCACGCTGTCGAAGATGTGCTTTCGAGTGACGAGTGAGCATATGCGCTTCCGTGGAAGAAGCCTGGCACACCTTGCGGTTCAGTCCGCACTGGTTGATGATACCGACTTCCTGGGGCTTTTTGCCCAGCGCGATCAGGTTCACCGAGGGGTCGGAAGGAACGGCATTGTGGACCTGCGCGTCATGAGGATGAGAATACACCCTCCTCGTTCGCTACATTCAAGCTCGTACCTTCGTGATGACGACGATCTCGCCGCGTGGAAGGTTGAGCTTCTTGATGGCGTTCCCAAGGACTACCTCGGATTGACCGTTGGAGTAGGCCTACAGTTATGAGTTTTCTGGCGACAGTGGTTAGTCGAAGACAAACGTACATTGGCTGTATCAAACGTCGTGATGCCACGGTCCCAGCTGCGCAGTCCACCTTAGCCTTGCCATTGAAAGCGCATGTAGAATAGTGGACTTACGCGAATTTGATGTGCTTGATGGCCTCCTCCTCAGGCAGAACCCAATCTTGCCATTGAGGGCTTCCGTAAGACATGCAGCCAAGGATTACTTTGGAAACCTTGAGCCCGGAGTTGCCGAGGCGAACTGGATGAGGTTGGTGTTCATTAGGTGCGGAAGGCAACGTGTGTGGTGATGTCCGTACCGTAGGTCATCTTATTGGCTGCCATTGTTTCGATGGGGAGCTGTGCTGATGGAGGAGGAAGAGCGAGTACTGTTGGGGATTGCAGCGAGGCTGCAGCTGTTTAAATAGGCGCAGCGGATGCGAGAGCCAGAGAACGGAGGTCAAGAAGGCCCGGTACTAGACCTAGCTGTAAGCGTCCTCGGAGAGGGTGGTCGTGCAAGGGCTGACGTACTGTACGTGGGTGTCGATCGAGATTCAGGAGGTGGAGGTGGAGATGCCCGAGGCCTTGTGCGAGCTTGGCTGGAAGAATAGGACATAGCACCTAACAGCGGAACAGTGGGTCGTCTCCATAAGCCCCGGCAAGGCGTAGACGTCACGCATCCGCTCATCCCTCGGCAACCACATCCGCCCTGCCCTCAATTCTTGCCGTTCAACCTGGGCGGACGGAACACAGAACGGAGGGAGCACTCCATGGCGTACTGTGCGAGGCAGGGTGCTCTACTACTGTAACCAAGTCAAGCGACGTGTCCAAGAAAATGGCGGCGATCGAATTTAGAGCGCCGCGACACTCCGCTGCCCCTGAGAGCAACTGGACACTCGCTCACTCCGATTGATTCCCAATCCCAGCGTCCAGCTTCCGTCCCCGCGGGGCTTGGCCGTCCCGAGTCGGACGGAGCGCTGACCGGTCCCACGTCGCCTTGGTCAACGTTCTAATCCGCTATGCACGACGCCCCAACCACCCACCGCCTACAATACGTACATGCGCTCTCAATCATTGACAAAGGAACTGTTCGCCTCGATTCATGACAGCAATTGACCATGAATTTGAATGTGCTCTCCGGGTTCGCCGGAGGTGGTCATAGGGTACACCTTCGCCACGTCTTCACGGCTACTTGCAGCCCTCAAAGAGCTAACTCAGACTTCGAGAGCCTTCGGACCTCCCATCAACCTGGCTGAGTACGCTGCCGGACGCACAACGCTGACGCCGCCCACGGCCAGGGTGTCTTCGGAGGAGATCACCCACCTTGAATCCCGCCGAGATCATCGGGTGCCTTAGCCAGGATTCACCGGCACCGGTGCACCGTGACCCTGTGCTGCATCTCTGTGCCTCTCCTCGATGTTGATTCCGATCCACTGATGGCCTGACACAATATATGACGTACTGTACCTTCTCTACACACTGGCATGTGCTCAGTCCTCACTAGTACTGTATCTCAGCGAAGCCGCCTTCGACCAGCACCCTCTCAGTCTCCGGTTTCACGATGCTCACGTATCGCAAACTGTCACCGTTGAGCTGGACGTTTCGGAAATGCGGCTCTCTGTATCCTATCATGGTGGAAAGCGGGCCTTCGTAGCGTTACGAGCCCTGTCGGAAGAAGCGCCATTGCAAGTATACGGCCCTGAGCCCTCAGCGGCGCACTCTGCAGTCTGTTCGGTGCTGACAATAATTATTTCTTTCTCTTCGCCATCACTCTTTTCCGCCATCACCACCATCCCTTCCTCCAGTACGACTAGTACCGTCTCATGGAGGCATGTCAATAGCCAGCTCATCCCGCCAACCCTGTCGCAGGCGCCATCGGCACTCATGCTCAGATCCACTTTGGTCAGCTCAACCCACCAGAAACCACTGTCCGCTGGACACTCTACTACTCTAGCAACATTGCCTAAGCGACCGGCCTCACTGATCCGATGCACAACGTATGCTACCCTGTCTCTGGCCGTCTCTCGCGCCTCTTGCTAACGCTTGCTCTCCGTCTACAGCCCTGGCGGGTGGCCAAACACGCAGTGCTGCTATGTCCGTAGACAGCTTGTGTCCCGTTGTCTCACTATAGTCTCCAGTTTGCCGTGTGCATTGATAGTGTCTTACGTGCGATATGCCGTATTTACTACCAATCAATCTCGTTGGCCATACCTTACATATCCGTTACCGTGATCTATCAAAATGGCACTGTATCCGGAGTACAAGAGAATGGATGTACACGTCTACCGCTTGCTACAGCAGCGTCGACAACGAGCGTTAGAACCCGCTGGCAGTAACTCGAAGTTGCTCCAGTTTCTTCAACACCTCCCCCACCGTCCTGTCTAACTCATTGGCAATGAAACTCTGTTTGTTCGGCGCAAGGCGAGCGTACATCTCGCACAAGTCTCCGTCAACAACAGCTTTCACGGGCACATAGTAGCCACGCCATGCAAGGTGATCACGGCCGACCAGGCTGAGTTGTTCTGTACGCATGTGCTGCTCTAGCGTCGAGATGAAGTCGACGTCCTCCTTCGACACGAATGGCGCGAGGACACCAATCGTACCATGCAAGCCCGTGTACACAAGTACGTCTCGACCTCCGACGACCATGGCAACCTTGTGAATACCTGTGATGATGTCGCCGACGTGGAAGTGCGCGAGCAGCGTCGTCTTGTGCGGCGCGCCCATGAGGATTCCTTTCTCGTGGAGGATACCTGCTCCAGTAGGATCGTCGTCCACCTGATCCGAGACTTTTGAGTCAAGCCGATTCACAAAAATATTGCCAAAGCGATCGCCGGCCACCACGGTGTTATAGTCCAGCATGGCTGTGCAGGTGATCCACCGAGGCTGAGTATCATCCGCGAAGATGAGAAGTCGGTTCTCAGGTGGCTTGTACACTGCGTAGAAGACCGAGTCTTGCATGTCTCCTACGAGAAGGCGAGAACCTTGCGTGTTCAGCGTCACGATCGCTGATGAGAAGTTCTGCCGTTACGCTTAGCTCGGTACCAATTATAGAGCGAAATGGACCAACGAACCTTATTCTCCACCTTGCGCAAGAGCTTCTTCTTTCCCATCTCGTAAAGTCTCAAAGACTTACCGACGCCCGTTGCCAATCGGCCTTGGAATGCGAGGACGGCGAGGGGAATATCGTTAGTCTCAGTCTGTTGGATGGGGTTAGCTTTACCAGCCGCATGAAGCCGCGATTGACGTTGACGCACCTTATGAAGTAATTCCAGGTTGCGGCCGTCTTCCGTAAATTTATACGTCCTCAGGAACCCAGACGTGCAGGATCTCGGAGAAAGGAGCGCATCTTGAGCTGTGCCTACAACCAAGTGCAACTCATCATCACGAGCTGCAAATGACACCACAGCTAGAGAAAAAGCTGCTTCATTGTTATCGAGCTCGACTACTTGCAATGTCTTTCCCTGCGCAGAGGTAGTTAGCGTCAATTGATATCTATAGGATAGACCGGTGAGAATACCTCGACGGGATCAATGATTCTGATACATGATGCCCATACTCCTGCCGGGGCCTTAGGTCGACCGAATTCCCTTAGTGGAAGGCCAAGAATGTCTTCGTCAATACGTTTGCGCATTCCGCGCTGTTGGCCGGAGTGAGCGGAACAGTGATAAAACATGTTGCAGAAAATTACGAACCAACTCCTCCACATGCTTCTGCGCTGCCTCCTGGCTGTACGTTCGATGATCTGCTTCTATGAGGTAGACTAGCCCGTTCGTAGGGTGCATAACAAATTTACGCGGAGTATAATCCAAAGGGATGCTGTCTTGCTTGAGCTTGGTGCCGAGTTTGGTGACCTGGAAAAGTCTTTACCCATCGTCAGCAATGTTCTCGTATGCAATGAGGAATTCATATACCGGAGGATGCTTCCTGAGATACCAATCAACCCACCGGGATGGAGCTCAGCGGAAAAGTTCCACGCGTAATCGAGGTTTTCGTATATCAGCGGGGTGAAATGCATCATGTTCTGGTAGGTGTAGTTCAGCCATGATCGCGACGACAAGGCTAGTATGGCGGGGTTGCCCTGGACCGTGACACGAATGAGCTTGATCGGTCTCGTCCCTAAGAACCTGGGAAAGCTATGAGTGTGCCAGCGCAGTATGATTGGACAGCGACAAACCTGGTGCGAGTGTCCGTCAAGTGACCATTCAAGGGATCGAGCACGGTCCGCAGAAGAACACCATTCTGAAGGCCAATATTGACGAACATCGTCGGCTGAGTCCGGTTCAGGCTGGCATCCAGAATCTCGGCAATGCAGATTGAAGACGGCGGGGCTGTCAAAGCCTGAAGGCTGATAGCCTCCAAGGTGCTCTCGGGATCCAGCGATATGATTCGAACTGTCTGGTCCTCGCATCCAACCGCCCGAACACGAAGAAAGATGAGAAACTGACACATCGATGGAGCAATAGCGTCCTACCAAGAAGGGAGTGCGCTGTCTCCCTTCGGGCACCTCGGCGATGCTGAGCGCCAATATGGTGCTGCCCATTGCCCTGCGGTCCTGGTATTCGTTCAGCTGGCCCTCGAGATCCAGCTCAAAGTAAACGAGCTCTCCGCTGCTAAGCGCGACGACGACTTGTCTCTTGTTCGTGGCAGCATTGACAATCGTCTTGCCGCTGGGCACGCGCCATTCGTTGACGCGCTTATCTGCCATGACCTGTCGGATACCGTGCGGATGTACCTGCAAGAGTGCGTCTGCTCCGATTTGTTGAACCGCGACTGTCGGGGCGGAGGTGAGGAAGCCAGTATCTTCGGCATCGGTGATAGTCTCTCCAATTGACAGAACTAACGTGCCGTTGACGAAGGAGAGGACTATGTAGGCGTCATGTTCATCTGAAACGCCGTCAGGGGAGGTCCAATGAGACATCATAGACCGTGCAGAGAGGCGTACCATCCTCCTTCAACTTCGTCGTCCAAATCGCGTTAGGAATACCGGGCAGGTCAAAGTTAATCGCTTCCTCGACTTCAAGTCCATGACGCAGCGTTCTAAATGTGCTTCGAGGGCCTCGACCACATGCGGTGAAGATTTGAGGGCTCCCGGCGTTGGGAAGCAGATTGAGTACCTTGGAATCGATAATCGGATTGAGTGACTCAAGCTCGTCGACCAGCGAAAGGTTGTCCAAAGGCCGGGGACGAAAGGTAGCACGAGGCAGAGGAGTATGAGGGTCCGCCATACCGTACGACGGATAGTCCGTTGATGAGAGTTCGCGTTCCCCATCTTCGTCGCCAAGCTTTAGAAACTGGTAGAGATGACTGTAAAATGCAAGTTAATACTTGGTTTGACTCTGATTCATACACGTACTGATTGCCAAACTCGGATGCAACGAAGAGAAACCCGGACTTCAGAATACACAGACTAGATGCCACAGGAACCGTATCGAAGTATTTTATCTTCAGGGCTTTCACGTCTTGCTCGTCGTGCTCGATGGTGACCTTGTATAAGTCACCCTCTTCGCTTTGCAGCAGAAAGAAGAAGGCGCCCTAAACGTCGCTCAGTACTGTTCCGTGGACAGAGATTTGCGAAGCTCGCCTTCATCTTGTGCATCACGGCAGCGGTAACAATCAACCCGTGCTCCTCGTCTTGAAAGGGGTATCCACGGCGGGGGATCGGAACCCGATGCTGGGGAGCATCCATGTGTCGATATATGATATGATCCTCACAACAAACTAGCACACCAGATGGTCCATCATAGCGATCGGAAGACGATAGCTGACCCCCAGGCACCTGAACCAAGAGGTTCGCTCTGGGGTCCGTCGGTTCGCTCCACTTTCGAACGACATGGTTCAAACCGAGGTCCAGTTCGTAATACGTGAGCATCTGGAATAGCCACGTTAGTGCCTTTCAAGTATATTAACGAGGACAATCACCTTCTCCGTCTCATTGAATGCCACTCCAGTCGAATCCTGATCCGCCTCAGTGTAATCCACCTCGAGCGCTGCGAACATAGGGTTCTCGAAGCCGACGTCGAGACCGACAACATGATGGATGATGGCATTGTTCTTGTGAGCTTCCAGTGGGGACGAAATCGTCAAATTGGCAGCTGCATCTCGGTTGAGAATGTAAACGAGCTTCGACTTCTCCATTGCGGAAATCATGACGGCGCGTCCTTTGGGATCGGTGGCGAGGTACTGGCCCGGCACAATCCTTCTAGCCCCCGACTTGCCGTACGTTTCTTGGTGGACCTTGACAAAGCTACTGGTCTTTGGGTCGTAATCAAGGATGACGATACGTCCTGAATCCGAGCCAACAACAGCATAGTCTATGAAATGCTGCTACATGAGCGTGTGCAGGGCAACAAGGACACGGCATGACGCACCTTTCGTCCCGCCGGTCAAACGAAACGAGGCGAGAGAGCGAACGGATCCAAAGACGTCGCTCGCAAGTACATTGGAGATCTTGCCGGTACGTGGATCAGGTCGGAGGAGCTCGAGTCGTGTACCGCGCGACACGATGATCTCCTGCTGTCGAGCTCCAGAGAAGTTGCCAACGATTGCATGCAGGATTGCAGTCGGTGGTTGGATGGTAAAGTTATACAGATGCATAGCGCGAGACGGCAAAGCAGCCAACCGAACGCGTAGGTTCCGACCAAGAAAGCGGGAACCTTGACATCGGGAGATTGGCCATCCGCTGCTTTGACGATGTAGAACTGGTGAGAGCGCTTAAGCCTTCCATCTCCTATTATGCCCAAATCTGCCCTTCTGCTTGTACTGCAAGTCTTAGCGTAGCTCACAGTGAATGGTATCTATATCCGCTTTCTGCTGCGTTCCTCTAGGCTGCTCGATGGATGCTGTACAGTAGGTTATCACTGCCTGGCCAAACTCTGCGCACTGCCCAGTCGACTGTTTCGACGGCCGTCAGTAAAGTTGGTCGAGCTACTATTCGTCCCTCTTCTCTACCTGTATCTATGCTGCTCTTTTGTTGAAAGATCAGTTATGTGCGCCTGAGGCTGTCGGGGAAGTCTGCATTCAGGTACGTACACGTGTTCTTACAGTCAGGATGCTCCTCATTCCGAAGCTGTTGCCTTGGGCAAATCGTGACCATCAGACGAGCTCGGACGCTACGGTCTCTGTGAACTCCCCATCTTATGGCTGTCGTGAAGTAACGTTATCTTGCCTGATTGTATTCTTCTCTCCTGGACCAGACATGGGACGCGGACTCCTGCCCCCACCCCCACCAGGAAACATGGTTGTCTCTCGTATTCGGACTCTGTATCATATATCGTCTGATCTGCAAGGTATCTGGTGCTCCTGTGATGCAGTCTCTGCTTCCTAGGTTGCTTGGGCTCCTCTTGCGCGTTGTCCACATATCGCTCCCTTTTCGGTTGGCTCTCTCCCGTCGCACATCCGACGGTGCCCCTCTGTACTATGGCGTACAAGCCTCTGATTCTAATGGGTGTATGCTGGAAGATCGTGACTCTACGATGCGGCCGCTGAGCGGAACTTTGCTGAATCAGCTTGTGCAAGACTCACAGTCACTGCCTCTTCGGTTGCAGACCGCTTTCTTGCTCCCGAAACACCCAGAGCGCCGGATTCCTCTTGCTCCTGATATCCTTACAAAGTGTGCAACAGTCTGCCACCAGGCGATCGTGTTCCAGGTCAGCTTTGAATACATTGCTGCGTAATATACCTTGCAGCTCGTAATACGGTGAGCGTCATTTCTGCGACTGCTTCACGGTTTTTTATCTTCGATAAGGTCAGTCAGAGTGCAGTAGGAGCCCCGACAATGGGTAGGGAGGCTTGAGGACAATCCGTACCCGATTTGATCCCAAAATCGGGTAGGCTTGGGGAAAATCCGTACCCAATATACACCTGATCCGGCTCTCAGGCCGAAGGCAAATCCGTACCGCGCCAGCGGCCGCTCTCGGAAGCCTGAGGGCCGTCCGTACTTAAACGTTACCCATCATATATACGGCCGAATTGGTCGATGTCCACAGCCCAGCCATGCAAAGAAATCTAGTTAATTATTGAGGTTACGTCCCAACGGCTTTGAAGGCTTGAGGATGTCCGTACTCGAAGCCCGGCCGAAAATCCGAACCTTTTTGGGCCAAAATTTGAGCGATTTGTCCGTACCCAAGTTAGCATGATTTCAGGATTTTCTCCTCCGGCCTCTCCACCCATTGTCGGGGGTCCTAGTGCAGTGCCGCAAGACGACGCGCGCCTCACCTCAGATGCGCTTTCGCTACTCATATCGGGTCTTGCCGCCCATCTTCAGGTTCCTGAAACAAGGCGGTTCCTTTCCGATCCGCGGTACAGTATATAGATCCCCGCTCCATCTGTCTTGCCCACCGCTCAATCTCAGAGTCCAAGGCCCTCATGGATGTCGCCATCTTTTCCGACTCAGGAGCACCTGAGGGCAGCGATGACTATACGACCATGATACTGATGCATGGATGGGGATGGCAGGCCTGTTAGCTTCAACTCTTCCCCTCTGCCCCGAGCATCCTCACTTACAGACGTTGCAGCGATATTCAAGAGGCTTCTCCCGTACGCAAAGGAGTACAATGCTCGCATTGTTACGTTAATTCGGCGCGGCTATCCCGGTACTCGCTCCTACACACCGGAGGAGACTCAGACCCTCGCACGGCTTGTGGGCTCTCCTAGGACATCAGCCACTGAGGCAGAGACTGAGGCGCTCATGGCCGACCATGCTCGTGAAATTCATGATTTCCTCGTGGACTATGTTAAGCGCGAGCGCATCCCGCCGTCGCAAGGCAGCCGAGGAGGAATCGTCGTCGTCGGATGGTCTTACGCAGTCGGTTCCGTCACCGCTCTCTTGGCTCATACCGAGTCGATCCCGATCCGCGACGTCTCACTTGACAAGTACATCCGGCGGGTGGTCTGTCACGGTATGTCACCGCCCCCGTTGATGCGTTGCCGTTGTTCAGCAGGCTGAGCCCGCTCAAGACGCAGCGCACATCTTCTACGGTTTGCCTTACCCTTCCGAGTATTATAATCCGCTGCAGGACCAGTCGCTTTCTCCGCCAGAGCGTCTTACCCGCTTCAACCGTTGGATCACAGGCTACTACACGCATGGCGACGTCTGGACCGCCGGCCCAGGCGCGCTCGAGATGCGCACGCCCGTCTCAGAGCCTCCGAGCATCTTGGACTCCCTAGCAGCGGAAGATCTCGCGGAGTTGACGTATAGCCCACCGATGCAACCCACCGGGGCCGAATATCTATTCATGCTCGCGTGCATAATACATGGGACGTACGGGGCGCTGAAGGACCGTGCGTTCTACCCACGCGAGCCAGCTGCTGCGGCCGATGTAGATGGGTTGCGCGCCGTCGAGGTTCGCGTCGTGTGGTGCGACCGGACGTTCTGGGAATCGCCCTGGAGTGCATATCTCATCTCCAATGAGCTGGAGGAGGCGCGGAAGGCAGGGAAGCCGATGAGGAACGTGCAGATTGTACGCTGCAAGGGTGCGAATCACTTCGTGAGTGCCTCCACTTTTGAATCCGGAAGCGAGTGGTCTCACGTGGCATCAGGCTCACTGGGATATGCCGGAGAAGGCTATGAGGGCATTTTTGGGAGACGACGCCATTGTTGACTAGCGAGACAGTCCGTGGTCATGTACTAAAGGAGAGATCAGGTGTGTAGCAATGCAGCTTCTCATAGACTCCATCCGGCTAGACTTGCGTCGAGTCATGGACTACCGTTCCATCAACACTCCTGATCCACATGGGACAGCAAGGTACAGGCATGGTAGCATCGCGGTCACAGAACCGCCCTCTACGTGCCATCTCAACCAAGCAGAGCATAGGTTTATAGCAACCTTACTTGATCATAGCCGACGAAGCCTACTGTATAAGTATGCGCAGAAGATAGATGACACAATCGGGCGCTTTCGTCTCTGGCTCCAGTACCCAGTCCCTTCCTCTCAACCGAGGATCCGGGCCAGTTGTCTCTTGTCTCGGCCTGATCATGCGCGGCTGAGGGTGGCATTCCAGTCGGCGCCCTCACTCCTGAGTCCTTTCAATGACTTAGTCATGTCTAAACTCAAGTGTGACTGACTTGGAAACCTACGTCCTTATTACCCGCCCTCTGGCAGCTGTTCTCAAGAGACCGTTGCCTTACGCGGAACAGCACAGCGTGCGTACCGCCGCGAGCTCCCCGGTTTTGATCCGTACACCCCAGAAGAGCTGGTCACCATCAAGCGGCTCGCGCGCGCTCCGGACTCCCCTGAGGTGAAGGCAGGGAGGCCGAAGTGTTTACGCGCGACCAGGCGCGATAGTATTGTGGATTTCGGCGCGAAAGTGCCCCGACAACTGAGGGAGACAAAGGGGCCCCCATTGATTGGCTGGTCCTTGGGTCACGGCGTTGCTCGCGAATGTCGAAATATCAAATCCATTCCGGAAGCCTATCCGGTAAGTTCATCGATACAAAAACAACGAGGTGACCTCTAAAGCGACGCTCGGTAATGTGCTTTCACCGTCGCCAGACGTGTCTTGCATTTGTGATGGCTACGCCCCCCTCCCGACTACTACCACCCACTGTACGACGATCCGCTCCCTGATGCAGAACGTGCTGCCACGTTTGGCATCTGGGCCGACGGCCACAAAGCACTCGAGTTCCGCACCCCTCTCGCAGGCTCAGTGCCCACCGCAACACGCATGTCCCCCGGCCATCTCAGACACGGGAGAATGACACCTGCACCGCACAAGCGTGCATTGTGCACGGCCTATGGGACCGCACTTATGATAACGAAAGTGCTGCATCTCCGCGAGGCCGTGCTGGGCTGCGCGCAACTGGGAAAATGTCAAGGTGCACCAGATGTGGTGCGACCGGTCGATTTGGGTGATGCCGTGGGGCGCAAATCTGCTCGAGGGGAAGCTGGAGGAGGCCAGGAAGGCTGGGGAAGCCCGGGGAACTTTGCAATCGTGCGTTTCCGGGGCGCGAATCACTTCGTGAGTTCGCGTTCTTGTCTCGGTCGGAGGGGCCCCGCCGCTGACCATATTGCTGCAGGCTCCTTGGGATATGCCAAGGAAGACGCTGAATGCGTTCTTATCAGATGAGCAGGAAATAGTGTGACCAAATGGCCAAAATTCTGAAGGCCAGATGGCTGCACCGTTCCGATTCAGAAGTCACATCAATACTATATGTATGCGTACGGCGGCATGCGCCTCTTCCGGATATTCAGAGATAACCATCTAGGTTGATCTCTTATGTCTTGTTCAAACTGATCATACACGTCTTCCTGGAAGCTAGCCGACTTTCCTTCAGCCCACATGACCGTTCATTTTCCAGTATGTCACGTACCAACTGTCTTCTCAGCTTTCGCATTCGTTAGGAGTGACCGTTGATCGGGAGCGGGGTATAAGGCTCCTCGAGGTACTGAATCTCTTCGGCGGTCAACTTGACGTTAATTCCCGCTGCAATCACGCCCATGGTAAACAATCCTTCAGTAGTTCGCAGCTGGCAATATGACAACTCTAACCAATGATGTCCTTCAAGTTATCGAGGCTTGTCGTGCCCACAATGGGCGCGGTGACTCCTGAGATTGGTTGTGGATGATTCGCATTGCAGGATATCGCGGAGTATTTGAGTTAGTATCAGCCCGCAGGCCAGTGGAGTATGACTGACCCTCCTTAGACAGAATCCACGCAATCGAGATTTGAGCCATGCTCACTCCCTTCTTTTTCGCCAGCTCCTCGACGCTGCACGGACGGGCCCCATTTCAGCTGACATGCAAATTAGATGACAGAGGTAATCCTCACCGCTCAATGATCGCGGGCGTCCCGCTTCCCTCCTTGTTGTACGCGCCGACGAACCTGAGCCACGTATCGAACCTGAATCAGCGATCAAGACTAGGTCTTCCGGCGGGCACTGAGGTATGAACCTCGCATGTCTAAATTTAACCAGACGTACATATCGCTCGAACCGCGCTTGGTATCCTTCTGCGCGCCGAGAGGGCGCGTAAGCAGCCCGCGGGCGAGGGGTGACCATGGAATCGAGCCGACGCCGAAGAGCTGCGAGCGGTCGCGTCAGCGTAAATGAGCGAACGCAAACCAAAGGCATTGGTCGTCAGTGGCACCTTCAGCGTGGGGAACATCTCGCGCTCCTCCTCGCGGTAGACGAGGGAGTAGTGATTCTGCATGGAGATGAAGGGCGTGAGGTTATGCGTGATAGCATAGTCTGTGGATGTGGAAGCGTGAGAGCGTGAGAGCGTGCCTTGGTATGGAAGACCTACTCTGCATGGCATGGACTGTAGGAAGAAATTATATGAACGAGATCGTCTATATGCATCAGAAGGTGGGGGCACGTACATTGATATGCCCAGCACGAGCTCATTCCGATGTAACGGACATATCCGGCCTTGACAACGTCGTGCAAAGCTTGCATCTGCACAAACGAAAGCATAGTCAACTCATGCAAGGCAGATGAGTAATCAGGTTCCCACTAACCGTTTCTTCAATTGGTGTATTGTAATCGAAACGATGACCTAAGCTCAAGATTATCAGCTTCTCCACTGTGTGTAGCGATACTAGTGCGCTTTACACTGCAGCAGGTCGATGTAATCAAGCTGGAGTCGTTGGAGACTGGCCTTAACAGATGCGAAAATGTGCTACCAGAAGAAATGTAAACCACATGGAGTGTCGACGGCGATGAGTGATGATGAATTACCTTGCGGCTCTGTCCGTACTGGTTGACGAGCCCTACTTCGTCGGGCTTCTTCCCTTCCCGTAAGAGGTTCCTACCATACTCTGGAGCAACTACGCCGTGCAACTACGTCGAAGTGGTGAGATCGGCATCAGCTTCGCCAAGAGGCTTTCGAAAAGCTATTGACTTTGTGATAGCGTTAGAAACAGTCGCATACCTTTGTCATAATGACAAGTTCCTCGCGAGGAAGATTGAGCTTCTTGATAGCATTACCGAGAATGACCTCGGACAAGCCATTGGAATACACCTAGTCATGGTTGGGCAATGTTCACGAAATCAAGAGATTTTGTGAAGCTAATGCTTACGTTCGCCGTGTCGAATGTCTGGATACCATGTTCATACCTAGGGCGTGACGGACTCGTTCAATATCGAGGCTTTGCTGCAAGCGCCGGCAAAAGTTCACTCCTACTCACGCGAACTTGATGTGCTCTACGGCCTCATCTTCGCCCAAAACCCAGGAGTTCCATCCAGTATGCCCGTACTGCATGGTCCCAAGGATAATCTTGGACACCTTGAGGCCGGAATTTCCCAGCCGAACTATCAAGATGGTCATGTTTGAGATCGGTCACGAAATCGCACCGGGCGTCAACACGTTCACGCTCACCGTAAGGCATCTTTGTAGCTGACATTTGACGGATAAACTGTACTGTGAAGCTGGCACTCAGGTCAGTGAGGGAATGAGAAGGAGAACGCGAGATCGATAGAGCCCCCTCGGTGATGTGGGGCGGTTCAACGAGGAAAGTATTCAGCCGCTTAAGTACCCGCAGGCATGACGCTTTGTAAGACGATCTATCTTTGCGAATACGACGCAACTACTTGTTGTCTATCTAAGACCATGGCCGCGCACGCTGTTCCTGGACGCCGTCAACCTGGCGACTCCCTGACCTCCTGACGCATGACGGGCAAACCCGGCCCGCACTCCGTTCCCTTTGTCACGGTCTCGTGATCGTGTCCTGTGGGACTCGGAGCCGCCGGTGCAATACATACTGCCAGTGCGATGTACGTATACAGTATGCCGTGAGGGCGGCATTCTGCTCGCAACCTAGGGAGCACGGTACCTGGACTTTCAAATTTAGTATACAGTGAAGCTACAGCTGATTAAAGATGAGTCTCTCGCCGTCATTATCGCTGCAGCACAACATGACCCGCCTACCCAGATGGGGCTTGCACGACTCATCCGTAGGGAGATCGACACTGTCCCAAAATGCCGATCGTAATCCCCAGTCCGAGAACGACGTGACATTGTCACCTCCTCACGTCCCGCTTGAAATATGCGAGGCGATTATCGACCAGTTCCGGAGCCTGGAGTTCGGAGGACCGCACAAGGACGCTTCGGGCTTGCGCGTTCGAATGCAGGGCTTCGTTATCTTGCAGCCGTCGAGATATCTGGTTTTGGAGGACTCTCGACAGTCATCGCCGCGCCGGCCACATCCTATCTGCCATCGCCAACAACCCGTACATTGTCGCCAACATCGCAAAGCTCAAGATAGGGGGCTCATCAACAGTCCAGCACCCGTTCTTCCTACCATTTGGCAAGCTGTCCCTCATGGACCCCGTCTTAGGAGCCGTATCAGGATCCTGGAGCTCTGCATCTTCAACTTGAGCAAGTACGCCTGGCAAATCTACCACCGATGCTCAGCGCATTTTCCTCCCATCTCAGAACTGCGATTGCATCAAGTAACTTTAGACACGCCTACCGATCTCTGCAGGCTTGTCTGGGCCTTTCCGCACATCGAATCTCCCAAGCTATGCAATATCCACTTCCGACAGGTTATCGGTGTAGAAGTGGAAGAGAAGTTCCGTGCTCTTTGCGAGGCGAGGAATCCATCGCGGTGTATTCGTTGGGTTGACCTCAGGATGTGTAGGATTGTGAGTTAGGAGATCTTTAGCAGAGGTTTGTCACGACATAGGATTGGCTTCCCCGTCGGGATGCCTGCTATTTCGTTTCTCATGGAGCGCTAGGACCATCCCTGCGGGAGCTACGACTGGACTTCACGATAAGCCTACTGGTAGAATATGTGCAGAGCTTCGGCCAGTCCCTCGTTCCCAGACACTCACTAATATCAATTAACCGCTCACATCAATCCTATGAACAGAGCCCCTCTAACAGCACATCAGCATGTTCAAAAGTCCGGAGGATATGGCAGTCACAGTCGAGCTCGACCAAGATGTTTTACCGCACTTCCAGATCGCACTCGTGACTCCCCTTCTCTCTGTTGTGTCGGGATCCAAGCATGCGCACGCCTTGCGCTCGCTGACATTGAAGTTGGTCACGAACATGGACAGCTGGGATCGCGATGATTACCAGGCCATGCTCGCGACGCTCTATAAGCTCATTTTCAGCCCCTCAAACACGCATGGGCCCCGGAGGCATCCGTCAGTGCCCCTCCCAGGATCGCTGCAAGTACTGAACGTCGAGTTGTCCGAGGTACGCGCATGATGCCTTGGTGCGAGAAGAGGACGACAGTGCCGAACTTGCGAGAATCTATTCTCAATAGCTTGGTGAGATGGGTGCGCAGCATCGTCCGTAGGATGGGATAAAGTGAGGCAGAGGATAGCGCACGCAGGGTTAACCAGTGATTGCCGCGTGACTTGCCTTTCGTTTCCATGCGAGGGTTGGCATAGAAAGCCTCACGCTGAGAGACATCGGACCAGATTCCGAGCTATTTTACCAAGCACGATAGCCGGCGAACTTGTGTTGTTTGTAGCTGCCAGCAACCCGTCTGGACGACTGTGGACTGAACCGGAAGACATGGAAGAGGCGGTGACAGAGCAGCCCCTGGTAAGCGCTCGTCCACAGGGTGCGGTCGATCGGACTGAGACCCGCCCGAGACTTCACTTTCTTCAATCTCCCCTCAACGCGATGGCTTTTATAGGTACGTAGCATATCATGGCAATCCTCATATCTCCAAGTCTTCTGATATGACAACAGGCTGTTGTCAGTTTGAGCAATGTTTTGCCTTGGAGATTGATTGCAATCCCGGATAGCGATACATCCCTGACCAGCGGCTACGAAGTCTCAAGACGTTATTGTGAGAGATAGAAAAATGCTGTGTCCTTGCTTTACCAACATCAACGCCACCACCGCGCGGCTGGCATCCCAACTTCGCTTACCCTGCGTTATGGAAGGCCTTGTGCATGTGAAGCCTCCGGAGCCTGAGCCCAAGGACGGCAAGCTCATTCCGACGTATATGCCAGCAGAAGGGGACGGGCAAGTCGAAACTACCAGGTCTTTGGCCGATCTACGTTCTTCGTCGTCAATCCGTCCTTAGTGGCTTCGTCAGGTGCATGTCAGGTTGCAACACGCTTGGCCGTTCCACGGCCACCGAAACGACCTGAGGCATCCTCGGAGCTGAAATACCATGCTGTGTAGCTGGGAGGAAGCGCGCTGTGTGGTTGCTTTGTCCTTCTGTCAACGCTTGGTCCTGGCGCTTATTGGGTCGCGATCACGGGTACCCCGACGCTTTGCTCTGACGATGTGCCACTCGGGCGCACACCGGGTCGCCACCACAGCGCTTCTTGTGGACGCTTTGACATTGGCCTAGGTACATAATATGGCCCACTATCGGTTTCCTCCAGGACCAACACTTCCATCACACGATGTCTGTCTTCCGGGCTATATTCTCCTGCCTCTTCTCGGGGCCCACAGCTGTGAAGGCAACCTCGAACGAAACACGTTCTCCCTTTGGGCTTCCTGGAAATACCGTGAACGCGTTGATTGTCGCTAACTCCGCTCGCCACCTCGCTTCCCCTCAACCCTCCTGCTTGCTGTACTCTACGGATTCATCTTCTCAGGCAGCCCATTTTGGATATGTCGAACGGCACTACGGTTTAGGTATCCTGGTTGCCAAAGCACTCGGTTTGCCCAACCCCCTCCGTCTTCTATCTCGTGCATTCAAACTCGCGTCTGGCCCCTCGTCTTCCAGGTTCGGTTTGCACATTCTCTCCAATCCTCACGGTCCTAACAGTTCACCTTTCCTAGCTCCGGCCTGATTTTCGGTCCTCGCACCCCTTCTCCGGCCTCCTCAGTCATCCCTGAGACCCCGGAGGATAGCAGTACGATCCCTCACTATCCTCCCGGCTTTGCGCGCGCGAACCCACCCAAGGTTCATTGGCTGCCCACGCCCTCCGCTCTCGCTCCCTGCCAGGAAACTCTCAGTGACTATCCGACGCTACCCGGACCTGTGCGTGCGGTCAATGGGTCTCCTAAGTCACCATCAGGACAGGACTCGATGGATGCCGCGACGATGTACGTTCAGGCTTTGCAGGCATGCTTCCCCATGCCTCCTCGTCTGGACCAGGTTGTTCTCCCGTCCTATGAGAGCTTGCAATCGGAAGAGAATCCGGCTGACGTCCATGAGAGCGCCGCCTATCTGTCGTCTGCGGATACCGAGCCCGCTTGGTCGCCGGGCCCCGCGGCCGCTGCTCAAAAAGGGGGTTCCGGAAAGCAAAAGGAAGACGTCGATAGGGCGGACGAGGAATGCGGAAGCGAAGAGGAAGGCGACGATGTTGACGAGACCCACGTGGACCTTGCGTCTCTAGTCCCCCGGCACCCGGACGGCACGGAGTACACCCTCCTCGGTATGCTGGGCCAGGGCGGTTTCGGCCGCGTCATGCTCGCAGCGACTAGCACAGGAGAATTTGTCGCGCTGAAGGTGATGCACAAGCCGATGCTCTACCACACGGCAGGAATGCGCGACAGCCTCTACACCGAGCGGGATTTGATGGCGATGGCGACGAGGCACGATATGCCCTTCCTGATGCACATGAAGGCTGCCTGGGAGGAAGAGGACAATGTTTATTTTGCCATGGTATGCGCACTTCCTCTATCAGGCGAATCTAGCTTACTTATACTGACGTGGGTATAGGACCTGTGTGCTGAGGACCTGCGGTCCCGGATCAAACGGGCTGTACGTAGTGGCCAGAAAATCCCGAAACACGAACTCAAGCTCCTCTGCGCCGAGATGGTATGCTCATTTCACTCTCTTCTTGTGCCTGAACCCACTAACCCGATGGCAGCTCCTCGCCCTCGTCGATCTCGACGTCCTAGAAGTCGTCCACGGCGACATCAAGCCAGACAACATCCTCCTTACCCGCTCCGGTCGCATCGTCCTCTCTGACCTCGGGCTTGCCCAGTGCGCCCAAGCTCTCGACCCGGACCGCGACCCGCGCGCGGTACCCTTCCACGAGTGGAGCGCGCCCTCCGCCTTCGGCACGGCAGGTTACTACGCCCCAGAGGCACTGCGCCGGGACCGCAGCGACGCCGATGCGTCGTTCACGAGCAAGGTGGACGTGTTCAGCCTGGGGCTTGTCTTCGTTGAGTTGCTGTGTGGCCTCGAGGTCCCGCTGTGGGACACGCTTGACGAGCCAGAGGGGATTGACATCGACCTGGACGCGTGGCGCTCGATGGGCCAAATTGAGCGGCAGGCAGCGCGCATGATGACGGAAGGGCTCCGAAATGTCCTAGAGGGGGACAGGATTGCGGATGAGGATGCTAGGGATTTGGTTCGACAGGTACGTCTTGTGCTCATCTTGTGGTTCTGGGACATCCCCTCACAGACGACACCGCACAGATGCTGCATCCGGAACCGAGAGAGAGACCGACTCCTTACCAGCTTCTCCGACACCGGTACTTCTCGGACCTAGACATTCAGGCCGTACGCGACGGGCTAGTTCCTCGTCAGTCTTTGAGCTAATTTTTCCTGCGATGACGTCTCTCACCGTACTACACGTTTACAGATGACTACAGGCCACGGTGTTTCGCCAGGCTGAGACGCGAGGTCAAGGACGTCTCGTTTCGGACCTGGCAAAGGCGCTCAGGGAGATTTCTGAAGCGGACCAGCGAGTATGCAGAGCAACAAGAGCTCGGGCCATTGGACGGTTTCACGTGGCCCGAGGCAAGGTAGACTGCCATGACACGCTGCTCAACAATGTGGCCCAAACCAAGCCTAAAAATGGAGTTCGGCAGAAACAGACCGCTGGACCTGGTGCTCCTTAGAGACAGCTATCTTATCGTATAACTTAATAGATTTGAGGCTGTGAAACGGTGTTCTTGCGGCGAGCGAAAGAAAAGACCTTCCAGGGATGATGCGTCAAGCTTCAAGGATGCTATGACATCACGGCCTCTTACACCACGATAGACTGAGTGGGAGTACATGACTAGGTTGAACACTCATACACACAAATCACGAGATCACAATCCACTCGGACTGTTTGTTGCACCATGCGATCCTCCTAACCCGCAAGAGCATCTCAGGCGCGTCACTTTCCTCGCCCGTGGTCGGATACATGACGCCAGACGAGTTCCACGTGATAGGCTTCTCCGTCAGCTCAAACTTGAATGCGGACAGCAACACGGCGAGCACGACCTCTGCGGGCTCCTCGTCAGTGACCGCCGCTGCAATCCTAAGCGAGATGGCAATCGCATGATCGGTACTCACTCATTTCAACCTGTGAGAACTTGAAGCCGCTGGAGGGACGGGTTGAGCGTCAATGGTGAGTTCAATGCCTGATGACGTTGGACTCACATGCACGACCGTCCACCGCCTGAGAACGTCATCCTATAGTCGCAAACCACTCAGCAACGAACCCCCATACCGAAGACCAAGGCACAACGTACAGATGCGAATAGATCCCTGGCACGCGCGCCTCCTCGAGCGTCGCGGGCAGCGCCTCCAGCCAGCGTTCAGGCTTCCACTCATCCGCGTCCTCGCCCCAGAACTCGCGGTTCACGTTGCAACCGTGATAGTGCAGGAAGATATGCGTTCCCTTTGGAATGGGCAGCTCCTTCATAATCGAACCGTCAATCCCGCGAGTGGGAGTGTGGAGCGGGAGGGTCGTGTCCACTGCCGCTCTAGCCGTTCCAGCGCGAGACGAAACCATGATTAGTCGGTAAGCGATATGGTCTGTGACCGGGATGGCGGAACGCGCGGGCACTTACACGCGCATAACGACGGGCACGGGCGCGTACAGCCTGAGAGTCTCGCGGCAGACGGCGTCGAGGAACGGGAGCTTGGTGAGCTCGTCGTGCGGAAGGTCTGCGCCGTGCGAGGCCTCGGTAATCTCTGTGCGGAGTTTCTCTTGCACGGCAGGGCGCTCGGCAAGTAGGTGGAAGATCCGGGAAAGCGCATTCGAGGTGGTGTCCATCCCGCCGAGGATGAACGTGCTACAAGCAAGAATATCGATATAGTTAATTGGTGCGCGATAGGGTGTGAGGGAGTCAGGATTGCTCACGACATCTGCGCAACAAGCTCCTCGTCCGTATGCCTCTCCGCCTCAGATGCAGCCATGTTTGCTTTGACTAGAGATCCACTCGGTCAACGCTCAACGAATCCTCGCTGACAGAACGAAGGGAGACGCAGCGTACGCAGGAGGCTCATGATGTCCTTCCCCTCTCCGATGTTCTGCGCAAGCGCTTCGTCGCCCTTGCGCAAAGCCGCCCGCTTCGGCTCGATCATCTCGCGCGAGCGGCGCGCCATCGTGTCCGAGATCTCCATCATGCGCTGCACGTCGCGATGCGGGATCGCCCACAGCATTCGCCGGATGGCCCACTCTGGGAAGACACGCGAGAGCATCGGAACAAATACAGCCAGGGGAACGATCCGGGTTAGCTGCGGGCTACAAGGGGCCGGGGGGGGGGGGGGGGGAAGCATGGGTGGAAGTATCCGCGTCAAAGACACAGCGGTAGCAGCGAGAGTGATGGCACGTACAAAAACATCTTCAGCGACTCTCCATACGCGTCCATTGTGTCGTCCACGAAGTTGTCGAAGGAGTACCCGAGGCCCGCCTGCCCGAGCATCTCGAGCGTTGTGCGCCCCATCCACCCGTTGATATCTATCTCCGCTCCATCCTCTCCTACACGCATTCTTATCGCGTCGCGCACCTATTGCGAACGCCTTAGTATACGTGAGTACTAATAGTACACGAAGCAGAGATAGACCTTGCGGGCGATGTTATAGAAGATATGTGTCATGTTGCGCAGATGCGCGACAGAGAAGACTGGGTTGAGCAGCTTGCGCTGCTTTCGATTCTGCGGGCCCTCCGTGGTGAGCAGCCCTGGACCTAGAAGAACTCGCAAGTCGCTGTGTGTGTTCACCGAGCCCAAGAGATCGTTCAGGAACTGTCCAACGCTTCTTCGACATCAGTTGAGCAGCTTACGTTAGGGGAGCATCTGTCTTGGGATACAGTTCTGCATCCTTGATGAGAATAGTATGCAGAGCCTTGGGGTCCATAATGTGCAGAAAGCGCATCTGTGAATGATATACGGTATGACATAAGATATGCGGTGTCGCAACTCAGAGGAACACACCCCGAGTATGCCTTGAATCCTGCAGACAGGTCCGTAGGTATCGACAAGATACCTCCATCTCTTCCAGCTGTCCCGCCTATTGATATCCGGTATACTACCTGGTTTGTCTCGTCAGTCAACCGATGCAGACCGCAGCGACGCAATCTTAGCTGACCTAGAAGGAAGGAGACCGGCGGAGGACCAGGTATGTTATCCAAGGGAGATTTCACGAAATATTCACGGAAGACGTGCCAGAGAACATATACAAAAGCAGCGAGAGGAAGGATGACGTATATGGAGGATGACATCTCAACACCTAGCAGAACAGTGAGCTATCAACGGAGGGAGCGGACACTGGCTGCGCTGCTCGAGGACAACAAGGAGCAGTCACCCGCCTCGATCGCCATAGAGGGGGGTATAAGTATAATATACAGGCTGTGGTCTGCCCACGGCCTCGAGCGTCACAACAGCGTCGTCAGCTTCGCAAGTTCGCGCGCCGGAACTAAACTCGAATTTGCTACCAGTCCCTTACAGGGGCAAGTTGTTCTGCCGGAACTGTGCGGTCTGGCGCGGTTCACGCCGGTTGCAACGAGAATGGAGCGTTGGTGGGTCTCTCATCCGGGTCACGAATTTCAGCTGACGCTCACAGACAGAACTTCACGCACCTGCTAGGAGTGTTTCATGTCGCTGGCAGTCTGCGTGACCCCGCTTAGACGGTGCAAACGGCTGAAGTTCAACGCTTCGGCAGCGCTCATTGGCCCACACTGCGCCTTCGGGAAATGGCGGTTAGGGTGGACCTCGGCGCTCAACTTGGGCACGGATATGCCAAGTCTTTCCCATCGGAACCTCTCATGTGCGATCCGGGCCACGGCAAGGCATACTGTATACAGTGGATTCCTCGTATCCCATACCAATCGGGGTGGGGCAAATTCTATGGGTTATCAGGAATTATGGGCTTAGTGGTTAGGCGTCTAAATAAGCGCCCTCAGGGGTCCCAACATCCATCATAGGCGCCTAATGATGCATGTATGTTTTCTCTACACCACGGGGTGACGCCAATACTCCCGGGATATTGAGTTGAGCGCCCGGACCAGTACTGTGCCCAGTAGCAGATCGGTACTGAGCACATTACTGATTGGACCAGATTCATAGACATTACTGGATCTTTATGCTCAGCTGTGTACAGGGACCATGTGCCCGCTGGTACCAATCTCATACTGAGCAGGCAGCAATATGACATATGTGACTCAATGGCCAGTCCCCGGCGGATGCATAATGCAGAAGAATTTCAACTTGGAGCGGCCTTCACCCAAAATAAGTATATGCGCATGGAGATCAATGGCAAATTTATTGATTAATACAACACATTCTCTTTACTAACATACACTCCCTAATATGAGATACTGGTAAGAGCGGCGAGGCTTACACTGTGTCGCAGTCACTGCCGCCCGAGAAGGCTGGCAATAGCTCGAGTCGCTATTGATGTTCTGCATGAACTGCTAGACAACCATGAGGTTCAGGAAGGCAGCAACGACAATGTATTGACCTACCGAATGTATGTATTGCCGATTACGCTAGAATTACCTGGCGAAAAGTGTCACTACATACTGGATGACTATGTCAGATATGGGCTTAGTTATGAAGCCATGACTTACTAGTAAATGACTATGGGGGACACGGCCTGTCCGAGGCTCCGCGTGAGAGAAGGAAGCAGCAACTTGTGTAATACGGAAGCGAGACGAACACTCAAGGCTGCATTGCACATGGAGAGAAGAGGGAGAAGTGATGGAGGGCGCGAAGTTGTCTGCAGCGCTGGATATCCATGGGCTTTGTTATGGTCTGTTGTGCTGTTTCAGAGTCAAAGGCAGCGTGATGGCTCGAAATTGGTCATGCAACCATAGTGTATGCATACGACAGCGAGGTTGGGAGAGTACAGTGTTCGCAGTATGGACCTGGTACTGACGAGAGGAAGGATGTCATGCTAAGACAAGACTCATTAAGTAACCATTACAGCTCTTGGTTTACACACTGTGATGCCACGTAAATGATCCTGTAATCAGTGTTGCATTGCCCCTGGCGGCTCTCAGTACAGCTTCAATACCGTGTTTCATCCGGTGGTGTACTGACGATGGAGATAATCTGTAAGTATTGTAGTGCCAGTACGTACGCCTTCAGCTCACATCAGGAGTCCCTCCAACTTAGCCATATGCAAGGTCCACCAGTCGCATTACATTTACTCTGTGCTCTTATGAGAGGTTTTGCATGGCAATATTGCAGTCAGGTGCCTTCGCTGGCTGTTCTTGAACAGCGTTGGCATCATCCTCGAATCAGGCTTCCTCCTTAGTGGTGAGGGTTTCTTTCCTCCTAGGCGGGATCGGAGGCTTTTATTTTGAGCTGCAGTCTGCTTCTCAAGGATCATGAGCCCCTTTTGGAACTTTGTAAGATGATCCAATGCCATGAGAGAAGGCCGGTAAAGCGTTTGGGAGCAATAAAACTTCACAAGATGATTGCTGATGTTGCCAAATTTGGGCAGATATGGGTATTATATAATAGACCTATGGGTTAGGATACCGCCGAAAGCTATGGGTTATGGGGTACTGCGGGATTATGGGTTATCCCCACCGCACCAAGTCGGGAGTGGCCCAGAGCTATGTGAAGTCATAGATTATGGGTTAAGGTAGTACATGGGTTACGAGGAATTCGACTGTAGACAGATCAGCATCCGCCAGGGCACGAAGTGGGGCCAACTGAGGTCCTCTGACACCAGTATCTCGTTTAAGACCAAACTCGACAACGATCGCTGCCGCAAGATCATTACAGAGATCCTGTTGGCTTTTGGGCGTTTAGGTGAGCGATGACGCTCGGTATTTGCCGCCATCGATAAAGTTTCAGTATATAGACGCTGTACTTGCTCTACGGTACGGTACGCGTTTGCAACGAGATCCCCCCCCCCCCCCCCGTCGTTGCCTCTCTTCTCGAGCCAAACACGCCCGACGTTCTCGCTCGTGCCCGCTCTTTTACAGATCCACCGGATTCTGGACAGGGACGGTGCAGGAGAAGAATCAGTCGTAGCCTGAGATGCGCGCATTTCACGTTGACGTCCATTCCAGCGGGTCTCATAACGATAGACCGTTGGGATTTTACTCTCTTCAGAGATCCGTGGAGTGATCCGCCCCGAAATGGCAGGTAGAGCCACCTAGAGCCACTCTTCTTCGAGGACGGTGCTCGGTCAGTGTATCAGGTCGCCACGAGCGCTTCTCAGGAAACAAGCTTTTTGTGCTTCATCCGCTGGAAAAGTGCGGCCTGACTTCACTAGAAAGACTTTACATGCTATGGTAGATATGCCTATGCAGTTTGGTCAATTTCCGGAGAGTCCTTAGCTGCCCATAGTGGCAGGATGGTGAACTTGCCCGACTGCCGCTTTAGGGCTAGAGCGCCCTCGGAGCAGCCGACCCTGAGTACTCCATGAGCAGAGTAAAATCACAACGGTCTATCGTTATGAGACCCGCTGTCACTATTCACGAGATTGCGTATGACTTGGTAGTATGTATCTGGTGTTACGCCGGTGGCAGAGATGTGATGATAGCACATTATACAGTAATACGACATGTCTTTCGGCCTAACATCCGCGGAGTGTCAACGACGGTGAGCTGACCCTACCAAACCTTTTCATACTGCCCAAAGGCCTTCGGCTCGCAGCTGATTGTTTTCGCACTTGGAAGGACCCATGACTACTTTCCCCCTGGAACATGTCACCAAAACAGCCAAAAACAAAACAAAGGCTGACGTCACGAAACTATCGTCAGCGGATTTCTGTTATACAGCTCCAAGTGAGGCGTAAACCATACACCTCCTCGCAGCTACAATACGTGTTCGAGGACTGGAGCATGCCCGAAAATGAGACTAGATACGTTACCATACCCTTTACTTTCCAGTCACTGCACCCTACTACATACATCAGGCTGCGACCTTGGTGACCTTGAGGTATAGCTCGGGCCGGGTGCTTTCTTCCCCGACTGTCGGATATGTGACCGCAGAGGTTTTCCAGACGATGGGTTTGTCGGCCATTTCGAACTTGAAAGACGAGACTAGAAGCGACAGCACAACCTCTGCCGGAGCGAGCAGTGAGGACACGCTAGGAAAGCCAGACCAGCGAACGCGAACGCACTCATCTCAAGTTGCGAAAACTTGAACCCGCTAGACGTCATCGCCGTTCAGCACTGATCAAAAGGGGGAAGTCACCACGGCGACGTACATGCAAGACCGGATTCCTCCAGAGAAGGTCATCCTGGAACGGCCCATCAGCGCTCCAGAAGCAAGTAGGTAGGTGTGATCGAGATACTCACAAGTTCGAGTACACTCCTGGGACGCGCGAATCCTCCAACGCGCTCGGGAGGGGCTTAAGCCACCGTTCTGGCTTCCACTCGTACGCGTCCTCGCCCCAGAGCGAGCGGTTACAGTTGAGACCTTGAAGGTTCACGAGGACCCACATCCCGGCTTGGACGGGGATCTCGTTCATGACCGTACCGTCCTGCCCAATCACGGGCGTGTGCAGTGGAAGTTTCATGTCCTTGGCGGCGCTGTATAGGTTGCAGAATGGTATTTGTCAACGTCAGGTTCACAAGAGAATGACTAGAGCTGGGGCTCACGCGCGACCAACCACGTTCACAGGTGCCCACAGACGAAGCGTCTCACGACAGACTGCATCAAGGTACTCCAGCTTGTCCAAAGCATCGTAACTGAGGTCGTTCCCGTTGCGTGCTTCTCTGACTTCCTTGCGAAGCTTTTCCTGTTCCACAGGATGCTCAGCCAAGATATGCAGAGTCCGGGTAAGCGCGTTCGAAGTAGTGTCCATGCCCGCGAGCATGAATGTTCTGGAGAGCACTCAGTATGTATATCCGGAGTACGTGAGAGTTACATACGACATCTGCGCGATGAGCTCCTCATCTGTGAGCCGATCGGCTTCTGAGGCGATCATGTTCGCCCTCACTGTAACGGATGATAGCCATCGTTTAACAACCTCACGAGAAGCATATAGACAGGCTGCGGCGTCGTGGTACTTACGCAGGATGCTCATGAGGTCCTTGCCCTCTCCGATATCACGCCTGAGCTCGTCATTGCCTCTCATGAGGCTCATCTTCTTCTCGTTGATGATCTCTTGCGAACGCTCCGCCATGGTAGTCGCAATTTGCATCATCTTCCGCAAATCGCGATGTGGGATGGAGCGGAGCACCGCGCTGACCAGCCACGGCGGCATAACATGCGACATGATAGGGATGATGAACCCAATCAGCGCCACGCGGCTGTACATTGGACTTCGTGCATATTGACATTCATGTGAGTAGGGTGGAACGAGATAGGGGAGGGTACGTACAAGAAAGCCTTCAGCGACTCGCCAAACGCATCTGCCGAGTCGTCCACAAAGTTGTCGAAGGAGTAGCCGAGAGCGGCTTGACCGAGAATTTCGAGGGTTGTACGCCCCATCCAGCCGTTCACGTCAATCACCTCCCCGTTCGGCGAAGACCCGATACGCTCCTCAATCGCCTTGCAAGCCTGCCACGCCCTTCAGGGTCTATAGAAGCGTTCAAAGGAGACGGAATACTCACTCGGTGCGCGACATCATAATGTATATTTGTCATGTTGCGAAGATGTGCGATAGAGAAGACCGGGTTGAGCTGTTTGCGCTGTCTGCGGTGCTGGGCCCCTTCGGTCGCGAACAGACTCGGCCCAAGGAGGACCATGAACTCGCTGTGAACCAGTGCTGCATCAGTACATCCCAGAACCCGTTGCTGAAGGAACAGACTTACTCAAACGGCGCCGCACATTTTGGGTAGGCTTCAACATCCTTGATCAGGATGCTATGCAGAGCTTTGGGGTCGCGCACGAGCAGCATCCGGGCCTGCGATATGCCCGCCCTCAGCGCTCGCTTCGGCATACAGTCGGTGCACTTACTCCTAGGATGCCCTGTAACTTGACGACAGGCCCATACTTCTCTGAGATGTCCTTGACGAATTTCCACCCGTGTGCTTCGAACAACGCAGTGATGTGTCCTTTCGTTCGAGAATGAATAGGACGCTACCGTAACATGGTTTGTACACGTACCCTGAAGAACAGAAGGCGACGGAGGCCCCTGTAGATTGTCAACCGGTGATCTCACGAAGTACTCGCGCAGGATTTGCCACAGAACGAAGAGCACAGCGCACACTCCAGCGATGAATGGAAGAGAAAGACCCATGGCGACGAGTGGGAACGATTACGGGGGACGGGGGGTGGGGGTGGGTGATTCGCGAGGCATCACACAATCTCTTCCTCTGAGACGTTTATACCTAAGCGGAGACGTCAGACAGGGTCATGACCGGATGGAAGGTAGGACGGTTCCAAGTCTGCGCTCTCGGTAAGCGCATCTACTCTGCGTCGTCTCGGATGACCCATCCCATCCCATGTAACAGATTCCCATTCCGACATGCGTAGTCACGGTGACCGACTGAGAATGAATACTGGGGCCGACGAGTGGCCCATGCGGCATGGTTATGCACGGACGGATATGAAGGCACCTGCTTCATGAACTTCATATTCGAAGCACTGTGGTGATGCCGAGGACGGCGCCCTCCCGTGGCCAGGGTGTCATTCAGCCGCCGGCTCGGCGCTCAGTCCCCTGGCAGCGCCCAGCGCTGATTTCGTGGTCGCGCATCCCGCGACCCGTATCAAGGACACATTGTACGCATCGGCGTCAGCGCGCACAGAGATGTGACCTGGCAATGCTGAGCTACGGTGTCCCAACTTCAGTGCTCACCATAGGAATGAGGGACGGCGCCCATCCCCGCTAGAGCAGCACTCAGCTGTTCACGAGTGACACACGCCGCACGCCATGCTCTGAGAAGCGTATCTATTCCTGTGTACGCTCAGAGGTACAGAAGTCTCCGGTACACGAACCCTCTTCTGCCGGACGATGAACCACGGATTAGCTCAAGTGCCAATACAGACAGCTTAGGAATTTACTCACAAGTGGGAAAGACGACATCAGTTAAGCGCAAGCTGCATGCATGCGGAGATGCTTCCAGAATTGCGTACGCTTTATCTGAGCACATTCGCGCAAGCCCCTTTGCAGCTGTCGAGACTCGATACGTTGAGAGCCACTTGGACGCTATTGACGATGATACGGAGGATAGGTCGTGTTCCGATCTTCCAAGGCAACGCCCTCATCCACTCGACCCACTCGAGCCCTAGCAAGCCGAGCGACAAAACTCTGAAACTCCGCCAGCGCTCCGCCGCAATCTGGTTTGGCCCACCGACCGACTCGTTGCTTCTCCTCTTCAATCCTGACGCCGGCCATGGTTTCACCTCGCCGCCCTGGCGGTCAGCGCCCTCAACGTCGCTGACGACGACGACGACAGTCGCGTCTACGCTGGCCTTGACGACATGGTTGCAATCCCTTTCAACACGCCACTTGTCCTAGCACTTGCGCTCTCACTTCATGGCCTCCGCAAACGTTCCTTGTCTCCCTCTGGCGCAGTCGCTGCTTTCATCGTAGGATACACGACGCTGTCGGTCCGTCTCCGCACCTTTGGCATCGCACTCATTGTCTTCTACCTGGTCGGTTCTCGCGCGACAAAGGTAGGCAAAGCTCTAAAGAATCAGCTCGAAGAGGGTCACCAAGCCGCCGGCTACCGGAACGCGGCCCAAGTTCTGTGCAACTCCCTCTCTGCGGCCGTTGCTGCTCTGCTCTGGAGCGCGTTATATGAGCCGGGGTCGTGGCAGTCGAGGTGGCTTGGAGCAGCACATGTGGATGAACATTTAGGAGCGCAGAGGATTCCCTATGACTTCGAGCAGTGGTGCCCCTCACTCCCCCGCCTGCTGCGTCATGGAGTCGCGCATTGCTATTCGTTGCTCTTGGGTGAGTTCCCGACTGCTCTAGGTCGTGAATTGCGGACCTTCCTTTCCGTCTCCTCACGCCTGAAGTACGTTGTGGACGGTTTGGCGAGATGCTGCCCAGCAAACTTCTTTATCTGGGGTGAATAGTCTCGACGGGCATCAACAGCGAGGAGCTCACCTCACCGTCGTAGCTTCGCCTAGTATTAAGATCGTTCTTAACACCATACTCACATTCACCATCGTCAGGCACTTTGCATGCTGCTTGGGGGATACACTAGCGTCTGAGCTGGGGATCCTCTCGTCCTCTCCGCCGATTCTCATCACCACACTTAAACCCGTGCCTCCTGGCACGAATGGCGGCCTTTCTGCTGTGGGAACGCTTTCCTCGCTAATGGGTGGTCTCGTCATGGGTGTCACCATCGCCATCTCGCTCATTGTTCAGAGTACGGCATGTCGGACCGTTTGGACTGACATCCTATTCCCATTGGCATTATGGGGAACGCTTGCTGGTGGTCTCGGCTCCCTGGTACGTGATATACGGAGCGCGCAGTGTGCACGCGAGGACCATACTGACGCGATCTCCTCATCAGCTGGACTCTCTCTTGGGTGCGACGCTGCAGTGCACGCGATTCCTGAACAGTAGCAAGCGCATCCTGACGGACGAAGCTGGTACACCGCCACCAGGCGCCGACGTGAAAGTTGTCAGCGGGTACGATATCCTCACAAATAACCAGGTTAGTCCGCGGCAGGGTTGCTGTCTTCATCGCCGTCTTCGAGTACAGACCTGATCGTGGAGGATGGATGATAGGTCAATCTGCTTTCTTCTATCATCACGGCTGCTGTTCTCGGTATGATCGCTTAGATTCAGAGGTCCGAATCGATTTGCATCAATTAGGAGGTTGACCATATCGTTGAACGATGTCAGTCGCCATTACTGTCCGGCCGGGTATGCGATTGAATAGAAGCGCCACTTATCATCCGATCTCTGCAACTCCGGAGGTGATTTTACCGGTGAACATACAGTCCGAAGGGGTACGTGAGGAAACGCCAACCTATGGATTCTCTGATCTGGCCCACACCCCCGTGTCATGCGTTCATCGCTACCCAGAAGTGGGTTGCTTAGGCATGTTCCCTGCATCTATCTATCCTCGGAACGCTCGCGATGTATGAGAACCATCTTAGGTTTCCCAAATCAGTATTGGTCTTCGTGGTCTGCTCACGACCGGCCAGGCCTGCGCGCACGGTCGTCATCCAGGTGCGTCCGGTACCTGTCCGTGATTGCGCGACTGTCAGGCGGCCCAGATTCGTTGCGCCGCAATGCTAGGACTTTTGCTGCGGTCAGTAGCAATGCGTTTCCTCACTGGCGCAATGCCGAGTTCAATACGTGCTCATCCTTGATCCATTGACTCGTCGTAGTGGGGGCTGTCGACTCGTGGACGGTCACAATTTTTAAAAGCTCAAGCACTTCAGGAGAAGAGTGAATGGCTGCCTTCACATACCGGACACCTCGGCGAGATGTTGCTCTGCCCAGCCATGCAATCAGCCCAGTCCCGTTCAATGCAGTGTTGACACCTCAAAGAAGCGTAGTTTCACGAGGTTGACGTCTCGCATTCGCCACCACTTAGACCGTGACGTGGACCCCGATAGCGGATCACGACACCACCCGCCTGGAAGTTGGGCGGGTTCCAGCAATCCCCTACGTCATACCTCTAGCAGCTGCAGTCGCCGACGTCCGCTATCGCAGATGCGCAGAGCTTGACCTAAAGAGTGAAGCCTCGAAACAAGTCACCTACCAAGATCTGCTGACGCCGATGTTCTCAGGAGGGTGAGATAGCGGCAGACTCTAGGATCATAAACCCAAGGACGCTGGATCATCCATGTCGTTCCTGAGGTCACCTTCCTGGTCGTAGTTTGACATTGGCCGCTCACGACCTGATGCTATCATCCTAGTGGCGCGGGACAGTCTGCAATTCGCTGACCTTTGCATTCTGCGAGCACATTCGAGCTGACACCCTTTGCATCACGTGAATACCTTACCAATGTTGCCCAATAGGATGCATTGTATACGGCCGAGGATTCGCACTGTTGCGTCCCGTTCCGACACCGAAGATCCTGCGGTCAGCATGGGGCCCGCCACCGCACCCTCGTACACCCAAGCTTCTGTGGCACGCTCCCCAAGGAACTGCGGAGCGAAGTACAGCACAGCCCTCCCCGAGGACGTGGGCGCGGTGGCGTGGCGAGGTCCAGGTTCCCTTGCCCTGAGGCCGAACTCGAGGCGTCAGGTCAGGGTCTGACGGGCGTGGATGCGAAGTGGCCGTCGCGCAATGGAAGCAGAAAGGGATGCACCGCTCACGGCACCGCAGTCATGCGGCTTCGCACGACGGCTGCCGTCCAATATTGCATGGCTGTGGAGTGAGTTAGGACCATAACCGCAAGAGGGGTACCGTCTTCCAAACGATTAGAATATGGTGGTAGTTGTCGAGATCCGTCTAGGCAGAGCACAAGATACCCTTGAGAAACAGGTAAGAAGGCACGCGACGGAGGGGCTTAACGCTGTCTGACCGGCATGACGACACGACCGGACGAGTACGGGGGACGTGAGTGGCTGTATCAGCGCCGAATAATCAGACAAGACACGCCATTCCAGTTCGGAGGTCGACAGAACACTGCGGCAGCGGTGAGGCTGCAACCGAGGTAGCCATGCGAAGGCCCCCAAACGGGACCAAAGGGCGACAACCGATATGAGACAGAGACAAGGGGAGCAACAGCCTGGTCAGGAGTGACACTGGTGAGAGTGTATCGAAGTGATGATGCGGCGAGATAGGCAAGGGCCATTAGCGACGGCCTCGTGCCTCGTGCGTGCAAGGGCGTATCGCTGGATAGGTCGGCGTGACCCGCCAGCGGACGCATCCCGTCCTGGTCGATGGATGCGATCGCAGATGGGCGAAGCACACAGACCGCCACTAGGCACGAGCCGTCAGATTCCCAGCTAGATGCACCACCACGAGTCCCTCCGGGTACGGTTGAGGCGGGCCTGAGTCATCGCGGAGGATGTTGGGACCAAGGATGCCAGGGTACTGGGGAGTCTAGGAAGCCTGCAAGGGATGCCTTTGTGGCGCAGAGAAGTACAATCGTGTGTTCATCGGCAGGGCGGAGATAGAGGCAAGCCTAGGGCTGTCAGTCTAGCTAGAGCCAGTCTGGATGCTGGAGGCTGGGCTTGAGAGTGTGCAGCATCGTACAAGGCAAAAATGCCCCCGCAGAGCGCAGGTCGGAGATGATCCATATTACTATTCCCATCATGGACGCCAGCCCAGAAGTTCCCTACGAGACCCCGGACAGTCCGTCCCACGCTCGCCTTCCTCGGCCCGGGTGACGAGGTCGCAGCTGACGCGACAACAACATGCGCATTTGCACCAGCTCTAATGCGCTGCTGTACATATAGGACAGCGCCTCGTAAGCGACTGTTGCAAATATGTTGAGAACGAAAATCTCGGAGACAAGGGAAAAGCAACGCGAGTCTATGAGGAGCCAGTGAGAAAGTTAACTTTGTAGACAACGAGCGTCTGATCGTCAACACTACTTTTGCAAGTCTTTCAATCGACGCCTGGGCGCAGATGTACTTGCTGAGGACCATCTCTGACCATCACTCGCATTCGCGTGTTGCCTTGCATACTGGGTGTCGCTCATCATGAGCATTTGCTGCTTGCCCGAGTTGGGAGGCACTTATGAAGCGACGGAGGCAAAAATACGGATTGTGATGATTGCCCCTCGGGGTGTCTCGGGTCACGTTAGTGTAGCGCCCGGCATGAGCCATCCTGCTGAACATGAGGAGCGCGGCATGCAGCGCTGGTCCAACTCTCGTTTGCTCCTACGACTTCCTCCGTCTGCAGGCCCTCAACGTCGTTGTCCAACGTGCTGTATCATGACCTTGTGAGCTGCTGTAGTCAATATTAGTGAGTGACTTCGCCTTTCGCTTCTACTACCGCACCGCCCTCTCAGGCGCTGCCAGCAAGCGGCCCATACAACTCACAGGCTTGAGACCGCGACCGTTCTGACAAAGCACGCTAATCATCTTCCTATCCTCCTCAGCGACGGCATCTCGCAACGCCAATATCATGAATACGCTTGGGGCACAATCCGAGTCTTCTGACGACCGGTTTTGTTCTCATTGCGTCCGCCCCGACCTATTCCCACCCTCTCCTACAGAGAGTCTTCTCCAACAGTGGCGACCTCCGCCACATTCATGCATCCTCGATACGGCCAGCGATATTGTCCCAGCTTGTTGGCGAGAATTTTCCTTGGCCCTGGACGTCCGTGCAAAATCGACACCACCCTGCGATTACTCCAGACGCGTTCATCAAATCTATCCGTCGCCTCCGCTCACCGACGCAGCACTCGCATCGACAGTGCCGCTCCCCGAGCTACCCGGTGAACAAGCAGAGCCACCCTTCGGTTGGCCCGATCGCGAGGAGATCGTCGATGAGAACATGTCGCACGATGGCGCCCAGCATCTCGCGCCACTTTCCCCGCCCCCGACGCTCCTGGTACAAGCAAAGGAGTTGCCCGCTGAAAACTGGAGTAAAGGTGCGGAACACTGTGTCGAATCTTGGACGTACGGAGACGGCCCAGAGGACGGGGGTGCATCCGCGCCTTCGTTCCCGCCACTGCGTGACGACTCTGGCTTCGAAGAGGTTGACTCCCATGGAGGGTGCGAGACTAGCCGAGAGCTCGAGGGCTCTCATGACGATCGCGTCATGATCGAGCCGACATCGGTCTGGAGTCCCCACTCGCCGCTCAGTATCAATGACGCTCTGCCATTGATCGACCTGCCGCCACTGCACGGTGGCGACCCAAGTAGCGGTCCGCACGACTCGCTGTTCATGGGCTCTGCTAGCCAATCGGCTGGCTGGGCATTCGCATTGGGAACGAATTGGAGTGAGAGTCCGAGCGGTACACTGGTGGATGGGCTCTCTACACCTCCCTCACCAAAACCGTCCACGTTCTCTCTCGATTCGCCCGATTTTGGTTTCTCGCTTGGATTGTCTTCACATCCATCCTCGAACCAGCAACAGCAACCACCCTTGATATCCTCGCTTGATATACCCTTCCAACATCAAGATCGCCACTGGTACCTCCGCGTGACCGGCGGTGATTCGTCTAGCCACGAGCCAGGGCGTTATCAAGACGAACCACACCAGTCGTTCCTTTCACCATTCCACCAGATCTCTTTGCATCCCCCCTCAGATGCAGATCTTGACTCCGACTATTCCGACACTGTAATGCCTTCAGAGGACGAAGGTAGCACGTCCCTGCTGCCCCCATCTTCTCCACGCCGACGAAAATTGAACGAACTTCACGAAACCACACCGCCTCACGGAGACCTATGTCCTACGCCCGCGCCGCACTCTCCCCGTGGCGCTCTCTTTTCTCTCCCAGATATCGACATGGAAGACCCCTCCGAACCCCCCGGTTCCCCTCATTCGCCACATCGCGCCCTCCCTGAACTTGAGGATGAGGAGATGCACCCTATGCCGACAGAGCAGCTTGCACCGCTGGAAACCATCTCCCCTTCCTTACTCGGTGGTGCACCGCCACCTGAACGAGAAGGGCTGGGCCTTTTCCTCCAGCCGGTCTCGATCGATCCGCCCCTTGCGCGCTCTCCCTCTCCGGACGAAGACGACCTACAGTTTCTCGACGTCCAGCTCGATCCGGCGTCCACGAACCTCGAAGTGGATGAGTTTCTTCAGCTTCGAGCACTTCGCAAAGCCGCTCTCCAGCAGGAGCGGGCGGCGAGACTCGCCGAGGCCGAGCTCAATGAACGTGTCACAGCGGCTGCAAGTGCCCTCCTTCCGCCCGCCCACGGAGACCCGGACGCAATGCAGATGGAACTTGATCCCGCGGAGAAGCGGGCGCGCAAGCGCGAGCTTCATGCCGTAATGGACATGCGCGCGGAGGCGCGGCGGATGCGTAAGCTACAGAAGCAGCGGAGCAAAGAGATTGGCGCGCTGTTGGACCTGAAGATGCAGACGCCGATTTCGCCGATCGAGGGTTTCCCTCCGATAGCGATGGGCGGTGGCAAGTCGTGGACGAGGAGCATAGCGCACCTCGTCGCGCATATGATCCTCAAGCGGCGCGATCGCAATCGCCCGCTCGAGAATCGGCCGCCACCCAGTCCGTCAATGCGAAAGCAGACTCATCTGCGCGCGTCGGTCTCGGCTGAGGACTTGCTTTGCATGGCTCCTGAAGGGTATGTCGACGTCGATGCGGATAGCGACATGGAGGAGTGATCCGCCTGTTTGTCGAGAGCAAAATGGTCAGTGCTAGAGCTTTTCGGTACCTGCGTTGTGCTTCGTGTCTGATCTCCTATCTCTCCTGGTAGGCTGAAAGGCAACAGTGTACTATACTAACACCCCCCATGCTCGCACGTTCTGTAGCATTACATGTTGTCATAGTCGTTGATTCTTCGCATACCCTTGCTTTCACCTCTACTCCATCTGTATGTTTTCCGTGCTGTAAATGCAGACTGGACTTCCCTGGGGCGCCGCTAGCGGAGCCGCCGCGTCTCCACGCGATCATCGTTGTGCAGCTTGAAGATAGGCAGTGGGACTGGGTATCGGTACACAGCGTACAGGTTCCGCGGTACATAGTAAGTCAATAAGTTTATGGAGCTTCAGATCGCCTCAGCACATCCCTCACTGGCCGTAAATCGCGGGGTCGCCTATCGTCGTACCCGATCCAGCCGCCCCGGCCACCTCATCTTCAGCAACGCCTCCTTGCTCCTGCACGGTATGCGACAATGTCTGTTCGCCTGGCTGTGCGTACGGCTGGAGCTCCTCCTGCTTGACACCACGCTTGTCCAGCGCGTAGGCCCTGCACGACTCACGGCTGTGGATCAAGCGGGGATCGTTTCTGTCAAGCGCGTGGATCGTGAAGCCAGGGAAGTTGTACTGCAGCAGCTCCTTCAGATCGGGGAGCATCATGGGGTCAGGGCTGTACGTCCCGCTGTTGTTGTCGATGACGAGCTCCCAGCGGACGCTCTCGTCGGGTACGTCATCCGAGAAGTTCTCCCACCCGCCTTCGGGTCGAGGGTGGAACTCGCCCGAGTAGCGCACTGCTGGTGCGCAATTGGCGTGCAGCGCATGCTTGGACGCGAAGTCGACGAAGAACGCGGCGCCCGTCTCGGAGAATCTGAACGTGTCGTCTTCGACGGCGATGATGTACGTGTATACCGCCGGCTTGACACGGTGGGCAAAGGGTGCTGGGCTCGCCGGAACCGCCGTGCTGTTGGGGCTGCCGACGCCGCCGTGCAGGAGAAGTCGGAAGACGTCCTCAGGACCGTTGATTACTCCAAAGCCGTTCCTGGTGGAGCGAGCATAGAGCATACGATGAGCAGCTTGGATGGTAGACCGTACAGCGATAGAGGCGGGGCCTTGGAATATGGTCTGGGCGGCCTTGTAGTTCTTGTTCCAGTGCTGTACGGTATCACCAAAGAACAAGCGGACGCCCTTGATATGGATCTTCCATGTCGAGTACAGCCGGGCATCGTTCAAATTGGTCAGACGGCCGACTGTAGGCGAGAAATGACGGGAGTAGCGGATTGGGCCATCGAAGACATATTGTCTCCTCTCGGCCTTCGGATCGGTCGAGGGCGTGGACTCGATCTGCATAAATCCGGGGTCAATATCACGCAGAAGATTGCTTAGGTCGTATACCGACGTTCAGCCAGAACGTCCCTCTGTTGCGGCGAAGGGACATGCTCTCGATGGCGCATTCCTTGGTCCCAGGAGTCACCGATGTCGAAAACTTGCCTATGTGGTCGTCAGTGATGTTCTTGTCGTCCTTATCAAGGACTTCCACGGTCAGTGTGGCTGTATTAGGCACGTTCTTGACCTTCCATAGCTCATTCCAGACAGGTGACAATGTGCTCGGCTTGACAGTGGATCTGCATAAGAGGTAACGCTCAATGTTCAGGTCTTCGTCCTGAGCTGTGCAGGGCACGATGTATGAACCGACATACACGAACGACAGCTGGTCGTCCAGCTTGGCGACAAAGTAAGGATCCGCAGTCCCGACGACGTCCATCTTCGGCAGGCCAGATGCGCCGATGAACTGGAAGGTCAGATCTACAAAGTGCCGGTCCACCTGCTGCCCCTCTGCGAACGCGGCCGCTGCGTCCTTGACCTCGACTCTCGCACGATTGGCTACATGGTGGATCGCACCCACAATTTGCGACATCTGCACAGGATTTCTGCGGCCGCCAGGCATAGAGAGAGTGGCGCTGCAGAGATAAGCGGCCAAGGGATCAAGTCGTCAAGAATGGGTGGAGTGGAGTATCACTTGCTGTTTCTCAGTATCGCAGTGGGCGGACGTTTCTTATATTACCTCAAGACTCGGAGGATGCGAATCTCGGATCCAAATGGGACAGCCTGACGGCGCGCAAGTCTTGGAGAAGTACAGTCGTTGATGGGAATCGCAGCACCGCGCGCAGGTCCGACTGCCCCGGACTGGCTGCGTTCTGCGCCCTCGAAGTGCGCTGTGCATCATATGCTAAATCTTATTCTGGCTGTACGGTCAAGACGTCGAGTTCAGGCCGAGGACGCTTTACATCGCAGACAATCGATCGAGGCAGAGCGTTAGATAGTCTACAAGTTTGAAGCAATCACATCGATAAAACCTTCAGCCCTCGTGCTTGCTTATCCACTTTCACCGGCAACCCGTAGTAGCAGTGACCCTTCTACAGCCCGACGGCGGTCAGTAGCTTGGCAAAGTTAGGAGTGCCAAGACCAGTGACCTAGCGCAAAGTCAATGTTGTCATCATCAGTCTCTGGCACATTGCGGACGCGCATCGGATATGCACATACAGGGTCCCAACCTTGCCCCGCAGGGAAACCGTTTGTGTTGCAGCCCGGGTTCGAGCCAGATGTGATATCGTTCAGCGCCGACGCGCCAGTCGAGTACAGGAACGGGTTCAAGAACCCAAGCGGCGGCTTGCCCGCAGCGGCAAGGCGGTCGTTTATGAGCGCAATGACGCTGGCGAACGTCGGGCTGGAGCAGCTCGTGCCGCCCACTCCCAGCTGCGAGCCGTCGACGATGATCTCGAAGCTGACGCCCTGCGCGGCCACATCCGGGAAGCCGCGTCCACTGGCGTTGTACAAGCCCGCATTGGTGCTGCCAAGCGCGGTGAGGTAGGACTTGACAGCGGACTCCTGGTACGAAGGCACGCCGAAGTAGTTAGAGAAGCCACCGGAAGAGAAATCGGCGGCGGTCTCCGGGTCGACACCTTGGGTAGCACCGACTGAAGTCACGCTGAGTGGGTTATCGTAAGGCTCAGTGATTGGGATAGGCAGGCAATGTGAGCTTACTATGGACAGCCAGAGGGGAAAACAGGAACAAAGGTGGTGCAAGTCGATGAATGCCCTCCGGAGACACCACCATCGCCAGAAGCAAAGAGGATAGAAACACCCCTAGCACCGAGCTGAGCGTGCGCATTGCACAAGTTGCTGAAAAGAGTATGGCGTTCAGCAGATGCCGGACAGGGCAGGCTATCATACGTACACCGCGAGGTTGCGTGAAACCAGGTCCTCGTCTTCGCCATAGCTAGTCGTGAGGACCTGAGGCGGCGCGTCCTCGCCGAGCAGGAAGTTGATGATATCCAAGAATCCGCCAAGATCACCATCCTGGTTGTCCTCGCCAACCGAAATGAAGACAGTCGGAACCCCAGTAGCGACGCCTATCGTGTACTGAATGTCCAGGTTCTGTTTGACAGAGTCATGCCAGTCTCAACAGGGGCATGATCAACGCTTACAGCTTCAACTCCAGCTTCACCGGGATCTTGAGAGTTCTGGCCGCCGTCTATAGTCTGGAGAGTAAAAGTTGTAGATGATGGGATATCGGGACGGAATTCGGTCAAAAAGGTCTGTAAGACATGGATGAGCATCGGTACAAAACCGTTCAGCAAGAGCTCTGGTACATACCTTGAGGTCGGCTTCGTTAGCAAACTCCCCATCGAAACCACTGACGGCGAGTTTGTTTGACGACTGAGTGGCCGGGGTAGTAGGAATGCCGTAGATGGCCTGCAAGCACGCAGGGGTGATGCTGCTGGAACACGAGGACGGAACAGCACGTGCATCGAAGTGATCAGCCTCCCGCCGAGCTGCCTTGACGGGCGACGAGACGAGAGGTACGCCAGACTTCGGGTCTGGGAATCTGAGAACGCCTTGTGTCAAACGCTAAACACCAGCCGGACTTGGCACTTGAAGAGCACGAACGTGATGGTAGGGTGGACCAGATCGAGATGGCCCTTCAATTCTGCCGGGATGGAGTAAGATAAAGTACGGATAAACTGAAGGCCGGTTTGGTCATGGGTGAAGACAGAGAATTCCGCATCGAAGAGGTCATTAGCTTTGCTGACTGGTACTTCGAATGCCATCCAGTCCCCTGCAGGTGAGATAGTTTTCGCAGAGATCCCGTTCTCCGCTAGCCATGTGTTCACGGCATTGACACTTTCTGGCTTCGGAGCGATATACTGCTCAACCTACAAACAACATACCGTGAGGTCCATAGCTGCTAAAGCGAATGCAAGGGGTTTAACCTCAGCCTTTGAGAGATACTTGCCGTAATTCGGGCTTGAGGGCGTGCTGACGTCGTAGAGCCTTTCCTCAAGCCCCTCGAAGTCACTCTGCACGAGCGCAATGCGGAGCTTCAAGGTGGCATCGGGGGACGCTGCGCCTTCCAAGGAGAATCCAGCTGGAACGTCCTTGCGTGCCTCGTGGACTTGAAGGTTCCTCCCCATCGGCTTGCCGAGGGCTGATGCGATGAGGGAAGCGACGAGCAGTCTGGCTATGATCATCTCGTCTGAGGCAGGACAGCGGAGAAGTCGACCAGGATGGCCTGAAGAATCTCTTCTCCGCCCCAGTTCTCGAGGACTTTATAGGTGAGGAATCCTGTTTGCGACGGTAAGCCGTGCCCGTCGCGCGAGGCGAAGATGCACTAAGGTTTACCACGAGTACCGATGCTGACCGAGGAAGCCCAAGCACATGGTGCTCCGTATCAGTAGCGATGAGCAGAGCGACGCAGTGCAAAGATGGGTACCAACCATTCTGCGGTCAGCACACTTCTCAACCGTCGGCACGAATGTCAACCGTGGGTGCCGAATGTCCGAAGGGGCGGAAGCATCGATGCAGGGTAGCGAGGCCGCCATGTGCGAGAAGCTCTATCCTAATGCATCACGGTGCTGCTTAGTCTCCCTCAAAACTAACAGATAGAATTGGATTTGAGCGTGTGGTTGCCTGATAGTGGGCGGGCGCAGGCTTACAACGTACAGAAGCACTATGCATGTGGAAACCACATGGTCCGCCTGCGAATATTCAGTATCAAGGCAATGCCTTGAGCGACGGAGCGATCATTGCGGTCCTAGATTCCAATGGCGGTGGATAGTTGTTCTGAGCTTCTTGAGCGCCCCTCGGGTATGTGGGGCGTGTGAGGCAGATGGTGCTTCCTCATCTTGGAAGCTGATAGTGATGCTCGCCACTAACGTGAGCACCAATATCCGGCCCAAATTGAAGTCCAAGTGTCCTGGTTTTCCATGTTCTAGAGTGAGCCGCCGTTGTAATTAGGCTTCCTCGGATTGGTCAGCAGCGTCCTGCAATGAACGCTGTGAGTTTGAGTTATGCCAAGCAGGACGAGGCTCGGACAGGACGAAGTCCTGTAGAAAACGCTGTCCACAGGCATTACGGTCTTTGATGGCAACATTGGGCATACGTCCGGGTTTTATGCCGAACTCGTCTGATTTTGTCAAACCTAACGGCTATGGTCGACCGGTGCATGAACTTCGCTGTGAGGGATTGACGTGACCTAGTGTAGACAAAGTAACTTGGAGAAGACCACCTTCCTCCCCTTTCCATTGTAATCGGTCCATCATGATCTTCCAGATCCAATTGGCTAGTACTGTACTTTTCGCAGTGTAGCACGCTGCAGGGAAGCAAAATCAGCTGGACAGAGGGTGATAAACGAGCACCAGTGTTGGTAAGGCATGCCGTATTGATGCTTGCACGCACACCTGGGGTATTGCATATCGATGGAAGTGAGCAATGCAAGCTGACCTGTCGTTGAGTGGGAATAGTTTGGCTGAGTGAACTACGCGTGAGGCAACTTGGGCTGGACACTGCAGACGCTGGCCGGGCGCTCCGGAACAAATGAGCCACGCCCTCATAGTCTGAATAGAGAGCACAGTCAGACTCACATAATCGCCAGAACTTCACTCGCAATGTTTCGACGAGGACTCTGACAGCGCCACGCTTTATCGTCCTGCGGATTGCGTGAGTGCGAGTCGGGAGAAGGAAAGCAGGCCCTGGGATAGCTGATACCGGTTAGGGCTCCGTGAATAATTCGACGGGTTCTTAACACACAGTTACTACTGTAACCCAAGCCGTGACGAGTACATTGATCACAGCCATTATCTAATAGTTATCAACACGACAGTTTACAACCGGTGAACAATAAATGTTAACCATCTCTAACCGGTTTACAACGGTGAATATACCAAGCGTCCCTCACCACGTCCAGTACGAGGTATAGGATTCAATGGCTCCGCAGCCTCTTCCTGTTCTAAGATGTCGCATAGCATACCGCGGAGGCTCGCGGAGCCCAAGTTGATGAGGCTGTCGAAGTCAAAATTGTCCGCGGCCAAGCTGGCCCTGTGCGACCCATAACGGCTGTCTGACGCTATTTCAGACGGCCACTCGGCAAAGAAGCCGTCGTCGTCATCATCAAAGTCAGCCATACACATGTGAGCATCGCGGCGGTCAAATATCGTCTTGTCCATGTCCTTGCAGTGGAGGGGGGGAGGGGGCAGTGAGAGAAGCTGCACTCGGAGCCGGAGTGATACTGTAGTCACTCTCCAAGGCGTCGCGGATTGTATACTATTGTATATGGGTAATCAGGACTGTCTATGATACACAGTATGTCTCACTGCACATGCGTTCAGGCTACCGGCTCGTACCGTTGCCCAAGAGGCTGGTCATGTCTCCAGAACAGGCATCCACCGTACATACAATCCCCAGTCCTACCCAGCATTCTTAACAATTGCTAACAGGCCTCTTGGACCCCCTTGGATTTCGCACAGATATCAACTTGTTAATAATACGTGTGTCATATTGTTAGTTACAAATGGCCCTATTGTTCACGGAGCCCTAATACGGGTTGCTTGAGACTACGAGGCGACCCGGCTCGTAACGACAACGCAGCCTGCGCTGGCGTCAGTCGTATCATAACTTACAGCGTTTAGTGATAGCACCCGCCTCCCGTCTGCAGGTTGAACCAAGACTTCTTGCCGTGACCCTTGAGCGGGTTTATCAAGAGTCCACATCCCGGTGAGTAGATTGTGTACGGTAACTCTCAGGCCCTCATGCGTCGTCATTGAACGGCCATGCATTGCACAGAAGGCTAGTGCCCTCTGCGTGGCAGCGAAGTGCCCCAAGAATCATATCACGCCCTCTCTGCCACTGTACACCTCGTTAGGCCATTCCCAAGACGTGCCGCTGGGACATCGAACCGCTCGTTCTAGGATGACAGGTGCCGAGGCGAATCGTCTAGGGGAACAGGTCTTTGTCAACTTGGCTTCAGACGACCAGGCTTACCTCATGGCGATCCCTCCTTCACAAATCCTGCCATTTACCCGCCAAAAGATCGATGAATACCTCGCAGAGATTGTGAAGCTCGACGGATACGTCCGGGCATTGAAGAAGATCCACAACGTCGCCTCCCCGATCAATACGATGCTACCAGCAGAGCTGCTCATGGAGATCTTTCGCCATGTCCGGCCAAGGAAGCGCGCAGAAATCGGGATTGGCCATGTCTGCGGGTACTGGCGTACCGTCCTTCAGAGGACCCCTGAATTCTGGGCGGATCTGATCAGCATACCGGAAAACGTCGTACTCCGCACAGAGGGCGATCGGCCATTCTTTCTCAGTTTTCTCTCGTGGTCTTTTCCACGAATGCTTGAGCTAACCTTTGAGGGTAACTGCCTACCGATGATGCTGGATGCTGGGGACCATCTCTCGAGAATCAGGACGCTAGACATCAAGTTCGAAGGTGATCAACTGATCGACTACTTGCCAAGTCTTGCTGAGCTACCCCGGTTTGACCTCTCTTCTCTCGAAGAGTTGGTCCTGACGGTATCCGAGGTTCCCTCCAGCGTCGTCGAGCAGGCACCAGAGTACGGGCACTATTATTTCTACCGCTTCTTCAACTCCCCTCGACTTCATACCCTGCGAACAAACGGCAGTTTTTTCACTCCTTTTCTGGCCTTCTCTTCCCTTCAGCATGCTACCCTTGTCGGTGAGGAGCCGTCGTACCTTGGAACGACTTCGTATCTAGAGGCGCATACATACCCGTTGCTCCTGGCAGCCTTGCGCTACTGTCGGAATTTGGAGACATTGGATCTATCCTTTTGTCTACCCCGAAATATCGATTTTAGCTCAAACGAGATCTTGCATCCTCTTGTACACCTCGAGAAACTTCGCACTCTGACCGTCAGCGACGAGGCCTGGCATGTCCGTCGATTTTTGGAGCAGGTCACCTTCCCATCCTCCACCCGTGTTGACGTCCACAACATGGCGCCGAACTGGCGGTACTGTTACTCAGAAGTGCTCCCGAGGACGTCGGACTTGGAGGTGATCTCGCTGACGGAGCGTATGACTCTCAAGTTCGACAGCTTACGCTGGCGTTGCTCTCTCCTCGGGTTCGCGGGCGACATGGAGCGCTTTTCTATCCATTCGAAATGGCTTTACTCCCTCGATGACCTCCAGCTCGACAGCCTCTCCACCGTGTTCTCCATCAGCGACCGCGTCACCGAGCTCGAGCTCGTGCTGGACGACTTCATGCAGACGGACGCTCAGCGATGGGGAGAGCTCATGGCAGCGTTTCCGAACATCACGCGGTTGACCGTGCGTGTTCCGTCCTGCCGCGGACTCGTCGAGGCGCTATCCACAGGTCAATCTCCTACCCATCTTGTGCCGCACCTCGAGGAGCTAGATATAGAATGCGAGGATAGCCAGGAGGAACGGGTTGGGGTGATGTTGTCATCAGCACTCCGGGCGCGGGAGGCAGCGTCGGGCGTGAAGCCGAAGCATTGGAATATACGGAAGATGGACAGAATTCAGGAGATTGAGGAAGGCTTAGCAGGCTTGACTACTAGTTAGCCCATGTCCTGTTCCGTACCTCACATCCTTCTTCGATCTGGTGCCTATGTAGCTCAAACCCATTGCCTTCAGTCGCTAGTACGCCGTACGGCAGGCCGTATTCAAGGACGATATTGTACTGGGTAGTATCGACGGACTGTGGTAGCAGCCGTGGGAAACTGCCCTGTGACCGTTCGCGGTGGGGCGCTTAAGTGCCGCCGCACACGATATTCGATTCGAACACTAATCGAGAGGGGGCCTCGGAGGCTCTTGCATCTTGCTCGCACCGACCATTCTTCTCGTCGCCGTCGACAGCGGCGACGTTCGCACCATACAATATGTCTGCAGCACTGAATGCCCGAGCAGACACGTCGACACAATCCGCAGGGACCGTCCCGGACATCTCGCTGGGCTCGCTCAACTCAACATTCTCAACCCCCGCACGGAGCCTCCGCATACCCTCCGCATCGACGGGCACAACAGCAGTATCATCAGGACCGCTCTCCACACCCTCGTCACCCAATGGACTGACGGCTTTCGCGAAGAGACGCGCAGAGGAGGCGACGCCTGTGGCAAAGCGGTTCGGTAGCCACGAGGACGAGGGCGAGACGCGCGAGGAGCACGACGGAGACGTGTTGGACACGCCGGATGAGAGGGACAAGCGGTGGGGAGATGTTTCCATCGCCGCCCCCGGTCGGCCCAAACGTACACGGAGTGCGGGTGCGGGTGGAAAGGGTGGACTGAACCTCACTCTGCGCGACCAGGAGAAGGTGCGTCTGCCGTCGTGTGACGTCGTATGAACCAATGAAAGAACCAACTCGTTGTCTAGCATATCGACGCGCTCAAGAAGGAGAATTTCAACATCAAGCTCAAAGTACATTTCCTCGAGGAGCGCCTCGCACAGCTCGCCCCCGACCAGATCGACGCCGCGCTCAAACAGAACATCAACCTAAAGATTGAGGTTCAGCAGAGGGGGATGGAGATGAAGAAGCTCAAGAAACTGGTCCTTGAGCTCGAGCGCGAACTCGATCGGCTACAGCGCGGGTCGGGAGGAGCGCAGGCGCGCGCGAGAGAGCTGGAGGAGAAACTTGAGGAGCGGGAACGCGAGCTCCGAGAGCTCAGAAGGCGCCGCGCGATCGGACCTGACGACGGAGCATTGCGCGAGTTGGAGGCGCGAAATCAGGAACTAGAGGAAGAACTGGACAACGTTCGCGGGCTGCTGGAAGAAAACACAGAGGAGCTAGAGCGTCTGCGCGAGCTCGCGGAACAGCGGGGAGACCACTCATCCGCGGGAAGTGAGCGGTGGCGTAGGCAGGCCGAGGAGCTGGAGGGCGAAAACGAAGACTTGCGCGCGCGCATCGATGAGTTGGAAGAGCTTTTGACAGCGCGAAGCGACGAGAAGGAGGACATGGCGGATGAGATCGAGACCCTCAAGCTCGAGATTGAGGACCTGCAGCGGAGACGAGAAGCGGAGTCGCTAGAGCGCAGTCAAAGCCGCGCGCAGATCCTGGAGGAACGTGAAGAGCGAGAGGCAGTCGAGGAAGGCTTGAACGCCGTGCGCGACAAGCTGGCAGCTGCGCAGATAGAGCTCCAGCAGAAGGAGGACGAGATCGACATGAAGAACCGGGAGATCGAGGAGCTCATCGCCGAGCACCAGCGAATCGTCGAGAGCGTGGAAGAGGAGTGGCGTGGTGAGGTTGACTTGGTCAAGGGCCAGGTAGAAGAGCTGCGCGATGTACGCCCGTGCCACTCATTGATTCCGTTTTCACTGATGAGCATTGCTACAGGCACTGGAGCAGCGCGACGCTGAGTGCAAGGAACTCCGCCTGCACATTGATGAGTACGAAGCAAATGCGGACGATCTCAACAACAAGTTTGAGGCTGCATTAGCCCACCTCGAGCGTGAGGCAGAGGAGAAGGATAACGAGATCGAGGCCGCCAATCGCGACCTGGAGAAGATGAGCAACCAGCTGTATGCGCTCGAGGAAGAGAACGAGCGCCTCAAGGAGGACATGGAACGTCTCCGCGAGGATGAAGCCCATGAGCGCGATCGTCTGGAGCAGTTGTCAGCTGCGCTCAAGCAGGTCCGTCGCGGCCGAAGTATGCCGTGCAAACCATACTGATTTGTATGGTATCTAGAAAGTTGCCGGGTTGAAGGCAGACCTAGAGGAGCTTACCGAGCTATACAACCAGCGCGATGCAGAAGCGCAAGAGCATCGTGCTCGCAAGGAGGAGCTCGCCCAGCACATCGAGAAGGTCGTACAAGAGCTCCAGCGCGAGCGCAGTGTCCGGGAGCGCCTCGAGGGCGACCTCGAGAGAGCAGAGAAGGACCACGAAGACGCAATCCGCCAGGAACGCCGCGCGCTTGAGGCGAAAGAGTCTGCGCTCCAGTCCGCGCTCAATGACCTTGCGCGCACACAATCGCTCCTCACCCAGCGCGAGGCCGACCTGGTCGCCGTGCAGACAGCCCTGCAAACGCTCGAAGCTGACAACAAAAAGCTCGGCGAGTCGCACACGACCGCGCGGTTCTCGCTGCAGCTCGAGGTCGACCGCCTCCGCCGGGACGTCGAGCGGCTCGAGGACGAGCTCGCACGTGCGCGCAAGGAGCTGGACGATCGTGAGGGCAAGAGCCGCGATCGGGACAGCGTGATTGACAAGCTCCACGCTGAGAACCGCGACCTCGCGGCGCAGCTGGCCGCGCAGGCGCAGGCGCGACTCAATGTCTCCGAGAAGCTCGACGACGCGCAGGCAAGCTTGCGTGCCGCGGAGGCCGAGACTGCCAACTTGCGCAGTCGTATCGCCGAGCTGGAGCAGCGGCTGTCGAAGGATCAGCGCGCGTTGCTCAACGCTGAGGCCCAGTACAGGGATCAGTTGACGGAGCGCAACACGCTCCTGTTGACGATTTATCAATACATGGATAAGATCGTCGGGATCGACAAGACGCCGGTCAGTGTTTAACAGCTCCGTGTGTTCTACAGCATGCTGACTTTCCACTGTAGAAGAAGCATGGACAGGCAGAGACGAAGCCGTTCACGAACTTCAGCGTCTTCCACGACAACCTGATTACGCGCCTGAAAGCCCTGAGCCAAATCCAGAGCGACTTCGAGAAGCGCGTGAAGGAGGCCGAGCAGCGTTACACAGACAAGCTGAATGACATGCGCAAGCAACTCGACGCCCGTTGGAAGCAAATCGATAAGTTCGAGGCTAGCGTGAAGGCGCTCGCGGAGGCGAAGGCGGTATGGCGGAAGAAGCTCAGTGCTAAGGAGGGCGAGATCGAGGCTCTTCAGGCATGTGTTCTTGAATTGTTCCGTCGTCACTACGCAAACCGAGTGTTGGTATTAATCTTCATTCTCTTGCCTAGGCAACAAACGCTGCGCTACAATCCCACGTCGTCTCTCGGAAGGGGAACCAGGCGGATTCGATGGAGATCCGAGCCCTCACTGCCCGAGCACAGAACGCGGAGCGGCGCGCGATCAATCTGCAGAACCAGCTGCTCGCCAAGGAGGAGCAGCTCACGGCCGCGAACCAGAAGACCGTTGTCGCAGACACCAAGTGGGAGGCCCGCGTGCAGGAGTATGAGAAGCGCCTCAAAGCGGCCGAGGAAAAGGTCAAGCGGGAGAAACAGGGCGGCAAGGAGCGCGCTGTAGAGCTGGAGCATCAGATAAAGTGCGTCGTTACTCTCCTTTGAAGTAATGAGGCCTCACTTACCTGGCCGATTCTGTTTCGCGTATAGGTCGTACCAGCGACAGATCGAGCTGGCCCAGAAGCGCATACAGACTCTGAACGAGATCGTCGAATCCGCTGGCCTGAAGCCTCCAGGGACAGGCAAAGGCTCTTCGTCCCCCGCGAGCAAGTGATATGCGCACCCTCTCCGCTCCTGGTATCTCTTACGACGTACTCGACTCTATGCTCGGCGCTGTCTGTTATATGGTATCTGCTACTATCCGCTCGCTGTCGTTGTCACGCACTCTGGTGGTTTATGGAACGTTCTCCGGCGCCGTATAGGTACTGTATAATAACTGCATATACCATCCGCGCTCATGCTATCGCCTTCATGACTGTATCTACTACTGCTTGTCCACGTTACCCTCGTAATATCAACGTTCACATAGATGCTCGCGGCTCCGATCCGCGCTATATTGAGCGCAATGAGGCCTTCTCCATGTGTACTGCCGGCTTAGAACCCTCCACCGTTGGTCCATCCACCGTCTGCAACGATGATCTACGGACGATGTTCACAATGGTCAATAGTGTACCCCACTCGCTTGGTCCGCACGAATGACACTGACCTTGTTTGTCATGTAGCCATTTGTCGCCAGCATCAGCACGATCTGCGCGATCTCATCCGGCTTCCCTAGCCGTCCGATGGGGATCTTGCTCTAGCGGATGAGGTACACGGTGAGTCGAGACTCGGAATTAGACTGCTGTGCGAAACGTACCCTGACGGCATCGGAAGGGTTCTTCATCATCTCGGTGTCTACAGAAGCAGAAAGCCAGTTGAGCCCTTCAACGAGGCCGGCTCATCATACGGACGCACCTTCGATCAGGGCGGGCGCGACTCCATTCGTCAACTGCGGATGAGCAGATTACAATAAGTAGAGAGACGATGCGGTGACGACCGGAGCGCGGGACTCACTATGCCCTCTTTGCAGTACCGGAGCGACAGCCAGTGGATAAGACCGTGCAGCGCTGACTTTGACGATGCGTATTGCGGGCCGATCACGCCGCCCGTGCCTGCAGCAACGCTGTGGACGCCGTCACGTCAACGCTCGGTGCGGTGATGTTTGAGTAAAATACTCTCCGGCTTACCTGGACGTGAAGATGATGCGACCCCATTGCTGCTGCTGCATATGCGGAAGACACTTTTGCGCGAGCTAAGCAGTGAGGGAGTGATCAACACCATTCTACCTGAGCTTACCAAGGGAACGCGCTATCGGACGTACGACGTAGTGCGTTCCAGCGTTCGTGCGCCAGATCTCTTCAAAGACCTCTGCTGGGACATCCTGCATGTCCCCTTCCGGGCCAATCTTGGGACCCGTCACACCGTGGTTGCTGAAGAGGATGTCGGGGTGGCCGAGGACGTCGACGACCTGATCGTACAGCTTCCGCGCGTTGTCGTACGTCGAGAGGTCCCCCTCGAATGCCGCCGCCTTGACGCCGGGTGCGAGTTTGACAAGCTCGGCGACGAGCGCGTCGGCTTTAGCTTTGGACTTGGCGGAGGAGTGATGCACTGCGATGGCGCACCCGCTTCGCGCAAACGCGCGGGCTGTGGCTTGCCCTATTCCGCCGCTGTAGCACGGGTATAGGCATTCATCAATATGCGTTAGACATGTCCGGAGAAGCTCTCTATAAGTGCGGTTCGCGGCCAGAATTGATAAAGCGTGGCCTACGTGCAGCCCGTGATCAATGCGAGCTTTCCTTGCAAGGGAAAGACTGTCTCCGGCGAGGAAGACATTGTGAGCTGGTACTAGTGATGTGAGTGGGACAAAGTACGAATGAATAGCTCGTCCGTGACATTTGCGCTTATATGTGGGCATGCCGCCTTTGGATCACGATACTAGACTGTGGGACCCACATGTGCCGCATTGCAATGCCGCATGACGTCGATGCAGTGGATAAACCAGGTCTTCGCTCAAAATACCGTGTGGTGACAGACTGGCCTACACGGTTCTCCCTCATTCTAATAGCATCTCTGGGTTTTTTCTAGACCTCGTAAATCACGGTGTATCAGACATCTACCCATCCGCCAGCAAGATCGATCAACGTGTCCGGGACCACACGTGAATCCACACTGCAGGGTGCGTAGAGGACATGGCTCGGACCGACTCGGATGCATTTCCACCCACGGTTATAAGTATTGACATTGCCGTCTTGAATGTTAGTCCCATTGACCACATCACTACTCCTTGAGTATGTCCTGTCAGCATGAACTGAAGCACTCGGGATTCGGTTGTCACCGCAGCGCACCCTCGGCATTCAAGTTCACCCATTCGGATTTCATGATAAACGGACGTGGTCGCGACAACCTAAACACATTGTGATTGCAGCAGAGGATGGTCGGAAGAGATGCTGGATCATAGGACCTTACGGCGGCTGGGAGGACGCGCCAGGGTGGATTACGACGACGGGTAACTTATGTAGCAACAGAGACGATAGCACAGACGACAAGCTAAATAGAGAGCAAGATGTTCAAAACAAGCTTCTGCGGGAGTCATGCATATCTATCAGAGGGCGACAAGTGAAAATGGTATCAGTGCCTGCCAGTACTGTGATGGGAGGTACTCACCTGTAGAGACAAGGACTCATTCACGTCTTCTTCTGCAGCAACGCCAGTGAATGCTGACCCCCACAGGACACTGCCTTTGCGGACCAAGAGCCGCCGTCCTTCCGCACAACCATAGTTGGTGTCCTGACATCTACGCCTTCTTTACCCGTTCCAACCTGTCCTGTGGTGTCACGACCCCAGGCGTACATAGCGCCTCCTTTCGTGACAGCCAAGCTGTTGTGAGTTCCGCATGAGACTGCAACAACGGGATCTTCATCGTCGGGAAAGTCGACTATGACTGGCTCAGGGATGAAGCCATCCGGATAACGGTTCCTGAGCGTATCCAGGGAATCCGCCACGCCGAGCTGTCCATCCTCGTAGTTGCCGCATGCATAGACACGTCCGTCAGAGACCAGGAAAAGCGTATGCTGAGAGCCTCCAGCTATCTGTACAACAGTCGCTCCTCCAAGATCCGCCTTGGACAGACCTATGACAGGACTTGGAGCTTGTACAATGCGATCCTCGTTCTTCTCAGCCCCTACGCCGGTGCCAGTCTGACCGTGTGCGTTGAGGCCCCACCCCCACACGGTGCCCTCCTCGTCGACAGCAAAGGAGTGGTCGGCGCCTGCCCCTACAGCGACCGCCCTTCTCGAACGCGACTGTAACACGACCCTTTCTGGAATCGTCCCCTTGATGAGGTGTCTCTTGAGAACTCGACGACCAAGCTGCATATACTCGCTTGAACCCGCGCTGTATACTTCGCCATTGATCGTGAGCAGGAGAATGTGGTTATCGCCGGCCGCAACGGCTGAGAATTGTAAGCCCGTCGTTGCTGATATGGCCACAGGCTTGAATTGCAACCGTACGCTGGGAGAGAAGCCAAGGTCGCCATTGGATGTCTGTACATACATGAGCTATGCGTTGACGGGGTTATATTAGATCGGTATCAAACGCACTCGGTACGTGCCCCAGGCACGAAGCTGACCCCGCCCATCCAGCGCGACGCTTATGCAGTCTCCGACCGTAACTTTGATGGCGCGGAAGCCCTCATCACGGAGACTTTGAATCGGGACAGGGACATGGAAAGGAAGAGATGTTGCTTCATCCAATTCAACAGTGGTTTCTCCGTCTGCGACGGTCACAGTGGTTCGGCCAAGTTCGGCCTTATCATTCGTACCGCAAGTCCAAACCTGAAATCCTTAACTAACACAAGCGCATGCTGAAGTGTCTGACTTACAGTCCCTGTCTCGTCAATCAAGACGGACTGGAGGGCGCCAGCAGCGATACTTTCTAGACCCGCTCCAGGTTCGCCGAAGGCCCCTTCCTCGGACAGCTTCTCAACATAATGGTTCCGACGTGGCTTGGGCAGGTTCAATCCGAGTACCTCCGCTCCCATACCAAGCTGTCCTGAGTCTCCTGCACCCCAGCAGAACAATTGCCAACTGGGCCGTTCGTGCGCAGGAGGAACAGGAAGCGGGTTCAGTGGCTGAGATGTTGCGTTTGACCCTGTGGAAGTCGTTTGATTGCCCACTGGACGTCTACCCTTTCTGGTGGCAACACGCTTTTTGGGGTTCGGGGAGGAGGAGCCAGAGGCGTCTCGTTTTCTGCGCGTGGCCGGACGGCCGCGCCTGGCGTCACTAACCTGGGATATCTCAAGAACCATGAGTGGTAGTCAGTGAGAGCGAGTCCAGGCATCCACAACTCAAAGTTCTGGTGTTTGACAGGAAGGATCAGGAAAGGCCTGAATGTCCGCCAGCATTGCCACGCTGCAGAGTGAATAGCAACTCGAACCAACGGCTTGAACATAGCCTGAGCGTGCGTGACCGTGTACTGACAGTACTTCGGAAAATGCCGAAATCTCTGGCTCAAAGCTTCGCTCTCGTCTTGCAGCACCTTACAACGTCCTCGAACAATCGACCCTCAATACCGTAGCTTCAATGGCTTCTGAAATAAGTGATCGTGACGGTGGCGGACGGGACGAAGTCTGACCCGGGAGAGGAAGGCTAGAGCACAATCCTTTGTCGCTCATGCGTCGACTCGCCGCAGATGTGGACACCTCGCATTTCTTCCGTGTTCCTCTTCTTGACGATCACAAAATACCAGCGTCGCCTCCGGACTCAGGGTAACATCGTATTTGTGACACTAGCGCTGCCGCTGAGAGAATACCAGAGAACGCAAGTCCGAGAACACATCGGCATGACGTCGACATAGTGACTCACCTCTGATACAGAAGCCTCATACGGCCAGGTAGACTGTGTGATCAATTATGAGCTAGCTCACATATACAGTGCGAAAAGCGTGCGGTCCTTGTCGAATGCTCCTATTCAGTGCTTGAAATCGCAGCCGTAGCTATCAGGTGAGTAGTTCCCACTATAGAAGCTGCCTACAGAAGATGCCGCTACTACTTGCGAGGCATGTGTGCAGAACAAATGTCTCAGCCGGATGTTCTACAGTACAGTACCGTGCATGCGTGCCTGAAATTTGGGTAATTTGATCTGGACTTTGCTGTTGTCGGAGGTTCTATACTCACTACAATTGGTAGGCTTCGCTCTAGTACGTCCTGCTCCAATTGACGTCGACCGTCCCGCCATACCCTCTGGCAGCCATTTTCCGGATAGATCGAGGATGATCTCGCCTTCTAGACCCTCCCTTCAACGAGAGTTCACCCCGAGATTTCCCAAGTATGTTTGAGGGGTGACGTGTATCAATAACCCCGAGCACCTGATTCTACTGCCCGTCAACGTCTCCTCGATGTTGGGCAAAATCTCGAGGAATGGCAATCGAGGACGGGACCGCATCTGAGATGCTGCATGCCAGACATCCCGCTGCGCGTTATCACGTATTTGTTACTGCGGTAACGCGTAAAATGTCGAGAAGCGCACCTTACGACAAATCCTGCGTCCTTTTCCAAATAGTGGAGCCCCCTTTTGCTGCCCACATGGTGTGTAGTCCACTGTCATCGGTTGGGTATGACATGCTGTCCTAGACTCTCCCAAGAGCTGTGTCTATGACGTTCACTGTCCCGGATTCTCGGGCGGGGGCTGTCTCCAAACGGATGATCCTCCCCTGTTAGATCCTTAGCTCGCCTCCGTTCACGAGCGGGCCCACTCGCATTCAGACTACACGACCTCCGGTATGCTTCTGTGCTGCTTTGAATGTCTCTTTGTACGATGACGTTCAGGAGATCAGCGTGGTAGAAGACATGAACTGACCGCGAATGATCATCAGAACTCAGTGACGAACAATCTTAGACATGCCGTGAATGTGCTAATTGCTGTTAGGTTCACAACTGTAACAGGTTCCATCATATTGCCAGCTTGCGGCGGACATGAGGCTCATCCTGGGATTTTTGTCGCTGTTTAGGCGGCCAGCATATGTCATCGGAGGTTGGCCCCCTCCCACCTATGCTGTGATGTATAAGCGGCCTGCTTCTTATCCTGCCGTTGCCCGCTCCCATTTCGCTACTACCTTCAGCATCTACTCACGACAACGCGTGCTCATGGACTGCAAGCTCTGGCATGGCTTTGCTCTTACGCGGCAAGCGGCCACACCTGGGAGCGGAAATTAATCGTCTCTACGTTCGACAGAAGCTTCCTCTCACCACCCAGCAACCGCACGAGGTCGTATGTCATCACCTCGCGGTTCTTCGACGGCTCCGAGCTTTCGTCTGCATAGGCTCCGGGCCTCTTGGCCATGGAGCATCACAACCGCCCTTCCGACAGTGAGTTCACTCCATAAGTTCCGTCATGCTACAGCGGTCTACTGACACCTGCATGTCGCCGCGACTGCTGCGTCTTGTGTCTTCTTGCTCTTCCCTGTGGGGCGCTCCAAGGTACGCCGCGACTTGCTATATGTTTTGTGCGAAGATGCCTGCGAGCGCGTTGTCCCTGTGACGTTTAGGGCTCTCCTGCGTTGTCTCTGCACACTCGCCTAGCGGATGTAGTATCTCCCACGAACGGCGGTGTACGAGAGCTGACAACACAGAAGAAGTCCCCGCTCTCAGGGAAGATGTATAAAGGGACATGAGCTACGGAGCGGATCGCTAGGTCGAGCAACGCCTTCGTCCTACCAACCTGTTCTCCAGCACCTCAGGTCCTGATCCCAAGATGATGTTCTCTCGCGCCATCGCTATCGCCATCGCCGCCACGCCCCTCCTTGCGGTCGCCACCCCTTCGCTCGAGAGCCGCCAGTCGTGCTCGACCGGCGCGCTCGAGTGCTGCCAGTCCACCACGTCGGTACGTTATCCTTCCCCTTAGATAGTCAACTCTCCCCTTCGAAGGTTGTACGACGCTCACGAGACGCAATCCACACACAGGCCGACTCTGTCACTGGCGCGGCGATCCTGAGCCTGCTCGGCATCGTCGTCCAGGACGCCAACGTGCTCCTCGGGCTCGACTGCTCCCCGATCACCGTCGTCGGCGTCGGCACTGGTGACTCGTGCTCCGCCAACGCAGTCTGCTGCGAGGACAACAGTCACGTAAGTCTCCCCATAGGTCTGTTCTATCTGGAGAAGACGAGAGAACGCTGATGTGGTTTGATTGCAGGGTTCCCTCGTCTCCATTGGCTGTGGGCCCGTCAGCCTGTAAACGCCCCACAGGGGATCGTTCTGAAGGAGATGTATGACGGACGATGTTGCTGAGATGTGTTCCGAATCTGACTCGTAATGCGTCGTACTATGCCCGTTGAACTTGTAGTATGCCCAATATATGCTCTTGTGTGCCTGATCAGCCTCCAGCCGTCTACGAACTGTCCCCACTCCTGGTCTCTTCGGGGAAAGGAACTACACGTGCAGCGCCTCGGAGGAAATGAAGATCGCACTCTGTGCAGTAAGCGGAACGCGATATATCGAGGATCAATCCATTGAGTTAGTGGTCCACACTACGTTATGTAGATACATGCATATGACGGTGCTCCTGCGCATGGCCCAGAAATTCTATGCGGTCCCACGAGTCCGGCTCCTCCTAGGACCAGCCAAGGGGCGCGTTACGCAACGAACGGATGGCGCGCAAGTTGGAAGAGCCATGAGGAGATGTTAAGTGATGCGTGAAAGTGAAGGTAGGGATACAAGGTGTAGGCGACGTGAGCATGCGAGTGAGGACTAACAAAGCGATGCGAGGGACAACGACGAGAGTTCAGAGTAGCCGAGACTGGGATGTGTGCGGACCGAGGAGTCAAGAATGCGTAGGCATAGATGCTCGGAGATTGGGAGAAGCGATTATGCATGGTAAGGAGTGTGGGTCATCTGGCATAGAGCCACAGTGAGCGCTGGACCTGAGCAGCGGATCGAGGTCGGACTCACATCGTCATAAGGCGGCGGTTACTTGCCCAGCGCGCCGTTCATGAACGAAGAGGCATACCAGAATCAACCGATATAATCACAGAGCCGTCATCCCGATGACAGCAACGGACAAGGTTCAGACGCAGAAGGAGGAATGACTGTGGTCGAGAGGGGCGAGCGCGACAGAGGTTCATCCGCCCGCTTCTTGGCGGCCGACCGGGGTCGGGTCGTCGTGCGATCGCGGTGGCGCATGGTGAGGATCGCGACTAGCTGGGGTACAGCCAGGATGCCCGTCGGCGCGAGCGGGATGTCTTGCACGCGGTCGACAGAGATGGGTGTGCAAGCCGCAGCGGCAGTCCTACGCGCCGCGCGCTCAGCGGCCTCGCGCGCGAGATCGCCGGAGCACGATGGGGAGGTCGCAGAATCTGTCCCACCTTGGAGGGGAACGGGCTTGCACCCCATGTCCACAAGCGCGTGCCATATGCGCTCGACGAGGAGCGCGTCCTGCGCGGCGTAGTCGTCATCCGCCCACGCGCCGTCCATACGCGCCCGGATGTGCGAAGCAATGCTGCTATGCACTGAAGCGAGAAATTGAGCGTCGGCGAGCGCACGTCGGGCTTTGCGGATATTCTTGCCGGTGGGCGTGCCCGCGCTCATACTTTCCCTTCGCGCGACCGGGCGCTTGGTTGCCTGCTCAGAAGCAGGGATGACAGGCCTCTCAGCCTTTGCTGGAGGGGTCGGAGGCTTGCGGGCGAGGTGCGCGTCGTGGTGGAAGAACGAGGCGGCGAGACAGGACTTGTGCCGGCGACGGAGAATGTCCGAACGCGAGACGTGATGCGGGCTGGCAATCGGCGTGGCCTGAGCCTCCAACAAGTCCTCACCCGCAGCTGGTGTTTTCTCGTCAACGTCGTTGAACACGTAGCCATCCTCACTAGCAGCCCTCTTGCGCGGAGAGGGACAAGGAATGGGAGATGAGGGAAAAGGGATAGAACTCGGCGTAGCAACCTCCGGAAGAGACGGAGCAGACAACAAGATGCCGGACGGGTGGGTCGTTCGCGCGACATTGGTGTTCGTGACGGAGACCGTGGGCGCGCTCTTCCTGCCGATGATGGGTAGCTTGAACTGGATCTTTGGTAGGCGCGGCGTGTTTGTCTTGGTGAACAGAGGATGTTGCGTCGGCGTCGGGGCGTGCACGAGATTCATGTTGGGCTGCGAGTCTACTCGAAAAAGTGGAGTCTTGAAGGGTGGAGGACGGAGAAAGAGGCAGGCGTCGTGAAGATCGTGGCGAACGACGACCAGCGCAGCTCGGCGTCGTCGTCGAAGGAGAAGCTAGCAGGAGCGCGGACGATATTATATATGGATCAACTTGGTGACAATGCCAACGGCGTGAAGAGAAAGACTTGCACTTCCCCAGTCGTTTCATCTCATCCCGCTCTCTGATCGCTCTGGCTGTGACTGAGCCATGTTCGGTTGATCTAGCCGAGATCTCAGCCAGTTGACCCTGCAGGAAAAGCTTGTATCAAAAGTTGACGCTTTCCCCAATGCACAGCGAGAATCACTCGCAAAGTCCGCAACTACTGTAAGTACAATGATCGCACTGTAACTCTCTTGACCAAAGACTAGAGCCCGAGGAGGCAGAGACGTCCGTATGATCGCACTGTGGAAGAGCTTCGCTACTGATGGCGGTGCCATCTACCAAAATGGAAGGCGTTTATGAACTGGTGCCCCGGCGTGCACCGATGCAGGTTGCATTCCTGCTAGAGAGCTACGTTACAAGGCTTGTCCACAACAGATACATCAAATCAACCCAAAGCCAGATCTTCGCCAATTTTACTCTACTACTGCTGGCACAGCAAGACAATCACGGATGGGAGCGACGAACGGGGATTCTGCATCCCCGACCAAGGCAGGCGAGCGGAGGCGCTAGACGTCTGCAAAGGCACTAGGTGCGCAATACTCGAAGTCCCAGAGCTTAGCGCTCTCTTGATTCTCGCAAAAGACGTCCGCGAGGTTGATTTTCGTTCCGTCCTTGCACCAATCAAACAAGGGGTATTCGTGTGCATGGTGCTGGAACGTCACAAAGTCCAAGTCGCGGTTCAGTGGTTTTCGGTGAACCGAGGCTTGATCAGGCTTCCAGTCGTCTGAACGAGAGTGTTAGATACGTTCATCAGCTGAGAAAAGTGTACTCACGGGACTGTGTCCCCGTAATGACCTGGTTCCACACGGCCGGCGGTATGTACCTGTGAAGGTCTTGTACTCCGATACGCCGAGCAGGACTTTCCGAGAGCATCTGGAGACAGCGTTGAGCAAGGACTGATGATGATGTAGACCTTCTACGCACCAACGGAAGCAAGGTGCACGCAATGTCGCTGACGTCCTCCGGCAGATTATCGAATCTGAGCGGCAGCATCCGCGTGTGCATCCTACGGACCTCATCGTATGCCTCAACCCTGAAGTTCCACCGATCGGCCAGCCCGAGTATCTCGAGGAACACAATTCCTAGACTCCACACATCCACTGCAGCGCCGTGGCCATGGCGAGAGTGATCCGATGAGACCATCTCTGGAGCCATGTACGGGCCCGTGCCGGCCCTGCCGTCGTACTCCCGCCAGGTGTGGTACTCGCCTTCGTCCACGGCTTTGGCGATCCCGAAGTCAGAGATCACGGCGCGACCGTCGAAGTCGATCAGGATATTGTTCGGCTTGATATCATGGTGGATTATGCCCAGTTTGCAGAGGGTTTGCAGCGCAGCGATCTGCTCACAGTATGAACATTCGGAAGAAGCGACAAGGAGCGAAGTGGGTATGCTCACGAGCTCAGCGCAATACAACTCCCTATCGTGCGGAGACATTGCGAACTTGATCATCCGCGAGTACAAATCCATGGCATACAACGGCTACGCCGGATGCGTGTCAGCTCGAAAAATCTGATACTTGAAGGTAGAAAACCGCTCGCTCACCATCACGAAGAAGACGATCTTCTCATCCTCCCACGACATCAAGAGCTGTACCAAGTACGGCGATCGCTCCTGGTTGATCTTCACCATCATTTCCTTCTCCTGTATGAGCGTTCTCCTTCCGCACATATGCCTGAGCAGGCCACGCCACTTGTGCACGGTCTTCACCGCGTACTTCTTGCCGGTGCCTCCATGCTCAGCAAGCATGACGCGCCCCGCACCCCCGTCCGCGATCTTATATGTCAGCTTTAGGGTGATGCCTTGTCGCGAGAGCACCGCCGGTTCCGAAGGGTCCTGTCCTGAGTAGTAAGGTGGCTGGTTCCGCCACCTTTCCCGAAGCTTACTATCCCATGGCTCGCCAAACCGATGCATATCGTTCGGCTGAGTCATAGCGATCGTGGGACGCTGTCGTGTCCCACAGATGCCAGGCGGAGCTCCGATGGGCGCGAGGGCACATGCCGCCCGCTGGCGACGGTTTGGCACCACAATCTCGTCGTCGTCGCTGCGCAGCTCAAGGCCGGGTCGAAGGGCTGGAGCTGGGGGTACCATGTTCGCCAGCCCAAGTTGTCCGCGAAAGGCCGTATTCGGTGGGACATGTCGCTCCAAACCAGGTGGAGGGCCCAGCGGACCTTGGTGGACACCCGGGGTACGCTGCTGATGAGCTGGACGCAGAGCGTATGGAAGTGGCGGACGTTCGAGCACTTGAGCGAGAAGATCCTCCGCCCGCAGCGGCGGTGGCGGTGGCGGTGGAGGGGCTGCAGGTGGAGGAGGGAAAGCCTCGAAAAGCGGGCGCACAGGCGGAAGTTGTACGACAGGCGGACGCGGGCCACCGTTCAAGGGTGAGAGGTTTGAAAGAGGACTGGGGTGGTTGGACCGGAATCCTTGGTACATCATTCCGCTGTTGACGGCATGCGCCATAGGTGCAAACTCAAGACGAACGTCACCAGCGTTCTGCCGTGGCATCATGGCAGGCGAAGCTGGATATGAGGGAGGAACCATGCCCGCTCCGTTGTGCCTCCATGGTGAAGGCCCAGCCTGCCCACCATAGTGATGGGACGCAACCATCGGGTTGCGATCCTGGACAGGCTGCAGGCCAGCGGGTGGCCCCATCTGTACGACAGCCGGGTCGACATTGGATCCCGGCGGAGCATGACAGACATAGTAGGCCGCCGGGACCATTTGCCAGACCACCTGCATCGCAGGATACGGCGGAGTGGCATTGTGGCCACAGAACGCCTGGGGTGCCACCTGAGGCCAACCTGGACGCGGAGAAGGGCGGTATTGGTCAGCAGGATGGCCGCTGTATACCTGCTGCTGTCCTCGGGGGTGATATACTGGCGAGAGATAACGCGCCCCGGCGCGCTGTCGAGAGTCGCGGCGTTGGTCAAGCGGGTTTGCATGAGGAAGCGGCTCGGGCCAGATATCTAGTGGGACTTCGGAGCTGTCCTGGCATCGTAAGTCTCCGACTTGTGATTGGAATCTGTCAACGGGATCAGAACCGAGAGGATCGTTGTTTCAGCGCCAAAGAAACGTACTCTGTATGAGCCAGCAGCCCATTCATCGGGGGCGCTGACGCTTTGTCTGTTGCGCCTTGCGCCCGCCGAGGCCACTTGGGTACTATGGGCTCCACCTCCACCACTGGATACTGATGCTTGTGGCTCGGAAAGAGCGTGTTACTGCCAGACAGCGGCGAATACAGGAGACTTTGAGCGCTCCCAATGTCCGCTACCGGGGACAGGACGTCCTCGACGTGACATAGTGGCGTGAGAGGAGTACCCTCGGCCGTGAATTGTGGCAACCGCTGCCCGATACTAGGAGGTGAGGGTGAGGCTGAGGCTGAGCGGGGAGTGATAGGAGTTATGAAAGGGTCTAGGAGAAACGGCATATCAGAGAAGGAGTCTTGATAGCTAACGGTATCGGACGCGTCGGCCCTGGTAGACATCGCGGCCTCTGCGGAGATGCCTTCACATACGGCTTCGAGCGCTGGTTGCGACGTGGTGTACGCTATATCCTTCATAGCAGCTCCAGAAGAAGTGGAGGAAGAAGCCAAGAGAGGTAGAAATGGAATATAGCGCACGCCAGGCGGTCGGAGGTGGCGAGAGAGTCCGAGTCCCAGGAAGCTAGCCACAGTCGTACCAAGCGATGTCCTCGAGCCACTGTGAGGGTTGAGAGAAAACCCTAGATCGCTATCCGGGTCTGACCACAGTTTTGACGCGCCCTGCGCGCAATCTTGGCCATGGAATCGGAGTACAATGGGATTGTGGCGCAACGTCTCATTGTTCCTGGCGGCTCGGCTCGCGAACGCTTGGGACAGGACAGCGAGGTATTGCGCCCTTGCAATCTGGAGGTATTGAGTGAACATCACAGCCATGCCATGAGAGATACGAGCTAGGACGGTCTCGACGGGTGTCATTGTGAGCTGGTGGTGGCGGAGGGAGGGGGTGGGGAGACAAGTTGACGAGGTGTATCATAATGAGCGCCTCCATGAAAGTACTTATACATGACATGCATACGAGGCGAATGCGGCGGCGCCCACAATGTCCTGCCTCAAGCGGCTTAGTCCTGATAGTAGTCGAGAAGACGTGCAGCGACAATACTGGCGGATGAAGGCTGTCCAAATCGGGAAGGAGTGGAACCAATGCAGTGATGTGGCAATCGCCGTGAGCAGGAGACAACGAGCTCATAAAAGACAAGTTGTCCGCACCTGGAGACGGTTGCTCAGGGGGCTGTACCTATGATAATGCAGAAAGAGCGCTGCTGTCGCGGGCCATTATGTTCCTCAGGACTCACGTTCCCAAGCCTTACGGTCTAGAATAACAAGGGGCCGTTGACACCGCTTATGATTGCATCGCCCTCTGTCGCTCTCAATCTAAAAGCTCTTTAAGGCCGATGGATCCAGAAAGCACGGTCAAAGCTCGACAGACTTCAAGGCTGACGTGTCAAGGAAACGGACGACATTGGAACCGAGATCATAGTAAGACATCAGGATTGCTGCAGCGCGGGTATGAGGATGAGGAGCTCAAGAGGCAAGAGATTGTCTGAGCCTGGGCCCGCCAGAGGTTCGGTGCGAGCGCCCGCGGCCCAGCAGCCGGGTCGCCGCGCCACCGTGGCTTGCACCTGATTCGAGTGGCGGCCCACTGCTACCTGCCACAAGCGTACTCAGCTATGTGCTACTTGTCCATGTTCCGTAGTGCATCGGCTTCGCCACATGGCGGTTCATATTGATCTCATATCGATAACCTTCTGAGCCAACCAGAATCTCAATTACTATACGGCAGCTTGGTAAAGGCCATTCTTCCCCGCGTCAGCGAAAGGGACACTGAGTATGCATCTCGCCGTTGTCTTCACTCTGAACGAATCCCGGTATGCCGCATATCGCGCTGATCCATTGGCACAGGTTCACTCGATATCGGCACAAAAGTATATCTCACACACATCATCTCATTCCAGAACGCGCTACGCTCGAGACACACGACGCCACACACAGTACATCATACAAAGGTACGTCCGAGCCTATCTTCGGCGATTCTCCTGCGTTCAGAGGCTGACGGGAACACAGCCGATAGAAACGAGGCTGCCCTGTAAGATAGATTTCAGCTGTAGACTGAAGGAAGATACGCAGACCCGAGCAGACGTACGTGGCTGTTATCCTCGCAGCAGACGGTATTGGCGCTGCAAGCATCGCCAGTGCCGACGCCGATGACGGTGATCGGGGAGCAGTCCAGGCCGAGGAGGACGTTGACGTCCTGAAGGACGATGCCCAAAAGGCCAAGAAGGGCAGCGCCAGCAGCGGAGTTGGCCTGCAGTTCCCGTTGTGGTCAGTGATGTCAGCTCTGCAGAGCCCATGGATAGCATACCGATTCGGTAGACTGGCAGCACTGAAGGGCTCCGGTGCTGCACGAGTCCGAGCCAGAACCCGAGCCCGAACCAGAGCCGGAGCCTCCAGAGCCAGAACCCCCGCGGGTCTCGAGGGGCGTGGCGGCCGCAAGAAGGGGCAGAGCGGAGATGGCGAGAACGACGGCGCGAGAGAAGATCATATTGTTTGAGAGCTGGGTTGGTATCGATGCTAGGGGACGAGCGGGTTGTTCGACCTGAGGAGTTCACTCAACCTCTTGCTGCCTTTATACCCGTCAGACGAGGCAACCCGTAGCAGAGTCCTCAGGGCATTGTATGACGCACTCTGGGATGGCGGGTGTATCGACCTGTTGATGAGATACAGATGACATCCTTCATCCGTGAGTGTTGCTCGTTGCCCTCTGTGTATTTCCGCCGCGTCTGACAATGACACTGGGACCTCCCCAAACGTCACAGGGGCAGCTAGTTCATGTCGTCTATGAGCCCCATCCGATGTTCTCCCAAAGAATGCGACACGAAAGCAGCCTCGCTTTGCGGTCCCGGCTCCGCTGCCACCTGTTCTCAGGACTTGTTCTCATGTCGCGGGCGCCTTCCGTACCAGCTCCGTGCAGCGTGTGTGACCTCATTTCTGGGCAGCGGCCTTTGAGAGGAGCGCGGACGTGAAATTAATGAACTCGGAACATGAGGCTCGGTTGAGCGTACCTCGCTGATTGTGCGGCGGAGATGACGACAAAACGTCATTCCAACTCTTCCAGAGCGCTCTAGCAGCTCCCGAGACAGAAAACGGGTTTGTTGAACTCTTCAGTACTACCATATTCGAGAGTGTGAACTCCAGCCCAAGGTAAGCATACTTGACTTTCGCTCGATTTGGTCAGAAGCGCCGTCGTGTAGTATAAGCTACAGACTTTCAAGATTCTCACCGGCGGAAGCGACACTTGCTTCGAACCCTGTGCATCTCGAAGCGGTTGCCCATCACGGAGATGACATGTCAGAACGAGAAACGCCGAAGGTGGAGTCGTGCTGCCGCTTGCCCAGCCCACACCCGCATGCATATTCCTCCGTTGGAAAGACAGAACATATCTGGTCGCTTCGGTACGTCCACCTTTTTTCCGTTCCGGATCCGAGCTGATTGGCACCCCGCAACTGAGCGCAGATTAGGCGATCGCAACCATGACGGCAGACACACGACGGGAAGGAGGCAGACCAAAGGCTCCGAGCCTGCTGGTTATGGAGCATCAATCGAAGCGGCGCGCTTCCATCTGCTCAGATAGGCTGAGGATACAGGCAATGAATGCGCGTCGTGAAGGCGGACGTCAGAATGCGGAGCACCTGCCAGGTTGCAGGTCTTCGCGTACCTTGGGGCGAAGCGGACGTGATAGCCTCGTGGCTGGGGGCGCGTTTGTGCTCAGTTCAGTTCTACGCAGCTGGAGGTCGACGGTGCGGTACTGCACTTGTGCGTACATCGTGTGCGCAGTGTGGGCGGTGGTATGGAGTGAGTCGTTCCTATGACGTTCGGGGTCACTGAAGACAGGGGAGTGGGAGAGAGAGAGACAAACATGACAGACTGAGGAAGAGAACGCTCCTGGTCAGCAGTGCGGAAATTGCGCAAAGAGCGGAGTCTCCATGAGCCATGTCAGACTCAGGCCGCCGTGTGGCCCTCTCAGAGATCCATAAAAGCCGCAGGACAAGAGCCCAAACCCTCAGGTCGAACAATCCAGTCGTCCTTCGCTCTTCAGCACCGTCAAACAACATGATGTTCTCTCGCGCCGTCGCTCTCGCCATCTCCGCTCTGCCCCTTCTTGCGGCCGCCACGCCCCTCGAGGCTCGTGCTGACTGCAGCACCGGTGCCATCCAGTGCTGCCAGTCCACCGAATCGGTACGCTGTCCGGTCACCCTTCAGAGCTACCATCACTGACCACAACCTGGACTGCAGGCTGGCTCTGCCGCTGGCGCCGCCTTGCTCGGCCTCTTGGGCATCGTCGTCCAAGACGCCAACGTCATCCTCGGCCTGGACTGTTCCCCCATCAGTGTCGTCGGCGTCGGCACTGGCAACGCTTGCAGCGCCAACACCGTCTGCTGCGAGGACAACAGCCACGTACGTCTGCCCATGTCTGGCTATATTGTCCACGGCTGAACTCTGCATAATAGGGCGGCCTCGTCTCTATCGGCTGCGTTCCCGTCAGCCTCTAAATACAGATGATCGCATGGTCGGAGAGTCGCGTAGTGCGGAAGAGTCGATGTGCTCGGGGGGTTGCGATTAGTTGTCGTTGTATATCGTGTGCGGAATGATATGCCGATGAGTTGTGCGTATACTAAAGGCTCTGTGAGCTTAAAGCGAGAGGTCGGCTCTATTCTGTCGGTAAGGTACCAACTCATTTGGTACAGCGTCGCGTCCAGCCCACAAGTAATAAAGTATCTTTCCAATTTGGCCCATGATGTGGCCCATGGATAGATTCGACGATGTTGGCGTAGGATACCCGGCTCGTCATGTTGCTTTCTTGACCTAGCTTTGAGCTCGCAATTTATGGGACAGTCAGGTGATGGATCGAGGCATGAATTGTAATTGCACGCAGTATACAGGTTGTTAGGCGAGGCAAAGGACGACGCGAATCGAGTGATGTATGTCTACAGAAGTCCGAGCTCTATATGTAGTCCATCGTCCACTTAGGCGTTCTATGTGATGACGTCTTCCGAGGTATGGCCGTTCCCCGGCGTACTCGGCGGGAATTGCGACATCGGGCTGGGGAAGTGCAGATAGGAGTCGCCAGGAGCAGGTGGGCCTCCGAGGTCTGCGACCGAAGACCGAATGGAGGCGCGGCAAATGCTCTGAGCTGACGCGGCGAGTCGACCATCGGATGACGTTCGCGAAGAGATGTAGCCGCAGGGTGTGAGGTCGTGGGCGGCATCGAGATGCGGCGGGCGCAGGCCAGCGGTGTGGTGGTGGATGCAAGACTCAGGAGTCGGTCCGTGAGTCATAGCGATATGCTTTCATAGCCCAAAGATCTTCTTCAGGCCGGACGTCGACCTCTTCGTCTTTCTTTGTGTAGCCCAGCCGTTGGAAGGACGCAGCACCTGGCGTGCGTCCTCGTACATGTGGTAGGTGTCGCGAGGCGACTGCGCGGATGTAAAGAGCGCAAACGCGTTGGGAGACGCGGGGCTGGCGTAGGTGTAGGAGGACGCAAACGTAGCGTAAGACATGTTGGAAGACGCGGCTCGAGAAAGAAGAGTAAGAGAGCGAGTCGATGAACAGAGCGAGTGTTAGGAAAGTCTGTGCGTCGATTGACTGGGGGCTGTTGATGATCACTCCATGTTGTGCATCCCCAGGCTATATACCTGCAGTATCATAGCGGATTGCTTCCAGGAATTGCGCAGAGGAGTAGCAGATTGGCAATCCCGAGAGCGTAGCGTGCTTCGCGTAGAAAACTGCCATTCGAAGTAAGTGTTTGCGCTGCAGCAATCAAGGATCCACACACACACCTAGAAACAGCATCGTTGCCTAGATACGGGCCTCTGATCGAGGCATGAGGCTAGTAGCAGAGCCATTGAGGGCCAGCAGCGGGACAATGCCAGAGACAGAGGACGAGGAGCGTGGATGCGTGTTTGGCTATAGTCGCGTACCCAAACGATGCCACGTGGGTGACACGCGCGTGATCGTGACGCTACGCGCCAGGCTTGTGACACGTGACGTCGTGGCTAGTCGCGACTGCCGCGAGGTTGTGAGCTTGTCTCGACGCTTGCTATTCGTCTTGTCCGATTCTTTCATGACCTGATTCCTTCGGGACCTGCGGGTTTCAATATCCTGGAATCCTCTGAAGTTTCTCTTTACGCATATAGCCTGACTGCTTGACTCATTGACTTGGCACTGGAAGACACGCTCTCCTGTCAACAGCCTCCGGCGAACTGCGACAACAGACTACTTATCCCCACCGTGAGATCAGACTATCGATTGAGTTTCGGCCAACATCATGGCAACGTCAGTGAACTTTTTCTCAGTGAACTATTATGTTACCGACAGAGCCCAGCCGAAGGCCTTACACGGACCAGGAAGACGAGCTACTAGCCAAATACATCGCCAAGTACAACCCTCAGCCGTCCGGCCGCTCCGGAAATCTGTTGTATCAACGACTTGTTGAGAATGTCCGTGAGCACATGTGATCTCAGGCTCATTCTCTACTGAACGTCTTGGCACTGAAAAGGCGGAAGGTAAATGGCCCTTTGCAAAGCACCACTCGTGGCAGTCTTGGAGGGAGCGCTATGTCAACAACCGAGCAAGCTTCGACCGTCTCATCAATAAATACGTAAAGAAATATCATACGAACGCGGTCCATTCCGCGTCAGACTTCCCCGCCTCCCAGCCCTCGGTGCGGAGCGATGCTGAGGGACGGGTGCAGTATTCGCGAGAAGATGATGAGCGACTCGTAGAATACCTTGCTTTACATCGAGATCCCGAAGAAGGTCTTCTTGGCAAGAAGCTTTGGCAGTCGCTCGAAGATAAGGTTAGGATGCTCCTCAGCCCCATAGCACATTGTTCTCTGATAGAGAACCAGCTACTGCTTTGATTGTGGCTGACATTTCTTCTTAACGCGTGCAGGCAGACGGCATGCCGTGGGTCAAGAGGCACAGCTGGCAGTCGTGGCGCGAGCGATACAAGAAAAACCAAGATTACTTCAACTGGGCCGTCAGTCAGTACCTTGCCGGAGGCGACCTCGATGACCCTCCTGTTAGAAGACCCAAAACGGCCGAGGATTTCCGCGTACACAAGCCAGCCATGAGTGCTCGAGCTGCTGCGCGGGCTAGTCAGGCTGGGGTTCCCAGAGACTCTAGGCCTAGCGGAGCACGTCTCTCTGAGAAGCGCACACGTCCCGCTGTTATGGACGCAGAAGCTGACGAGCGGCCTACGAAGAAGACGCGCGTGGAAGATGGACAACAAACCAGTGAGCGACAGGGCGCCAACGGTGCTGGTCCTTCGCAAGTCGCTATTGCCAAAGAGAGCGCCGTGGATATGAAGGACAACGAGCACCAACCCTCAACGGCCATAGGTGAGGCCGCTAAGGAACAGGGCGATAATGGTCCCCCTGTTGACGACCACGAAGAGGATGAGGCTGAGAGCGACGAGGAAGCTCATCACGAAGAATCCCTGGCTCCGCCGGGGTCAGACGATTACCACGGCGAGATCTTCAATTCTCCCGAGGCAGACGCAGATGTTCCTGAGGTGGAGCCTGCTGATGACGAGAGCATCGCATCCGACAGCACAAAGGACGAGCAGGAGGAGCTCAACCAACTACTCCAGGAGGGCGAAGAGAACCATGAGGGAGCTCAGGGCAAGGATAGCCGGACAGGTGATGATCGGCTGGCCGACATACATGGGAACGATGCTTCGACAGAGCGACAGCCACAACAACTCGACGAGGGGTGCGTGAGCCTCGGCGTGACCATTGTTCAGTGTATTGCTTGGAAGTACTGATTTTTCCGGCACTCAGGGCCGAGGGCGTGGAATACGAGACTGGTCCGCACGTTTCTGAGCCTTCGGCTTCACCGGTATCAGAACCCCTCACTCGAGACCCTGTGCCACCGTCAGGGCCCTCAAATGCAAACTCTCTCCAGAACGATACTCATCGTCCCGCAGAATGTACTGAATCGCACGTCCCGCCCGCCCGCAAACATAACATGCGCATCAGGGACGCAGAGGCTCCTTGCCTCACCCCCGAGCTCTCGCCTACTCAAGAAGCGGTCGTGCGGCATGCGGAGCAGAAGCCGCTGACCGCCCCGCGTAGGCACGCTAAGCGGATCAAGAAGCCGCAGGAGGACGACATATTCGGCACGCCCCCGTCGACGGCTCGTTCTGAGTCCTCAGAATTTGGAGAAGCGGTAGGCGCGGGTAAGCAACCGAGCTCTCCGGCAGCTGAAGCTGAGGCGCGTCACCATGCGTACGAGAGGCCCAGGGTGCGTCAACCGCCGCGACTCGATGAAGGAGCCTTCAACAAAGCATTCTCGGATGTGCGCGGGCGGCCTCGCGTCAGTCCCTCGGGAAAGCCGCGCAGGCGCTCGGGAGTGGAATTTGAGGACGGTATGGATGAGGACGACTCGTCTGACTCGCAAGGCATCCTTCACAGCGATCAGGAAGAACCGGACCGCAACGAGGAACACGAGTCCGAGCTGGCTCAATGGCCGCCTGCACACGGGGAGAGCAACGGGAAACGCAAAGGCAAAGGCAAAGCTCCTGCAGCGGTGTCGGCTCCAGAAACTCCGTCCCCGGTGCGCACGCCTAAGGGCAAGGGGCGCGAGCGTACCGTCACGACGGAGGAATTCTTCAGCGTGAAGACTGTACGGACCGTCGAGCGCAGAGTTGGTCGTCCCGCGAAGGCCACTCCGTTCCCGCGCCGTGCCCTCGCTTCTGCGGCTGTATCCGAAGATGGGGACGAGACAATGGGACAGCCCGAGTCCCCTCCGCCGCCGCAAAATGATGACGAGATCGCTCCGGCTCCTCCTGACGCGGAAATGGACGTAGAGGGTGAGGATGATGCCGAAGATGCGTGGCTGTCGCCATCGCAGCATCACCCCTTTAGCCAGGCCCCTCATCCTTTTAGCCAGCAAGCGGATCCCTCGCCTGTCAGGCCTGCATCTGGACATAGCGGAATTCCAGTTTCAAAGTCAGAACTATCACTCGTCCAAAGTCTTCTCCGTGGCAAGCCCGCGGTCGCTGAATCCAGCAGGAATGCGTTCTCTAATACAGGCGATACGACGAAACCAAGGAAGAGTGCCCCCCTGTCTGACGCAGACCGCGCGAGGCTCGAGAAGATCCTCCGTATGGAAGGGAGACACGCCTTCCCGGAACCCAGCAAGCTCAGCAGACCATCTGGTGGCTCGACCACTTCGGCATCCAGCGGCGTTCGTATCGCGGAGGTTCCCACGAATGAAGCTGCAGGGAATACCGGTGATGACGAGGATCGTGGGGAGTACTTCACCCGTGCACAGACATCACCGCTCGCAGACAAGGGTGACTCGCGCTCCGGATCTGCTCAGCGGCGCGGCGAGATCGTACCACCTGGTGCATCTGCGCAACAGAATGACCATGGCGACCAGCACCTGCGTGCCGTCGACAAGGGTAAGCGTCGTGCGGACGCGGTTGACCGGGACATTCACTCCCGAAGGTACACTGTCGGCGGCTTCGCTGCCCGCGATGTCTTTCACCGATCTGAAGAGCGGACGGGCCTCCCCCGGTCAAGCCGTCGTGCTCGCCAATCTCTTCCCTCCTTTCTCGGCGACGACGGCTTGTTCGCGAATCGCACTGCGCTCAGTCTTGCCCTCCATCCACCGTCGTTCGAAGCCACACGTTCTGTGTCAATCCCATCGACCGCAGCCCTTTCACGTTCTGTCTCTCCCGCAAAGTCCGGAGACGTCTCGCTTGCGGACACGCTTCCACCGCATGAACTTGAGATGGTGAAGGAACTTGGCATGAACACCGCGCTGCATATCATGTCACGCAATCACGGCTTCAGCGAGGAGACAGTTCGCAAGGTGTACGCGCTCACGGGCTCGCTCGAAGTGGCCGACAACGTCCTGCGCGAGATGCGCGAGGGCGCTAACGAGAAGGCTAGCGAGGCGCTCACATCTCTCATGCCTGACGATGACGACGGTGAGGGGCAGGAAGAGCACGACTTACAAGCAGAAGGATTCGAGGGTCGTACGGGAGAGGAGGAGGAAGTCGAACGCGAGCTTACACAGTCGCAGGACTGGAACCCCAATGGAGCCAGCTTCGATCTCGCAGACGAACCACCTCTCGCGGAGAGCAGCCGCATGGATGCCTCTCACTATTCACGTCGAAGTTCGGGTCCTGACGCGCACAGGCGCCAGGAATTCCGTATCGAGCCATTGGTGGGCGACAACATCTCTAGCATCGACTCACAGTACTCTCCGCCAAAGCACACGCGAGCAGCCCAGTACGTCCGGCGTGCGCGGGACAGCATGGGACGGTCGCGTCGAGAGAGTGCAGCTCCGGAAGCGATGCTCCCGGAGGCGACAGCCAGTACATCTAACTCGAGAGGTGAGGAGAATGCCGACATCGGGTTCAGCAAGCTTGCGCGTCTCGATAAGTCGGGATGGCAGCGTCTGGAGGAGAAGCATGGGAAGGGCTTCGCAAAGGTCCTTGCTGGGAAGGCTCTTGCGAAGTTGCTTCAGCAATGACCTCCAACATCTGTATGTAATGTTATACTAGTATGTATGATGTGTACGACTGTCTATTCATGAGTGATGCGAGATGCGGAACTGCCGCATCATAACTACTAGACTTGGCTGCGGGGATGTATCAAGCCTCCCGCAGTGCTTTCAACAGCCTATATTGTTCCCTCTGCATATGCCCTCGATATCGAACTGTATATGAGACGCGCTCTGAGTTCCAATGACCTTGCGGTAAAACGAAGCAGCACTCGCCCAAAGGGAAAGAATGTGGTTGCTTAAGGTTTCCTGCTGCAGGACGAACGTGTCAAGGCTCCCAGCTACGTGATTCATTCTCGGAGAGTACTTTACAGTCATACCAGACTCAAGGTCACTGGTATTCTACTGTGAAGCTCTGGGTGAACGGAATCTTTAGAGTCACATCGAGAACGCCGTTTTCGGGATTGTAGGCGATAGCGGACTTGCTGACAGTCTTTCCATTGAACTCGACACTTAGCGGGGCGTTCTGAACGCCCAGGAACCGGACGCGTGCGACGTCCACGCCGACAGGGTGCCCGAAAGAACCCTTGACAGTGAGCTTCTGGTGCGCGAACGAGAACGACACGCTAGTGTGCGTCTGTGGGGTGATGGAGATGCCGTCATCGAAATAGAGCGAGCCCGACGCGGTCCCGTCAAGTGCGGGGGCAACGACAATCTCGAAGTCCGTCTTGCGCAGCTCCGTGGTCGTCATCGCGCCCTTCTCGCGCAAGGGCAGAACCGCGCCACCCTTGATCGCGACAGGGATTGAAGTGAGGTTGACGTTCGAGATCTCGACGACACCGCCGCCCTTGACGTACGTCCGGGAGAGGTCGTGGAAGTCGTAAAACGCCTCGTCCGGATAGTACGCGCTGACGCTCGTCGCGTTCTCCTCGAGCACGGGCGAGACGAGGATGGCGTCTCCGAAGAAGAACTGGGTGTCGATCCCGAACGTGTTGACGTCTTTGGGAAATTGGTACCAGAGCGGGTTCAGCACGGGCGTGCCGTCCGTGTGCGCCTGATGGAAGGCGGTATAGATATAGTCGAGCAAGCGGTACCTGACGTCGAGCGCGTTGCGCGCGGCCTGCGCGACGGTCGGCCAGCGATAAAACTCCTGGCTGATGGACGTGTCGGCGTTGTGCTGCATGCCCATCATTAGCGTGGAAGGGGATGTCAGGGACTGCGCAGCTTACGTTCCGCATGAAGGGGTAGAACGCTCCTAAGGAAGCCCAGCGAGCGCACAGAGTCTCGGTCGTATTCTCCGCTGGCACTCGCATTCAAGCTATGCAATTACAAGGCACACGCATGGAAGACGCACCATAGCCACAGATATCAGCGCCGACCATAGGAATATGGAACACGCTCGCCATGCCCAGGATACCAGAGATTGACTGGCGCAGGTGGTCCCACTGACTGAAGTTGTCGCCGAGCCACTTTCCGACCCGTGCTCCGGCACCTGCGAAAGTCGAGCGCGTAATGACGAGCGTGCGCTGTCCTGGGCGGCGGGCGAGCATCGCGTTGTGCGTCGCAGTTGACATCATCGTCCCGTACAGATTGTGAGTGTCATACTCTATGAGGCCGTTCGCATGGATGGCATCAGTCTGCATAGACGTTAGCACTATATCATTGATTGAGAAAGGCTTGTCGAAGACCCACATAGGCAGTCTTGTCTGATAGCGCTCCGGAGCCTGCGAAATTGTCGATATGGTAGGGCGGGTTTTGTACGTCGTCGTGGCTATGGTCGACGCGTTTCCGATGCGCCGAATTGCCGAAGATGGGAGTGTTGGGGTCCGGGGGCAGTGTCGTGCGTGCAGGAGGGAGATCTTGCTCCCTGGCTTGCTCGAAGGGATCCGTGCACGGATAGTTGCAGAACTGCGTGACGCAGCTTTGAGCTCAACACCGAGCACTGGCTACAGAGCAACTAGGCTCACGTACACTGGAGGGCTCATTCATGTCGATCCATGCGCCGTCTATGTCAATTCCAGTATCTGGATTATAGAACATTTTGAATTCGTTGGTCCAGTAGCTGCAACGGTCGTCGCATCAACATGGATAGATGTCTTGAAATATAACTGTACTCACTCTTGTGTCTTCGAATTGAACCAATCTACCGGTTGTGGCTGGTAAAGCAAATGCTAGTTGTACCCAGGAGAAACGTCACTTACCAGGGAAGACGGTCACACCTGATACACGCATGATATTCAGTGGCATATTCGAAGTGACATGCAGCCCACTGACCAGGCCAAACAGCGCCCAGGAACGGGCTGCTATCGTTCGCAGCCTTCAACCAGACATCAGCAGCTGTGCCGCGGTCAAAGGGTCCATAGCCTTCGCCAGGTAGATACGCCACCGCTGGGTCGGTCATCAGGACTGAAGGACCGGTCCGAGGTCAGTCATTCTATACTTGGGCTATGGATGACCCGCTCACCGTAGTGCTGGTCATGTGAATGCAAGTAGTCGACAATCTCCCGCATTCGGTCGAGGGGGAAGTAGTCTGAGTCCACTGTAAAGATACGACGTTTGTACATGTAGTCTATATTCGTTCGTCAGTGAACCGAGTCCATACAAGAGGTCAGCAGAAGACTGACCAATATCCGTCCACATAGTCTCAAGCGGAATGGACGCGGCGGAATAGTTGGTGATGACATTCGCAACGTCCACGAAGTCTGCAAAACTTCATTAAGCACCCCCCTTCCTCTATTTCGTCATACCGAACGTGCGCACTCTGATATCCGAACCGGCACTGATGTAACCCGAATGACCAGTACGGCACCTCAGCAGGCACGCCTACAATCTCAGCGTACTGCCTGGCCACCTCAATGGGATCGGTCTCGCTTCCCGCGAGGAAATAAAAGTCCAGCACTCCGCCGATGGTATTATATTCGAGCGTTGTCCCGGGCCCTTCGGTATCGTTGATCTTGATGTCCATTCCGTTGGAGTTTACCAAGAATACGCCGTGTGTGCCAGACGTCCTGTGTTCGAAGTAGATTGGATGGTTGCCATACAAGTTGGTTCCCGTAGGGACGCCATACGCATCTCGCGACCAGAGGGTGCGCGTATAATTGTGTGTCGGCAGACGGAAGGGGTCAGTATGCTCACCCAGACCGTAGATGTTCGCATTCGCCGGCAGGTCGGTCTTCACTCGCAGATACTGGGGCTCAAAAATGATCGGGTGAGCACCGGTGGAGAATAGGACCTCATGGGTCGACACGCGGTAAACAGAGAACGAAAACGGCGAAGTCGTGTAGTTGAATCTGATAGAGGCCTTGTCGGGCGACGTTTGGAGGTTCGCCTTGGGTCGAGGGAGGACGGACTCGGGCACCTCGTAACGAGCGTCCGAAGGATCTGTGATCTTTACATGTATGCGGTCATCTGTCACGATACTGTCAGCGCGCACTCAAGGACGAGACGCGCATGCTGACCAGTCTCGTAGGTGACCTCGAGCTTCAGGTTCTCAATGTCATTGCCAAAGACGTTGCAAGCCTTCCCGCCGAGAACGAGGTCCGCGGTCAGCGTGGGGCCTAAAGTGAACACATTTTTCGCCTTGTAGCCCGGACACGCGTCGAGTACGGCGGGATCAATGTCAGTGGCGCTGGCAAGAAGGATCAGCTGCACAACCGAAGCGAGCTTGAGCGCGGTACGGAGGTGCATGGCCGTGAAGGTACACGCTGGCACGGGGGAACATTGAGGGCGAAAGCCTCGTATATAACGGGTCCCGGGCGACCCTGACTGACGTCGGGAGTGGCGGCGCGTTTGTTGGCTTCTCTTCGTCGCGTTCTACGTCGCGGCAGGGCTCACTTGACCGAGGAAGTTGCCCATGTGATGCTGGTAAGCATGCCGCCTTCTGATGGCCCACGTATCCGCAATAGGTGCCTGCAGAATGATGATCATCACTGGCACGACTTACGCAAGGTTAACTAGTGAGAGACGGGCCCCTGATGTATGCATATCCCGGACACGTTAGCCCTTGGCCAGGCCAGCGAACCTTCGCCTTACTAGGATGGTGACAGGCGATTGTTGCAGCGATCCTGCTACTCCTAGCTCGCTCGCTTGGTATATAGCTTCTACATGAGGATAGCTTGCCAGGCTTGGCGGTGATTCAGCCTCGTTGCTTCGTGGCACGTTGGCACAGCTGAGGCCTCACAGTGTGCAAGTCAATACCGTATGGGACCGCCGTGGGTCGTGATCTCTTCATGGTATACTACATGACAGACCTGTGTGTGGTGCTATAGTGTAGTGGTTATCACTCGGGATTTTGATTCTCAACGCTTCCCGAAACCCAGGTTCGAACCCTGGTAGCACCTTTTTCGCCCACTCCTGGGCTAAAACATTACATTTACCTTTGTATACATCGGTTCAACGTCCAACGTTCAAGGCTCCAGTCGCTGCGGATCTGCTGTAGATATCAAGAGTATGACTCTGTTGTGGTATGATCCCGCAGCGGATGTGGATTGGGACAGTGGGAGAGGACAGCGATCAGACGCTGGTCATCCTTTCTGCCTGGACCATCCGCCGCCGTTCGAGAGACTTTGTCTCTTGGTCTCCGTGTCATACCAGGCCTCATATCTTCTCTGAGGCGAATAATGACGCCTTCTATGCAATTCTCAGTCGCATTCTAGCCCCGAAAACGGCACCGCAAAAAGTTTCCGGTCCCTGATCAGTACGCGGGCGTGCTGCGTCGCTGCGCCTTCTGGACCTCCTGAGCTTGATCTTTGTATCTGCTATCAGCGTTGTGTATTCTCCCAGCTGAAACCGTTTCAAGATCTGCTCCTTTGGGCTTGTAAGCGTTACGGTAGTAGTCACGGTTGAACAAAACTCAAGCAGCGCCGACTCTATGCAACTACAACACTTCCCGAGGCAAAAGGTGACTCTCTGGTATCCGCGATGCGTAGCGGTATCGGATGTCTCGTGGTGAGCTACTTATCCTCGTTCTTAGACACTCCGCATCGATCTTTTGTACTTCATCTGTTACATGTGTGGTAGGTCGCGCCGTATCCTTCTCGCTGCCTAGCTCCTGGGGCATCATGATAGTAAGTCACGTATTCGTTATCGCTGAGTCCATGCCTCCGAAGTCGACCGTGAGGCCAGTTTTCTTGTGTGACATCCACATGGCTAACAGAGAGAGCAATTAAGTGCCATGTCGCGTCACATTTCTCCACAGAGAGCTGAGCCTCGTTCCTGTTTGTCGCGCTTCATGACCGTGCGATCTCTTTATCACATTGGATCTCGACTGCCATTGACAGGTGACAAAGTGTGAGCATGCCGGCAGGCGGTCCTAGGACCTCATGCGGTCACAGATACCAGATAACAGGTTCATTCGAAAGGTCACTTTCTCCTCGTCTTCTTCTGTACTTCTCTGACCCTGCAAGCATCACCGTCCATGTGGTAGGAAGTTAACCTTACAAGCGTTCCTCCTTCTTCCTGCGCTCCCCAGTCTGACGACGTCCTCGATTCTCGACTGGGAGACACATTGTGTGTTCCATCACGAGACGACAGCGATGCTGCATAGAACCTTGTCCTATCCTCACGCGCTCGTGTCGCACGGATAAGACAATGGTTCACGCACTTGCATCCTTAGAGAGGGCCCGCCGAGAGTCATGGCTCAGAGAAGACAACTCAGCTGGCGACAGTCTCGATCGCGCGGAAAACACAGATCCTCCATCACCACGTTCGAAGACTCATCCTCTCGCAAGTGTCGCTCACCTGCAATGGGCAGACCATGCGGATGGAGAAGGACGGCTAGTTAGCCATCTATCTGTCGTCTGGCAGCGCATACGCTTTGCCCGGTGCAACTCACCTCATTGAGAAGGATACAGTCGAGTTCGGAGACGTACCTCTCTGCGCTGGCTCGGGATGTTTATTGAGCGATTGATTGTCCTACGATCGAGAGAGCTTGATGATCACCTTCTGGGGAAGGCGGGTCTGCATACCTGAAGAAGCGTTTTCAGATGGGGAAGCAGTGGACCTGGGTCTGCTTCCCTTGATGCTGCGTCTGGACAAGAGCACCGATAGATGGATAATTCGCGGCGTCACATTGATCATAGCTGTCCAGATGTACGAGCTAAGTCTGGACCAAGCGCAGAAGCCAGTAATGAGCCAAGGCGGCGATGGACCTCTCGCGACCTTCTTCACATCATCAGCTGACGTGCTTTTCTGAGATATACCCATCGACGCGACCACGGGAGAGCGAGAGCAAGTAGTGGTCCAAGAGCGCAGCGGCTCGGGGGATAGGAGAAGGACCACGCATGGTCTTCCCTGGGTCTTTGATATTCTATCCCGAAGAGGGGGACGTGATCGCGCTTTCGAAATGCGTATTACGAGCAATCATCACTCTGCACTGCATGCATGGCGAAGGCGGTCTAAGTTGCCCTTGTATTTCTAATTCTGTCGCGGGACCATCGCGGGCTTGCTGTCAATTGCGTCTACAGTGTCCTGCGTTCCGGTCATTGGCTCCTCCAGTCTTCGCTGTCGTCACGGGTAAACTATCCCGGTGGGCAGCGTAGGAGGCCGAACACGCCGCCTGCCCGAAGATACCGCATGCAGTGCTATAGGGGCACACGGCCACCGCTCTGATGGCGATGCACCGAATCCGGTGAATGCACCTTATACATCTCCCGTCAGCCAGTGTGGTTGGGTTTGACAGTTGGCCATGGGGACGAATAAGTTCATGTTCATGGTGAACAGCAGCTTTGAGGTGAAGCGGACGTGCACGGCTATCGGACCGCATGCCTTTGCGTGCGCAATGATGCGAAGCCTATTACTGCAACGCTCCGATTCACGCCACGATGCAGCGTGAGTGGCCGCGAAGCTCTCGTGATGCGAAACCTAGGATGATCGCGGAAAGGACGGACGTCCAACGCCTGTTAAACTGAGCCAGGCACGTTGATTGTTGGGATCGACGCGCGCCGCTTACATAGAAGTCTAACACACTCCTGGGCCTGACCGGTGGCCGCTGCACCCTGCTATGTGAAGACCGCAAGCATCGCCTTGTAGTTTGGCAGAACCAAGAGAATGGCATTTTAAATGTAAGCGAATAAAATGAGTCTACAGGGATATTAGTACTGGAGATTCCACGAGTCCAGCGGTCCGATTCAAATCATGTCCGGACGACGTACGCTACGGGGATTGGTAGATTGGAATGAACATGTGGGCTGTTGTGGGCCATCGTCCGCCTTGAACATGGAATTCTAGACTAGTTGGCTTGGCACACTCCTGGAAGGCCACAACCCAACGTTTGAATGACATTGCATCGGAACTGCGATGATGAATACTATGAGGTGCCGGTATATAAATAAGCAAGGTGCGTTAGTAATGATATAAAACTACGTCTATTCATGTATACGACAACTGGATCGGAGAAAAGTCGATAGCGTGCAAGAAGATGGAAACCGACAGCGGAAATTTCCAGATAAAAGAAGTCTAACGGGGTTAGTCGCCTCCGCAACCCGGGCAGAAGCCAGCGATCTGGGGCGCTGATAGAAAGGCGGAGAAATATCAGCACGTAGGGCAAAATGGAATGACTTGCCGCTCACAATACTGCTGCGGATGCTGACGGCTGTAATCAACGCACTAGCGGTGAGCCAGCAGAAAGGTCTGAAACACGGGGTTGACTCACTACTGCTTGCAAGTCTGCTTGCAAGCGACGCCTTGGCAATTCTTTGCATGCATTGGGCTGAATTTACAGCGCGGATTATCGCATTTGACCTGAAAAAGGGTCCATGGATGAGGTTCAACAGGCGCAGGCAGGATAGCCGTGTTCACCTACCTCTTGGTCCGGCTGTAGCAGTTTGGTGAGCGACCGCCGAGGCTGAGCATGAAGAATACATACCATAGGATAGACATGGCCGCATCTCTCGTAAACATAGCAAACTCTAGAGGCTTGTCAATATGGCGTAGACTGCGTAAGCATGATCGACATACTGGCGAAGGTAGCACATTCTTCGACGGCGAGGTATTTGTCAGGTGTGAAGTCTATAGTCCGCGTCGGGTTTGAAGACTGAGGGTGTGCGATGACCAGAAAGTCCGTGGACGAACTGTCTCTTATACACACATAAGTACGATGCCACCTCAGCAGCAACAGTGTATCTCCGGATGCATCGAGTGCTGAGAAGGTGAGAAGATGCTTAGAAGTCGTTGCCGCGGAGGGGAGGGGGGTTCACAGGCACGCAAACATACGGTAAAAGAATCAAAAATCAATGAAGTCATTGCGCTGGCGCAATTTTCCGGTCTTAAATAGGGGCAGGATGGATGAGCGCACTCGTTCACGGAAGCACATGAGTAGTCAAGGGGTTAGCACCTTGTATGCTCGTAAGACCGAACTTGAACATCACTGGAGTCCGCTCGAGCGCGCAAGCAGGTTTCATATCTAGATGCATCAGGTGCACATCGTAAGCTCCGCTGACAGTCATACGAAACCGCTCATCCTCTCCGATGCGCCGACGGCGGAGCATGAGTCTTCGAGACGTCAGTGGGAGGTAGCCTAGATGGTGAGAAGAGCAAATAGACGACTACTAGCCGCTTGAACCATCACGAGCTTCGAGCGGTGGATTGTGGCTGAGCAAAGCATGGTGAGTTACGGCGTGATAAGTCCAGCCGGATTCCAAGCCGCTGCTGGGCCAAATCAAGAGAAGGAGCACTGTAAGCGTCGGATGAGCCCCTCCGCGGTGGATGCTTGCCCGAAAGAGGAGGCGTGCCACGTGGGCCAAAAAGCTGTGCAGCCGCCCATAGGACAACCATAGGAGTCTCCGGTCCTGTGTGCAGCACCGCAGCGCGACCGAGGCCGCCGTCTCGGACTTCGAGTAGAACGCTATCCCTCAAAGGAACTCACATCCTGATCGCCGGGCCAAGTCAAGCCAGGTTTATGGGCAACAATAACAAGACAAAAATATTTGTCGAGAGCAAGGTGGGTATCATCCTGTACATGCGGCGCTGCTCTGATGGACGCGTAACATGTGGCCTCTCGACTACAGGATGCTGCGATAGACCTTGCAAAGAGCGTGGCCCATGCCGAGGAACAGAAATTCCGGGCGAAAGTGCAGGCACATCAGTCCAAGGTCAGCATGCCATCCTTACCGGGCCTAAGATGAGCGGTCCACTGCGACAGACTTCTGCATGTCTTACGTGTTCGATAGGCTTCCGCCCAAGAGATCTCTTCTGAACAGAAGCACAAGGTTACATCGAAGGCGAGACTAGTAGGCAATTAGTACTTTTCCTAGGAGAATTTCGATGACGACCTGGAGCACAGGAACGCGCGAAAGCTGCTGTGGCAGCGCAAGCTGCTCGAGCAAAACGAGATAAGGCGAAGCTCCGTAAGAAGGCCAAAGCCTCTACCGCGGGCGGTGATGACGCTTCCAAATCCCAGACAGATTCTGGTGACATGTGCCAGACACGCACCGGAGAAGTGCTCAAGAAGCGCGTCACATTCGGATGAGACTCCCTGCTGTTCCGCCCAGTGATGCCGTCCACTGCGGTGAACACGCTGCGCCACCCCATACCAACTCAGGTACTTGATCGCGCACATTGTAAGCAGATGGGTGGAGTTCCCGCCGGACTGCTTTGTTCCCTTGTCTCTACGGCGTACAGGAATGCGCCCCGGCGCTGCTGCTTCCGACACAGCCTTGGGCGATCCGGGACGACTATCTAGCTATTACGGACGCGTCCGGTCTCTTATGTCGTGCGGCATCACGAATGTTCCTTTAGAATGGCTACGGTGTGTTAATACACTCTTTGGCGTACACTTTTGGCCGGCGACTTTTCCAACCTTTGTCCTGGCTGGTCTGCAGGAGATGGTCCGAGCGTCGAAGGGATTAGGCTGATCCGCCGGAGGGTCTCACTCCTGGTTTGCATGGACAGCATGGGTACTGACCCACCTTTCAGCGTGCATTATCGATGACCCACACGCCCCGAGGTCGGCCCTGACATACAGAGCAAAATCTGATCATCTTCTCGGCAATGTTCAGCCTACTATGTTATAGTGGAAAACGAAGATCAGGGCTTCCGCAACTTTGGGCCAGCGTGTCTCCGAAACTCATGCGTGGGGTCAGCAACTATCGATTTAGGACCCCGTGCTTTGAAGAGAGCCTTGATCTGGCCGCATAATATTCAAGGAACGCGCTCAGGGCGGTGCTAGTTCTTCCTCTCCTAAGAGCTATCGCGAGCATGATGTATGAACTGGTTCTCAACTTCCCGCCATGTCCTGTAAGCGATACGGCGCTAAGGCATCCGGTCGCTCGTAATCCGGTGTTAAACAGGCAACCGCAGTACGCGAGCCTGAGCCGCAACTGAGCATCGCGGTTTATCGGCTCTTCAAAATCACTGGCCTGGGGGATCCACCATACGTACGTACCGCTCTGCCGGAGTCGTCTGGCCATGGATGTGCCGATCGGGATTGTACGCTTCTCGGGCATCATGCGCTGATCATCAAACCGGGTTTCTTTGACGGTTGTGCCACACCGTTGCAGACGCCTCGACTGGATGCAACAGGACACTTCGACGCGTGCAATGAAGACGCTGTTCTTCATCTCACAGCTATATATCATCCTGGCTGACAGGTCCACCCGCTGCATGCTGAACGGTATGAAGTGTTCAAGCTGTCCAGCACGACATGCAGGGGTCCATGATCTTCTACATGCATCGACTTGCATGGGCCAGCGGTCTTCTCTAGCTTCTGACTGCTGACTGCTGAGACCAAATGAACCCTGGCGGTGGCCACCCTGGCAGTACGTCGCCGCGTCCTGAACCATCTTTAGACCGCTAAATGCATGCTGTGTCTTGCTGCATGAGAAAGCATGATGCATGTTGAGGTAAGCATGAATAGGCATGTAGTGACACTATTCACGACCTCGGAGCGCGCTGCTGACAAGGCAGGAAGATATTCTCGCCGTATATAGTTCACTCGGGAGCGGATGGAAAACCGATTGCAGCATCGGGGGAGAATGTAAGCTCCAACAACACAAACTTAGTACAGCTATCGAACTCAGAATCCCACTCTGACTGCGTCCTGACTTTGCGTAAGCGGCAGCTCTTCGTCCACCTCATCCATATCACGCAACCAGCCGTGATAGTCAATATCCCTTTCTAGCAGCTCGCTGACGCGGTCCACCTGACCCTCGACGTCGAACTGCGAGTTGTATCCCATCGCAAAAAAGCCGCTGCTGCCACGCATGAGACCCTGGCCTTGGCTCTGGGTCTGGCTGCGGGAGCCCACGAAAGGATAATCATCGTTTGCGCTCGGCCGTTGGGATGAGACGAATGCTGGAGCGAACGCCGCAGGGTTCTGCGTGAAGAGCGGTGAAACGGGAGAGCGGTGCATGATGGAGGCAGAATCTGACGACCCCGATGCCGGAGATGAGAAGTATGTCTTCGTGGGAGAGGGCTCAGGGTCCTCTCCAGCCGCGTGAAGGTCACTCTCCGCCTCGACCTGTCGGTCTATCGGAAGTCGGGTCCTAAGTGCGGTCTGACTTTGATGGGCGTGTTTGCGAGAGGGCGGCCTTGGGCGGGGCCTCGAGCGGCGCGACGACGCCAGCAGCTCAGTCAGGCTAGGCAACGGATGGGGGTCCGGAGTGGTCGGAACTGGGAGGCCCTTTGCGTTCCCCAGCCCTCTGCGCCTTGACACGGGAGTGACAGGAGCAGCAACAGGAGAAGTGGTCGGAGGAGGCGTCGACGGCGGCACTGGCTGGGGCCCGCTGGAGTTTGGCTCTTGTTCCAAACTTGGATCCGTGCGCGCTTTCTTGGTAGGCGGAGTTTTAGACGTCGGCGAGCGCTGTGAGACATCCATACGACCTTCGGCCAAATGCTTAGGAGTGAGGGGGCGCTTGAGCGGCCTAGGCGCCGGCGAGGCCGGCGAAAGACTCGAGGATACGAGTGGCGGATCTCGACGCTGCGGACGAGATGGATCGAACGAGTGCGGTGAATGGATCGATAAAGGCGACGATGGTGGAGGTGAACAGGGCGCGATGGGCGCTGGCTTCCGGCGCTTGAGATTGAGGGGAGGTGTCGATGTCTGCAACTGCGATGAGAAGGAAGGGGGCAGAAAGGACTGTAAACGAGTAGCCTGAGTATATGATTATCACATGGCAGCAGTGATATGAAAATGGACTGACATGTTCTGGCACCTCAGTGATTCGGGGCAGCTGGTTTCCTTGAGAACCTCCCGGAGGTCTTTGCCCTCCACCAGTCATTGGCGCCTCCGCGTTACAGTCTGACCTGAAGTCTCGACCTAGAGCGGTCGAAGAATGCGCTGAAGGTGTGCCCTTCACCTTGGGGGCGGCGATATGACCTCCCTTCGCGTCTGTGACGCTCGAACGTTTCACCACAGGGAAGCCCAGCGAAGCTTGAACCTTCTCACCAGAAGGAAGGGCTACCTTCGCCTTGGTCTTGCCAGCCTTCGGCGATTGTGAGACAGCGGTTGTTTCTTGGGGCATCAAGGGCTCGTCAGGCTCGGGAACAACCTCGGCTTGCCATCGTTTGACCTTCTCTCGTACAAGCGATGCTTTGCTAGGCAGAGACGCTGCTCGTGAAGACGACGCCCCAGGCTGTTCATCGCTGGATTTCCGCCAATACTTCGAAGTTCGCGCATTCTTGCCCTTGGACGTGGAAGTCGGCATCTGCATTTCGGCACCAACAGCTTCTTCCCAATTCTTCTCATAACGCAACCATTCCTCGTCGGTGTCCGGCATGTCCCAGTTGAATCTCTTGTCGATGTCGACGTTCCGTTGGTCGCCCACTCTGACCCCAGGGGCGACTCCGACATATCTCCTACTCGTGCATGCAAGCCGCACGATTCGTGATACATATCCCCAATTCGGATGGGTGGTGTCGCCTCCTGTTTGCCCTAGCGTGTGTACGATCTGGGTCTGCCACCCCGCGGCGCGTGCCTCGGAGCTGGGAGAAGACGGACGCGAGGCGGCACATAACTCCTCTGGTAGCGAGATATAATTCGCGTGCATTCTGTTTACAAACTCGGAAAGCCGAACTTGCGAAGGGGGTATCGAGGATGTACTTGAAGGCGAGACCTCCATAGTGATGGGATAACTTCAGGCGGCCGAACCGTCTAACCACAAGTCCGAGTGTCCGATGTCGAGACCAATTCCAAGAACTTAAGAAAACTAAAGTTTTCAGGATGAGCACAGCGCATTCGCGAGAAAAGTCAAGAGTCAAGAATTGAGCAGTGTGGTCCAAGACTCCCAAGCCTCCAAAGTCCAAGATGGCCGAATGCGAACCCAACGCGTCGCAGCCACAACATTGACAACGGCTCGGACTCAGGCTATACCGTAAAAGGGACTTGGAAAGATTACATAACGGTCCGCGGCCTTCGACGCGTGACGGCCCGGAGTCGTTACCATCGTACGCTGCCCAATGCACAGTATGACGGATCATTTGCTCGCGCAAAGGATTGGACGTAAATATCACTACTGATGAGTTGGAGCTGGATGTTAATAGCATGCGTAGACGAATGGTTGTGAGGAAGGTACTGGTACGATACATATGATACAGCGGCTGATATAGCCATAGCAGGACGGTTGGAATTAGACATATCGTAAATACGCCGTAAAGAGGAGGTCTCGCGGATCGCCATGGTAGGTATCATAGCATATCATCACCATAATCGTAGCCTGCGTTACAACGCCACAATCACCAGCGCACCGTTACCAGGGCTGCAGCCCTATACCGCCATGCTGTGGCGTCGCGCATCATCACCTTCGACTCTGCGAGAGCCAGACCCGTGGACACTCCGACGTCGTCCGTCCACGTTCGCCCAGGATCCGGAGTGGAAACCCCCGTACTCTGCATCCGCCTGCGTACCTTCGCTTTCGTCGTCGTCCGGAGGTATCATCGCCCGGGATTTCTTACGCTTCACAGTCCCAACTGCTGGAGCTTCCGTATCCGCATCGCCGGAATGCGACGACGACCGTGAAGACACAGGAGGTACGTCTTCGTGAGCAACAGAAATTCGTTTCATATTTGTCGGCGGAGGAACGGGGTCCGGCTTGCGCATTTTGCTGCATAGGCAGTGAGCACCAAGCGCAGGGAATGTTCATCATAGATACATACGTGTTCAATTTGGGCTCGGCGTAGTTGATGCTCTTCCGTACCCGGCGTTCGCGACCGCTTGTAAGAGTCTCCGGTTCTGTCTGAGATGGCTCCGCGACAGGACTCGACGATCGAGGCGTGGGGAGGTGAGACGGAGGTTTCGACGATGGGGCCGGGGTCGTAGCAGGAGTGGTGAGAAAGTTACGTGTTGAATTGCTCGTCATGCTTGTGGACGTCGCAGAAGTGGGAACATCAACGTCCGGGGTGCGCCGTCGCTCGTGATCTGTCTCACATGTCAGGGATACACCGAATAATGGGATACATCTATAGCGGACGCACCAGCGGTTGTATCAAGAGGAGGTAGCGCAGAGCGGCTCGCCTGGGAATTGGTCACATCCTTGAACTTGGATTTACTCCCTTCGGGCGCATCCATCGGATCTTCTATGGTTCGCTGCTTCTTTCGCTCGCGTGGCCTGGACGATTCAACAGCAATGTCGCTGCCATGTTCCAGCGTACGCTCGCCCTCCTTTTCCCTCTTTTCGCGACGTTTGGTGACCGCTTGCAGGATGGCTTCTACTTCATCCTCATCAGGCTCTGCGGGGGGCTCTTCCTCCTCTAGAGCGTCGCGCATGGGGGACTCAGGTACAGGACTAGGCGGCCGATTCAGACTGTCGGTTGTTACTGCCGTTATGGACACGCTCGTCAAAAGGCCACTTTGCCTGCGGGTGGGTCTTCGCTTGCCGCTTTTTCCCAGTCGTTCCTCGAACTCGATATGGACGGTATCTACTGTTGGAGGGGAGACCGTCTTCTGCAACGGAAGAGGTAGCCGGCTGGAACTTGCGATTCTGGACTTGGACTTGCGTTTGCGCGACGCGGACGGGCTCGGATCTAGCTCAACATCGGCCTCGGGGTCTTCTGGAGAGGACAGGTTATTCTCGTCATCCTCAATAATGCCGGGGACGGTTGGCGGACGCGCAAGTCGGTTCGGCGGTGGGGACACGTTCGGGTCGGGAATGGGGCGTCGCGCGCGAGGCGGTGGAGGGTTGAGCTCCGGTGTAGGTGACCGTGTGTGGGGAACTCCCCATGACTTGCGGATGATCCCAAGTTGAATCATGAGAGTGTGCGTCTGCGAAGGGTCAGGTCTTGTGGCCCAGGGCCTGACAGGAAACGCACATACCGCAGACTCGGTATCCGCCAAAATCTTTCGCGACTTCTCTTTCTCCTTCTTCAGTTGTGAGGTGAGGGCTATCTCTGAAGCCCGCAAACGTAGATTCTCGACATGTAATGTGGATATCTGAGCATTGAGTTCCTCGATCCGGGCGCTCAGAGTGGAGTTCAGCCTGATAAAGGCAGTCATTAGACGATGGTTGAAGGGCCTGGCGAGGAGACATACTTGGTGATATGCTTGTTGGCTAGGAGGAACTTCTTCTTGACTGCGAAGTATGGCATATGAAGTGTGAGATGAACGATACGTTGAAGATCCCGTGGAGTCGGCACGCACAGTTCTCGAACTCGAGGAGGGTATCATTCTGCCTGGCATCGACGGATACCCGTGACTGCCTTCTGCTCATCGCTTCCGCCGGTCAGCGATCTTGGGAGGCGGTTCTGTGCGAAGTCGAGGTTGAGGTCGCGGGCGCGGTGGTGGAATGTGGCTCGGATGTTGTTGTTCGACTTCGCGTGCGCACTGACGGGCGCGCGTGGTTCGGTACTTGCACACCTACTGGTTCGGCTTCTAGCGCCAAGCCGAACCAATCGCTCCATATTCCGGCCGTGACTCAAACGGCTTCATCACCGACCACCACCACCGTCACCGCCGTCCTCAGCGACAACGAGCTCTTTCTTGTCATCGTGCGGTGCCTTGTAAACCACAATCAAGCGTTGTACGACATGACTAACGTCTCACCAGGGTCTAAGCGTGCGTGGGATGGGCCGCATGATGCTGAATCGCACAAAAGACCTCGAGAGGACCCTCGCGACTGGAGGGACGTCCATCTGGGCTCGCCACGCCGAAAACCGCCGCCGTCGAGGAGGGACATAGACGACAGGCGGGTCAGCGGTGACAGGCGGCCACGTGGAGACTATAGACCTCGAAGCAGAGACCGCGACTATGCTAGACGACGGTCGCGCGACTACAGCCGCGACAGAGACCGAGATAGGCGCGATGACAGAGAGAGGGATAGAGAAAGAGACCGTGGCCGTGATCGAGACCGCCGAAATGCTTCGAGGAGAGATGATGTTCGGCGCGACAGTAGTCGCAGCGACGATCTACGTCGGGACGTCCGGGGGCATTCTCCGCCAGCCAATGATCGCCAGTTCAACGCAAGTCATCCTCCGCCGCCAAAGGTTGAGGATGAGAAAGAAGAAGGCGAGTGAGTATCGTGTCCGTGATTGGAGGGTTATCCCACAATGCCTTATGCTTGATGTTGCCTTAGGATCTCCCCTCGACCTACCCGAGCGACCACCCCTCCTAGGCCAGAACGACCACGGACCCCTCCATCGCCTCTACAAGAACAGAAGACTTCTGAGCAGCAACGGCCCAAGCCTGACCCCGAACCTGAGATGGAGTTGGAGCTCCCCCTTCCCCTCCTCCAGTAGAAGAAACGCTTGCTGCTCGACGTGCGCGACGTCAAGCCATTCTAGCCAAGTATGCGGGTATAGCAAGCTCAAATATCAGCCAGGGACCCACCCCTAGCCCAGGACCTAGCAGTGCGGTTGAGCCGCCCCCTGCGACACCTGATATATCTGATTTTCCATCTCAGGCTCAGAGTGTCGTAGGTACACCCGGCCGTGCAAATTCCGTTCGTGCCGACAGTGCAGGCAAGTTCCATGTCATTAGGAACGCGCGCATATATTGACATCAATTCCACTAGTGCCGGAGAGACGCCAAACGGCTTCTGTGTCGCCTACACCGGGTACGTTTTCCCTAGCCAAGGGCGACGGTGAAGAACATATACAAGCACAGATTGCCGTGGGTGAGCAAATATCTGCTGCCGACTACGACCCTAGCTTGGACCGTCGTGAGGACGAGCAAAAGCGTGTATGGGGAGTCAAAGAGGAGCCGGAAGACGTCGAAATGATTGAGGAAGAGGAAGAAGAAGATGTTGACGACATGTTTGCAATTGCCACATCCGAGAGGAAGGTCAGGAAGGTCAAGCGCGTCGCTGTGGGTAGTCCATTTCGTGGGTGCAGGCAATGAATGCTAACGGAGCGCAGAAACAGAAACCTAGCGTGCCAGCTATCGTTACCACTACCCTCGACTCTGCCTCCGATCCCGAAGGCTACTATCAGATCATCCTGGGGAGCAGTTAGATGGTGGCCGCTATCAGGTGTTCTCCTCTCTCGGCAAGGGCATGTTTGCAAATGTTGTCAGAGCTCGAATTCTGCAGGGAGACCAAGGCGAAGTAGGCAAAGAGGTTGCGATCAAAATTGTTCGTTGCCAGGAGTCAATGTGCGTGCTCTCGCATCACGGTGCTCCAGATTCTAAGTTGACTGACCTTGGCACAGGTACAAAGCTGGTTTGAAGGAGGTTCAGATACTCAATAAGATCCGGCAGGCAGACCCTGAGGACAAGAAGCACATTGTTCGGTTAGAACGAACGTTCGAACATCGTGGCCATCTCTGTCTAGTCTTCGAGAACTTGAGGTCAGTCCCCCAATTTTACAGGCGGAGGCGGACTAACGAGCATTCTGTCAGTATGAACCTTCGCGACGTCGTCAAGCGTTTCGGCAAAGACGTCGGTCTGAACATCCGTGCCGTCCGAGCCTACGCTCATCAGCTCTTCCTGGCGTTGAGCTTACTCCGGAAGTGCAACATCATGCATGCAGACATCAAGCCGGATAACATATTGGTATGCATTTGGAAACACTGCCTAGGAAGGCGCCATTGCTTACGTCCCAATTTGTTTGTTGCACGTCGCAGGTCAATGAGCAGAAGACTCTACTGAAGCTGTGCGACCTGGGATCCGCATCCGACGCGTCAGAGAACGACATTACTCCCTATCTCGTGTCGAGGTTCTATCGGGCGCCAGAAATCAGTGAGCCTTTCAAATGACATGGCGTGAGTTCGCGTACTGATCGGATAATTTCCAGTAATGGGCCATCCATATGACCCGGCCATCGATGTTTGGTCGGTCGGTTGCACATTATACGAGCTGTACACCGGCAAAATCCTCTTCCCCGGCCGAACCAATAACCACATGCTCCTGCTCATGATGGAGCTGAAGGGTCGCTTCAACTCGAAGATGATTAAGCGCGCCAAGTTCGGCGAGCAGTACTTTGACGAGCTCGGCGCTTTCCTCAGTGTTGAACAGGATCGCATCACAGGAATGGTGGGTAGCGTTTGCTCAGACCCTTAAGGAGCTATCTTGACTCATCTTCGCTCCCACAGGATGTCGTACGCAAAGTTCACATTACGCAGCCGACTAGGGATCTTCGGCAGCGACTCGTGCCGTCGAGCTCGGCGAAGCTGAAAGACGAGGAAAGCAAAATGCTGATGTCGTTCGTGGACCTTTTGGACAAATGTCTTACCCTTGATCCCTCTAAGCGCATCACTCCGAAGGACGCGTTACTACATCCGTTCATACGCGGCTGATTTCTTTTCCCTTCCCTTCCTGCGGTCACCAGGTGATGATGCATGATGCGAGGATTGTGAGTTGGCTTGGCGGCTCGTCGACCAAGCCTCCAATCCATCTGATCGCCATTTGGCTCCCGCACATCAGGTGTCTCATCTCGTCGTGTACTGTATATACTATCGGACGGTCGATATGAGGACCTACGCATTTATAAGCCTGTAGCAATAGAATGCAAGACTGCCGTGAATCTCGTTGATTCCGGCATTCGGCTCCTCGTTTCTGCTGTCCGGCTTCGACCGTGGCAGCAAAGTCCCCCTTTCCAGCCACTTCACAGGGGTGAATTGACAACCAGAATCGCGCTCCAGATTACGCAGGGGTCGCAGGCTGCGGGTATTGATATATTAATATTCGAGCGATAACAGGATCTGGAGCTAGTGTCGTCAGATGAGCACTCGTACCCCTGCATACTTGATCGAATGCTTCGCTTGGTCATGGTATCCCACACAGGTAGGTAAGGGGTGACTTGACGATCCAGGGTGAGCAGTTGGTTATAACCTTCGGTCGGCCGCATTCCTTAGCTGGGACATACGCAGCACTGCATCCGTCTATCGGGGCGGTGGTCAATGACAGACCCGTACATATAAGTAGTCGGAGCAACGTACAGCCTGCAAGGCGTTGTTGGCCCATACATCGCACCCAGCATGTCTCCTGAGCGCCATCTGCCCTCTTTCGACGAGCTCCCTCAGTTCAGAGACTTCACAGGCTGCGCCTGGGAGGTCTGGGGTAAGGACGACCAGCTTGGTACCGTTAACCTCCTCACCGAAGACGTGGTCAAGGAGGCGTCTAAGGAGATCAAGTAAGTCGCGGTCTCTGATCCTCCGCTGCGTCAATGTTGAATGCGACATAATACTTAGGACGGGCAAGGCGATCGGACTCAACTGGTCAGTATGCACATACGGTGCATCCTCCTCGTTCATGCTCTTACCAGCTGCGTGTTGTAGGCCGGTCAATTTCCCCGCGAAGGTTCGCGCGGAACATATTGCGAACTGTGCTTCCTTATTGACCACGGCGTTTTGAAGCCCCCCTTCCACCGGCAGCCACCGTCTCACAACGTGGTCTTCATGCCTCAGTTCGGCGCTGTCCATGATGATATCCTGCATATTGTGAGAGGGATGTTCTCGGAGCCCTCGTATCGTGCTGCCGACTCAACCGTTCGCTCAGAACACCCAGTCCGGTACCCAGTGGGACGGTCTGAAGCACTTCGGCCTAGTCCACCATGGCCTCTTCTATCAGGGGTAGGTCTTAATCTGCTCGAACGCCTCAGTGAACAAGTAGCCGATCTCCCGGACCATTACAGGACTCCGGCGAGCTTCTTCAAACAGGGCGAGATAAAGATCACCAGCCCTACGGACATCGACCCAGAGCTTGTCAAGTTTGGCATCCACAGTACGTCTCGCAATCTTCCTGGGTATCAATGTAGCTCAAGCCGGACTCCGCGGTGCGCTCTAGACTGGGCGCAGCACGGCATCTGCGGCCGTGGCGTCTTGATTGATCTCGTGAAGTATTATACCGAGACGCAGGGGAAACTTCCGTACGACCCTTTCACGGCGCACGGCATCCCTCTCGCGGACATCCTTGCATGCGCTAAGAAGCAGGGCGTAACGTTCCGTAAGGCGGACATCCTCATTCTGCGCGCTGGCTTCATGCAGCGCTTCAACGGCGCGAGCGAGGAGGAACGCAACGCTCTTGGCGAGAAGGAAGAGACTTTGTACGTACGCTGCTTTCCCCGACACTCCTTGGCGCTTTATCAGTTTCGATAGTGCGGGCATCGAGCAGACGGAGGACATGAAGCGCTTCCTGTGGTAAGTGGCCGCGGCGGCCTTCTACACCAGATCCACTGCTTACGGCACTTCAGGGACAACCACTTCGCTGCCGCTGCATCTGACCAACCCGCCCTCGAGGTGACTTTGCTCTTCGGCTCGGTGTCTTGAGAATCAGGGTGCTGAGTTCCGCTTAGCGCTGGCCCCCTCCGGAGGGCGTAAACCACCTCCACCAGACTCTTCTTGGGTAAGTCAAATGAGATACACGATTGATGAGTTTGATTTATCACTGCCCACACAGGCTGTGGGGAATGCCGATCGGCGAGTTCTTCGACCTCGAAGCACTGTCGAAGCACTGCGCCGAGACCGGCCGCTATACATTCTTCTTCTCGTCATGGCCACTGAATGTGTAAGTACCGGCCGTCTCTCCAGATACATCAGAACTCTAAAACGGCTTCCATCAGGCTGGGAGGCGTTGCGAGTCCCCCCAATGCAGCGGTAAGCAGGACTAGCGCTCAATACAGTCAACTCTGGCACACAGCTAATATGGACTGAATGCAGGCCTACTTCTGATCAACGTACAAGTTCCGTAGCATTGCAAGTGTATGATACAGGCAGTCTCTGGCGATAGCTCTCGGTCGTTTTCAACGTTCAGTGTAACTCATAGCTATAAATTCTTGCTTTCTCCGACATCCGCTACAGCCTACTGCTACGTGGACCCCGACATATCGTCGCCAGACGTTGGGCCAGTCAGTCTAGGCATGCGTGTAAGAGCTTGATTTCCCCCCAGATCGCTTCGATCCGGACCCCTTGGGAACTGTATGAATGCGAAGTCGATCACTCGGTATATTTAGCTACTCCACTGGGAATGGTGGACCCGTCGACTTGAGACTTCTAGCTTGCCCGCCTCCTTTCCTTCGTCACCTCGTTTGCGCCTACAATTACAGCTGCCAGTAGGCATGTCTCACAAACGGCGACCTCATTGACCTGGTTGAGTTACCTCTCTCAGAACTATACTGAGAGTACAACAAGCTACGACTGCCCACTGCGTGAATCCCACTGACAATGATCATGAATACAAACACCGGCCCGCATCCGGCTTGAGGAAAGGTAGGTGCGGAACGCCGTTTGGCATATGCTGAATATCACTCGGCCTATTTAATGAGCCACGGAGCTCCGGTTTTGTGAATCTCAGAGCCCCGTCCCACCAACCGCAACTCGCGGGTGTGCCTATCGTGTAGACACTGCGGTAGCAATGGCGTCCAGCGACAACGAGAGACCATTGCCTAAGTATGATGAGCTACCTAAGTTCAAGGACTTCTCGGGCTGCGCTTGGGAGGTCTGGGGAAAGGACGATCAGCTTGGGACGGTTAATCTCTTGACCGACGACGTGGTGAGGGAGGCCGGTAAAGAGATCAAGTCCGTTTCTCTCCCTCTTCGCTATTGCAGATGCTGATCGAGGTTTTGCGCGAGCAGGACGGGCAAGAGGATATGCTTGAACTGGTGATCACTCTGTCTTACGGTGTGCGTGACCTCGACGTGTACTGAGCGAAGTCCTTTCAGGCCTATCCAATTCCCAAGCAGGGTAAGTACTATAACTTCATCTGCGCGTCCTAAGTTGCCTTGGCTCGAAGCTGACCAGAATCCCCTTTTGCGTCGCAGCCTGCGTTCGGTCGCATTCCCCCTACACATGAGATCATCTTCAAGGCTCATCGCGGCGCAATCCATGACGACATCCTGCACATCGTACGGCAACTGCATGATACATGTGGGGCTGACAAATTGCTCACGTTATTGTCCCCTCTGTACAGAATACGCAATCTGGTACTCAATGGGACGGCCTCAAGCACTTTGGGCTTTTGAAACATGGCGTCTTCTATCAAGGGTCAGGAAATCCCAGCCAGCTTTGCTTCTACTCGGATGCGCCGTTGATGGTGATTTGCTACTCTCAGTACTCCCGCGAGCTTCTTCCAGTCCGGACAAATCAGGATTGCCGACCCTACCAACGTTGATCCTGAGCTGATCAAATTCGGCATACACAGTACGTTCCAATGCTCGAGTTGGCGTGCCCTTTTCTGTCTCAACGAGACCGTACCCTCGATGCAGACTGGGCACAGCGCGGCATCTGCGGACGCGGTGTTCTCCTCGACATGGTCAAGTTCTACTCTGACGCCAACGGTGGCCAGCTACCCTACGACCCCATGACCACCCATGCCATTCCCGCATCAGACCTTATCGCATGTGCCCAGAAGCAGGGCATTACGTTCCGCCGTGGAGACATTCTGCTTCTTCGCATTGGGTTCATGCAGAGGTTCTATAGTGGTACGCAAGAGGAGAGGGACGGTATTGCTGATAAGCCGGAGACATTGTAAGTGAACTGTACGGTCCAGGCCCACGATTAGGCTGATTGACCGGTCTCCAGCGCTGGAATAGAACAGAGCGAGGACATGAAGCGATTCCTTTGGCATGCTTCCCGATGCCCTTACAAGCCATGATACACAGTGCTAACTTGCCTGGGATTACAGGGATAACCATTTCGCTGCCGTTGCTTCTGACCAGCCCGCTCTCGAGGTGAGCCTGCTCAAGGGATCGCGATCGAGACATCTTTGTGAAGGCATGATCATAGCGCTGGCCTCCCCCGGAAGAAGTCGGCCATCTGCACCAGACGATCCTCGGGTACGTTCGATGTATCCTCTACCGCACTCCAGTGCAACTGACCTTCACTGTCCTATCTGTAGTCTGTGGGGCATGCCCATCGGCGAGTTCTTCGATCTCGAAGCGCTGTCCAAACACTGCGACGAGACAGGCCGCTACACGTTCTTCTTCTCGTCTTGGCCGCTGAACGTGTGAGTGAGGCAGTCGCTTTTGGCTGTGCGCTGCCTGATTATGATGCTGGATAGGCTTGGTGGAGTCGCCAGTCCTCCCAACGCTGCTGTGAGTTCGCGTTGGTGCGGACAAGCAATGAGAACGGTGGCTGACCCTGGACTGCAGGCGTACTTCTGATCTTATGAAACAGTGAGAGAGAAGCGGTCGAACTTGTGGGTATGTACGATATCCTGTAGCGATCTGTACAGTGTCGCGCTTGTCATGGTCGAACGTATGATTATCATAAAACAAGGGTATGTATTCGTGAACACGGATATGCACATAACAGGTGGTCTATCGTCAAGATGACCTGCAAATCCGATCGTTCCTGCAGGCGCTCCTCATCTATGCTGTCTTCAACCGATTCTCTCGGACTCTACATCCACCTCGCTATTGTGACCCCGCCCTGTTCACCGCCTCGCGGACCCACCAATGTCCGGATCCTCCAGGTCCATAATTCCCTCCGAACTCTCATATGTCGACAACCGCCGTCTCCTCGGCGCACGCGTAGTGATCGGCGGGCACCCATCGTCGTCCTCGTCCTCGTCCTCGTTCCCGCGCTCACTTTGGGCCTCGACGTCTTCATCGCTCAGATCCACCGCCGTCTCGGGTCCCACTCCACTCTCAGCGATCTCCTCAGCGAGATTCGGGGCGTTCGCAGGTTGCGGGTTGGGCACTTCATTGATGGAGCGCGAACGCGGGCGGGGTTGATCGAGGGGCTTGTCGGGGATCTGAGAAGTGATGAGGCGTGAGCAGGCAAGGCAATAAAATCCCTCATGTAAAGTGGCACGCACCGGAAGGCGGACGATGTATGCAAGAAGGGTCGATACCGCAGCCATGATGAAGACCGCTCGCAGGCTGATAGCGTACGAGTCCCGCGCAGCACGCTGCAGGTCTGGCGGCAGCTTCGCGACTAGAGTAGAGGAGTGCCTGATCTTGCTGATTGTCTGCACATCCGGCACGTTAGAGTGCTTGTTCACTGCGCACGCTATGCGCTGAGGGGTGGACGCGTACCTCTTCGGCGTCAGGGCCGTTGATTCGCTTATGGAGCTCGTCATTGAGTATAGACTGGAATAGGGCGGCCGAGATAGCGACGCCTCCGACTTGGCCTAAGGAAGACATTAATGTCATCTTTCCGGAGCCAGAATGAACCTGCAGGACTCGCCGATACCGCGGAAGAGTTGGCCAAAGCCAGTTCCGACGGCCATAGCGTCCGCTTACGAGTCAGAGTCAGGGTGCACGTCCCATCCACGAGTCCAGCGAAGGACGTACCAGGCAAATGGGCAAGCAGTGCAACTGTTCAGTATAACTTCGTAAGTGTGACATGATCGAGGTGAAGGAAGAGCACGTACTCAATGTAGTCTGCAAGACCACGGCATTTCCGAATCCCAGAGGCAACTTGGCACAACCAGTCAATCGAGCATATAAGGGTACTCTCCGAGTAAGTCATGGACTTACGATGCTCAGCCACTGCTGGATAGGCGGAGAATCCTCACGCATCAGGGCCATCAACGTGGCAGCGACGAACGGGAAAATGCCGAAGATGAGGCTGAGCCGCTTGTACTTTCCAGTGCGGTGCATATACCAGCTAAATGGAAGTGGTAAGCTTTAGTTCTCCTGCATGCGCAACCCTTTTATATGCGCTCACCCAGCAAATAGAGAGCCGCATGACACAGAAATACCGTTTGGAATCAAGTGGGCACCTATGCAGATGCGTCAGCAACATAGATCCATTCCAGGTTCACATCCCGCGGGACTCACCAGCTTCGCTCGCGCCGGTAAGCATTACCGTCTGGAACCAAGTAGGGAAGTTGTACATGACAGTGAAGTTGGACGTCGCGACAAGGAAATTGCTGATGCCAATCAGTACCGGGATTCTCTCGCGCAAGAGGAAGGGCGCAAGAATAGGCTCGGGAGCAATGCGGAGCTCGACATATATGAAGAGCAGGGCGAAGATGATCCCAAGCGTCAGTGGGACATAGACTGTCGGTGAAGACCACTAAGAATTTGAGCGTCAGCAGCCGCGAGTCTTAATCATTCACAAGAAATACGCACCGGCTGCTCTTCGCTGAAGCGTGTACTGAGGAAGACAAGGATGGAGAGCACCTGATGGGCTTGTGAGGACACATGGAGATAGCATTGAACGTCATACCCACCGAAACAAGGAGTGTGGCGCTACCGCCATAGTCAATACGTTTGAGCACTTCTTTCGTGCTCTTACTCCGTCCCTGCCTCAGAACATCAGTGGAAATTCCTCTGCCCGCATCATCGAGTACCCACAGGCGTCAAGTAGTGCAGATTGATCGACGTCAGCATGAAGGACACAACGAAAAGCGGGAGCTGGATGAGGAACGCCCAACGCCATCCTAATCTATACGACATCGTTGAGTATTGCATCGCCTAGCAATCAGTGCGACGAACCGGTCAGCAATAAATCCGCCGAGAGGCCCTCCGAGGCCCATTCCAAGCTGTACTCAACCTTATCTTATAAGGATTCTATGAGGAGAGAGGGGAGTGACATACGCTATTGAACACTGCTGCGACTCCCTGAGTGAGTCCGCGTTTCTGCAAGCGCTGTTAATGCGTGGCGCACTAACGGAAGAACACAGCACACCCTCAAAGAGTACATGTCACTCGTGATGATCCTGGAAAGCAATATTACCTTCTTGAGCTCAAGCGTTGTATACAGATACTCACGTAGCGGTGGTGAAGATACCTCCCCCTCCCATACCCGCAAGCTAAATGTGCATGAGAGGGAAGCGAAACTTCGGAAAGGAAACATGCCTACGAATCGTGCTGCGATCAGCATCTCCATGCTAGAAGAAAGGCCGCAAGCGATCGTCCCAAGACCAGCGAAGAACACGGCTACTTGGTTGGCGCCACGTCGACCAAGCACAGTGCACAATCTCCCGTATAGTGGAGTGAAAGTGCAGGTTGCAAGTAAATAGCTGCATTGATGCGGTTATTCGTCTCTGCAATGTATTCGGCACAACTGCACCGGGCGTACGCAGTTCCCAGCCAACTTGCTTGGTGTGCTTTGTTGAACTCCGATGAGATCGACGGTAGCACTGTAGAGAGCGTTCTTGGTAAGATCACGGATGCCCTGTCAATATGTACGCGGGCTTACAGGTGGCAACCAACGTTGCTGTTGCATATCAGTTATAAAGCATGCAATCGGACGAACAGACGTGACGCACTGTTCAGCGACTGATCCACCGAGGCGGGTGTAATAATTTCCTTGAGCAAGCGACATTTAGGCACGTTGGCTGGAACCGTCACGCACAGATAGGAACGTAGCAGCCCAGATCCCGGCCAAGATGCCGCGGCGCGTTCTGCTAGATATTTCCATAGGACCCACTCTGCTCAACCTCTTCTGGTTCATAGGCTTCGGGGAAGCCGTCCTCAGGAGAGGATCCCGCTCCGAAGGCATTGTAGCCGACATGGTTCACTGCTACTTATCAAGCAGTGTAAAGTATCAACGTATGGTGCCTTTGAAGTAGCTTCCCCTTTAGCGTACTTGTCTGATAGCGTCAGTTAACCAAGGTAGCCGAACCTCTGCACAATGCGTACACCGAAATGAGTGGTACAGTATATGCGTCGATTCTAGACGGTTGAGCTGTGGCTGAGGATGATGAATAGGTCAAAAGCGCGAACTCGTACGAACACGCGAGATCCGCCCAGTACCCAAGACGCGCCGGGAACGCTCAGACTGCCAGCACAGGCCAAAATCGTCAACGACAAAGGTCGTGGTGGTCGAGGGAAGAGAGAGCTCGTCACGCCGAGGTCACGACTGCCGCGCTGCTATTCTGGGCTGCCGCCTGGTGCCGGGGGAGCCGCGGGAAGCCAGTCCAAGTGCCGTCGCACCGCCACTCCGCCCATCCTCCCGCAGTGGTTGTACTGCAAGTTCGGCAGGTGAGGATTTCTCTGTGACTTCCGCAAGTTGTAGACGCCACGGTGGTCGCGACGTAACGTGCCCTGAAGCCGGCTTTACCTCGCTCTCCGCGTCCCCTGCATTCAATGCAAGGGCACAACTAGCCTAGGTGCGCACCATGTGAGCCTTGTCGAATCTCAATCGCGGTTGAAGAATTTTCTTCCTGTACAGACGAGGCTGAGCTGCTGCGATCTCGCAGTAGACTCTGACGTGCAGGCGATGCACTGAGTCAATGCCTTGAGCCAAGCATGTCCTCGATACAGTGGATGCGCGGGCGGTCGCCGGGGCGACCACTCGCCGACTCTGAGCAGGTATAAAGAGCCTTGACTGTGTCCCTGTACCTAACCCTCACACGCGTCAGCCTTCCTCTGCAAATCTTGAAGGAATATTGTGCAATGGTTGCGGGTCTTGCAGTGCTAGCAGCGCTATTCGCGACGCACATCGCGGACGCGAGCGTTGTTCGAGACAAGAAACTAGCAGCCGTGACGGTAAGGCAATAGCTATCCAAAAATCGTGTCCTGACTCACGTATCGACAGCGCACAAGCAATGACTCAGTACTACATTGGGGCCCATGTGATCCCTCTATAGTAACAGACCCCTCCATATCCTGCAGCTTCTTCGAGGTTCCCTTGGACTACAATGACCCGAAGGCAGGGTTCGGACGCATAGCAATCGCTAAGGCCAACGCGACAGGCGATCGCGTCGGAACCATCTTCTTCAATCCGGGTATGTATAGTCACATGCCGTTGATCGCCCCTAGTCTCACACCTTCCTCAGGCGGCCCCGGAGTCTCCGGACTCCAAGCGCTGGATCAGAGCAGCGGTCTACTTCTCACTGTCAGTGGCGGACGTTATGATATCGTCAGCTGGGACCCGCGCGGTGTTGGACCGCTCACGGTGTACGCAATAACTCAGATCACCCGTGAGAGGAGCTGACGTCCACGCTTCGACGCAGACCTGGCGACATATACTGCTTTGACAGCAGCGAGGAATACAATACTTTCTGGAACGGGACGATCGAGTTGACGGGTATCGAGATGACAGGCAACTTCACCGACCCGGATGATATCAATGCGTTACTCTCCCAGGCTCCCATCATGCAGAAGAAGTACGAGGATTTGGGAGAACGGTGCCTGCAGCATCCCACAGGGAAATATCTCAGATACTTAGGTACCGCCGCGACGGTGCGCGATATGGTTGCGCTCGCGGACGCACTCGACGGTCCCGGTGCTCCAGTCAACTATGCCGGGATTTCGTACGGAACCGTCCTCGGCTCGTGGTTCGTTAACAGTGAGTCCAACAGAATTCACTTGTCAGGATTCTCACCCAGCATTCTCCAGTGTTTCCGGAGGTGAGACATGACCGGAGCAGGTGCCGTTGATAGCACTGAACCGTTTTCCAGAGAGTCGGACGAGTTATAGTTGACGGCGTCTTAAACCCGATATTCCTTGCAACTGAAGAGACCTCATTCGTAAGACATTTCCCAAGTACAACTTATCATTCTGTTGACTCTGTCTATGTGTAGTTCGTTTCCAATCAGTTAGCAGATGCGGACAAGGTCTACCAAGGCTTTGTAACTGGCTGCGCCCTCTCCGGCCCCAGCGGTTGTGCCATTGCGACTGAAGGGCAATCGGCAGCGGACGTTGATGCTGACATCCAGACTCTTCTACAAGAGGCTCACGACGCTGCCCGCAGGAACAGCTCCGTGCCGGTGACGTCTGCTGAAGTCCGTGGTAAGCAAAGCTCTGGACTGCCGCGTCGGAATTCTGTTACCTCATCCTCCGCGTGAGCAGAGCAGCTGCGTGAAGCGATGTACTCTCCGGACGAATGGGCCGCCCTTGCGAACACGTCGTACCCCGAGGCAGTCGCAGCCGTCACCGCCGAAAATCATAGTCAGAGTGGGTCCGGCACTATGAGAAGGAAGTGAGTGAGTGTACTCTCAAAAAGCAATGATGGATATTGACATTGTATCAAGCCTCCACAAGAGGCAAATGAACGACACACCTTCGTATACAATTCCAGCAATCTTGTGCTCTGACAGCGTGGACAGAAGAGGGACCACAATGCTCGACATTTTTGAGAGCATCATCTCTGGCTCCAGGACGGCCTCCCACCTCTGTGAGTCTTTGTTTTCCACGTTCAATAGGGGGCGCTGTAGATCTGGCATGGAACAGTTTCCGCTACATGGCCAAACCCCTTCCAATATTGCCCGTTTTGGCCCGTGCGTGCGGTGGAAAGGTACCAAGGCCCTTTCAACAAGACGCTCGCGAACAAGGTTCTGGTCATCAGCAATACGGTGAGTAGCTCGAGTTGGTCGTTCATTGCGCCAGATCCTCTAACTTAGTACACGCAGTATGACCCCGCAACGCCACTTGCTGGCGCGCGTGCTCTAGTGGATCTCCTGGGCGACAATGCGAGATTGGCCGTACAGAATGGTTTTGGGGTGCGCTTTTTGAGCTTCATCCCCTTCGCTCTTCGCTACTTTAACATGGCCGTTCGCATCTCAGCATACCTCCATGAGCTCGCCTTCACAGTGCCTTAACAAGATCATCTTGGCGTACTTGACGAATGGCACGGCACGTGTCTTTGACTCTCTATCCGGCGTGCCTGAGGCTCATGAATGTGTGTGGGATTATCTTCACAGCTTCCTGCCGACAACGACACCGTATGCCAAGTTGATACCGATTACGAGATCTTCAACGGCGTAAACACGGAGGCTATTCTTGCGGCTTTTGGTCCTCAATAAGCGAGTGTGACTAGTCCTGCGCGTCCTTCGCGGACCTGGCGGATCTCCTTTCTCTCGAGTAGCAGTGGACGAGGTTAATTCCTGTAGTGGTATACGAATCGCTTCTTCAGCTGAACCCGCAGATCTTGGCAACCCCATGTATGCAGAATGAATGGCGGTCGGCAATCACAAGCCCGTATTCAAGAGCGAGAGCGCCATCGACACAAATGGTCAGAACGTTCTTGCCACCATCCTTCAGGTTGCAGTGGCGTGGCTGTCAGTCGCCGAACATCCATTCTGCAGACGAGTGTGAAGCAAGCAGCAGACTGAGAGCATCATGGCGCACTCTGATCCGAGACACCCTTGTATGATAGGATACCCGGTGGTGGCGACGGTGGCAGATGTACAGGATCGCTGTGCTGCTCAGCCGCTGTCCTGCATCACGATCTATTGGCGCCACCAGACCACAGCATCCCTCTCAGACCACAACTTCATAATCGCAGGGTTCACAGTCTGTAAACCGTTTCGCAATCCATTCACCTTCATCTCGGATATGGCGAAATCGCGAGGACGCCCTTCTTCCAGTGTGCTACCTCCAGTGACCGTGAGCAATCCGCTCGATCCTCCCTCATGGCACGGCCTTGCGGGTGGTCCAAAGTTTACGAGCCATTGAAATACTCCTATTGTTACCCCTGCCTCGCTTTGTCCTCTCTCTTCTACCTCGGATGCCAATCAATCCGCTAGCATGAATGAAGGCTTACCCCCTTTTGATTGCCTTGAGGAGCCTCATGTTCAGAGCCGAATCCGGACCATACGATCCAATGCAACTTGGTCGGAGACTCTATGATACAAATTATGAAGTGGTGCGCAAGCTGGGATATAGTAGCTACGCCAGAGTGTGGCTCGCTTTAGGGCATACGTGCGTATGACAGGACTTCTTCGTCACGTAGCCACCGTAGATGTCTAAGTATGCGTCCCGAGCCTTTGTGCCCGACAATCAAACATCGCATTATCCGAATCGCCAATGTACGTGTTTAAAGTGTCCAGATGTTCGCGAAAGCGCCCGGTGGCGTTCGTCAATACTTTGTTACGCTGCGCCTCAGCAGGAGAGTCGCGGGGAGTCATGACTCAGATGCTATACCGAGCTCCTCCGGTCATAGCTTTTCATTCCTCCCGAGAACAGGAGAAGGGGTTAGCGAGACTCGGTGCAGTTCGTAATCTCATAAACGGACTTTTCTGCGAAAGCAGTGGATAGTCTTAGGACACTTGTCTTGACTTATACATGGGTACTGCCATCATTCGCAACCAGCCGCCCGCAGGAGACCCTCATACTGCACCCGTCTTCCCGACCGAGATCCCCAAATCGCGCAGCCGCCCCGTCTCGAGCTCATACACCCACCCATGGACCTGAACATCCCTACCCTGGGCCCACGCGGAACGCACGACGTCAGTTGCGGCGGTGTTCCTGACCTGCTCGCGCACGTTCGCCTCGATGAGCGCGGTGAGGTCGTCGTAGTCGCGAGCGAGCTTCGTAAGCCGCGCAAGCCACCGGCCGAGCGCTGAATTCGGCACTGGAGGAGGCGTAGGGGTCGGGGCGTGCGCGTTGGCGAGGCAAGCTTTGGCGCCACCACAGTTGGTGTGGCCGACGAGGATGACGTGTTGGACGCGGACGTGGGCGACGGCGTAGTAGAGCACGGCGAGCGCGCTGTCGTCGTCCGGATGGAATTGGCTCTGTGCGCGGATTGTTCATGTATAGGAAGCAGGTGAGGGTCGATGGCGAAGATGGCAGACGCACTCCTCCGTCAGGTACGGCCTCTAAAACGCGAGAAGAGAAAGAAGATACGCACTTTGCAATGTTCCGGTGGACGAAAATATCGCCTGGCATGGAGGCAGTCACGACGGATTCGGGCACGCGCGAGTCAGAACATCCGAACCAGAGGATCTGAGTAGGGTAGCGGCGAGCGGTCAGCACGCATGTTCTCAGCCTTCGTTATCAGGTTCACCAAATTAATATATGGAGATGACTGGCCGTGCTGAACAAGGAGCCAAGGGGCCGGTACCGAGAGACGGCGGAGAGGAAGATGAATACTGACCTTCGGAGTCTGGTCCTCAGCAGCAGACTGGACGAAGAAGTTGGGGTCTCTTTTCTTGACTTCATCCGCCCACCGGGCGTTGTTCGAGAGGAGTTGAGCAAGGATATAATACTGGGGCATGGTGATGTTGACAGTACGAGTGCGATATCGGGTGAAGTCAGTGAGGCGGATGCTGCTGGTGGGGAGGCTGAGGTTCAGGTTGTGATGGATGGGTAGGAGGCTGGTGGAGAGATGGGAGTAGCAAAGTGCATCCATTGGGCTCCTTGTTCATAATATCTGTAGACTGTCACTTGCATGGCGAGTATCCCAGAATTTCATATGACATTGAGCTCAAAGCAATGCGCCCACTGCGCGGAAAGACTGAGCTCGAGGCATCCACGTGGACCCGGGTTTGGTGAACCATTGTCGATTCTCGAGTTGCCAGCTCGGATGCATGCTGATCTCGAACTTCACCACCTGAGTATTGACGATGATTGCGCTCCTCCGATGACATTTCTTGAGAGAGTTATCACCTGGTTCCCTAATCACCAGTGCACAATCATTCTGGGTCTACTAGTAGCATCATGGCGAAACGCTTTGGCCAGGTGAGCATACACCATGAGCAGTACACGCGCCAACATCTATCCTGCCAGTGTCATGCGAATTTTGTTCTTTCCTTTCGTACACATATCCTAACGGCAAGAGCAGCCACGATGCTAGCCGGTGGGATCTCACCGTGCGCCGATGCACTTTCGGACCCGTACCTTGCAGCGGCTGCCAGCGTCGTCGCATCAACACCATCTGTGACGCCTGTCTTTCTACTTCGACCACCCGGAGAGGCTGGAAAGGACATCAAACGCCGGACTATGACGTTCTCAACGGACACTTGAATGCAAAGTCTGCAAAGTCTTCCCTGAAGCTCCGGGCCAGCACTTGTTGGCTCGCCTATATGCCTGCCTGTGTGACTTGCTCGCGCTCCTAAGTCCGGCGTAAACTCATTGCACACGGGATACTGCATATGACTGTGACCGGCGCATCTCGCACCGTCTTTGGGCAGATACCGGACGCCCTCCTCAGAAGAGAAGACTGCTCCGTATCTGCTGCCGATCTCCTCCCCTGGCCTCGAATGGGCTATGGGAGTGTCTGACCAGCCATGAGGGAGCCAGCTTTGTCGATCATTGGGAACATATGCGCAGAAAGCGTAGTCTGGGAGTCAGCCATGACGATGCGCTGATCTTGCCCGAGATGCCCGCTAAGAGGTAGGCCGAGGGAAGGGTTGAGATCTGCCGAACGGTCGGTTATCGGGAGTAGGGTGTGAAAACGCTTCGTCAGCGTCGATGAGAACGCGGGGCCACATCTGCTGAGGAATGTGCTTGCGGGGAAGGACAAGGACCTAACTGCGTCGTTCTCGTATGTGAGGGTGACAGTGTTGCTTGAAGACATAGGTGAGCATTGCCAGACGCTTTATGTCTCTGTGATTGTTGAAGTAGCGGTTATCTGTGAGCGTCAAAGGCGACCTGACTGTACCGGTGCATCTCGCTCAAGATAGTCGCGTAGGTAGTCTGCGGACTAAGGCGGCGGCGGTCGAAAGGGAGCGAATGTACATCAGAGTCGGTGCGTTTTGTCGGTGTCGTTCCATGGGCATTCTATGAACTGTTTTCATGCACAAGAATATGCCCCTTTCAACTACTGGAAGACAGTCAAGGAGCAGCTGACGATTACTTACGATTCTAAGCTCGTATGGTGTGTTTCCGAGCGTCCTTCTGCCATTGTCAGTTGCTCATGAGAACACACTTCCGCCCTGTCTCTCCATCAGGATTCCGCCTGGAATGCCCGGCTCGCCTTCATTGTTGCGTTCCACGAACCTGAGAATGCCCCTCAACGGAGGCTTTACTGTGGCTTCTGAACGGGGTCAGCAGGACCTGATTTAGACCCGTGCCTCACTTCGCAGTTCCGTTGGCATTTGGTGGCCCTCCCTCGGTGCCGCCGGCTTCGTGGCGGTTTCTTTACCTTATCGGTACTGATTAAAGATGTATACAGAACTCCGGATGTCGTTGCTCTTGAATGACCGTCCTCGCTAGGATGCTCTGCTATTACTACCCTTGGTAAGCTGCGAGGCTAACCTGAGCAGTATCTTCAGGCAACCACTGCTCTTCCTATGCTCAAGCGGCAGAACGCAGAGGCTTGCGTTTTACGTCCTCGTGGTCAGATACTGCACTCACGGACGCGGATTCCCAAACCCTTTGGACTCGCATATGCGACAGGCAGTGTGAAGTGATCAGTGCAATGCCCTGGCGAACACTCGGCGGCGCTCTGGCATTGGCGCAGCATGATCTGAGGCGTAATTCCGCCGGTGTATCAAGAACGCCTTTGCTCGCTCACTCGCTTCTCCTGCCTTAAAATGAACCTAAGTGTACATTAAGCCGGAGGTACGGCACGTTGCTAAGCTTCACTGCGAACCCTGAGAATCGCAAGGCCCAGGCTGCGAAGTAAGAATGACTCTATGTTTCCCCGCTTCCCAAAATGAGTAATTTTGACACCCCATGTCATAGAGCCTCACACGCGGAAGATCCTCCATTCAGTGGCCATCGCTAGTAGTGGTCAGGTGAGCACTCCAGTGGTCATGTTCGACGGGTCGTTCGCCTGTTTGGAGCACTTTCTCTCTATGACCTGACATGGACATGCACGGATTGGTATGATCTCCTTTGCCGGTGGGTGTCTGATGCCCTTTATATGAATTCATTGTGCTCATGTCCTTTAGAGGCCGAGGCGGCCGGTATATGGGTATGGCATGGTATACTCACTTGCTAGCAACCAGGCTATAAAGAGATATACGGTGCTGTGCGCGGGGTGCAGTTCCGCCTGTGAAGACTGCGAGCGATCAGCCATTGTGAGTGGTTCTCCTGCTGCGGGCTGAACCAACGCCATCTTTCAATGGCGGATTGAAACATCCACTGTGACGCTCGCGGTCTACGTCATCGGTGTACGGATAAGATATCGCCGTAAGAAATGGCCGTAAGTCTTGAAGGCTCAATACTATCTCGTCACCTTTTTCCTTCATAGGTTAGGTATCCGGACTGACATCTAGACACAATCCATGGAGTCGATCGTATTCAACTGTCCCGCATACCGAAGCCGGATACGTGTGGACACTTCTAGTGCAAGAGCCTGTACGTTGTTCGCTATACGCGCGCTGGTTCCCTCATCCGGTCGCAGCCCATTAAGTAGGGCTGTAATGGCGGCATCTTCCGAACGAAAGATGTCTCTCTTTTCCCAGTACAAGTAAGCATAACTATCGTAAACTAGCCTTGGAACGAGCCGACCCTCTTCGCCTCTTCGCTGGAAGCAAAGATTAGCAAATGTATCACCCGCGAGTACGTACATTGCTCCAGCCATGTGCACCGCTACCCACGAGAAGTTTAACGGTATTTGCCGCACAGATAACGTCTACAGCGACCGACCTTTAGCCGGGGTAAGGTGACATACTCCCATCTACCATCGGCGCCAGCATTGAATGCGTTCCGTGTCCCGTGTGTCCACGGGGCCAATGTGGCAGTCCCGCCGACGAGTCTTGCGGAGATCAACTCCGACAGTACAACCATCCGGGTGGTTCCCCACCAGCTGGTTAATGTTCATTTTTAGGTCCTTCGCTCCCGCGGTCGTGCACATATAGCCGTCCTTATGCGCAGTATCCGTACGCTTCTCCGTGCCTTCCGTCGCGCATCAACTCTTCCCCGCAACGGATCTACGCGCGGGCGACACTTTCTCTAGACGCAACGTCGTCAGACGATTACTGCCTGTCGCACAAGAGTGGAGACTGCTCTTCTGGGCTTACATCGACTAGAAAATGCCGCTCTCGCTGGCAGGGCTGGAGGCACATCCAGGACGGTACATTGGCCCTCAGCTTGTCAGTCTGACACTCGAGGCAGTCCTCACTGGCATCGTCATCAACCAATCGCTCACATTTTGGGAACGCGCGGAGCGCGAGCGGAATGTCGTGCGCGCACTGGTATCGTTCGTGACTTTGATGGCCTTGTATGTGTTTCGCCCCTCCCAACGGCTCCGCGGTATTCTGAATCATAGCGTGACAGCTTTCAATCGAGCTTGCGCTTCTATGCGGCATGGCGGTTGTTTGTGGAGGATTTTGGGAACTGGGTATGCACAATCGCTGTCGGTCCAACCGCAACTTGAAGGCTGACCAGTAGCCCTTTAGATTGAGAGTGTGCTTTTCATCTGGGCAGACAAGATTCAGTCGACCACGGTAAGGCCGCTACTTCTCCATCGAGATGCATCATTAAGTGTCTCTTGCTATAGACGGTCCTCATGGCCGCGCCTGTGCAAGGATTCCTGATCTGGCGTTGCTGGACGGTGCGCGTGATCACGTCTGGCCGAATAGATACACGCTCACACCCTCTGCGACTATATAGCTATTCAACAGAAGTTACTTTGTGCTCGTATGAACTCTACTGCATGTCTTCAGTGTGCATTCACCGAGCTTTCGCTACGTTTAGATGTCCCTGTCAACCCTGCTTCTAGCGCAATGCATTGCGAGCGTCCTTGTTACGGTCCAAACGTTCCAAATACACTTCGGCGTTGTTCCGGAAGCGGAAGTCGAGGCAGGACCCTTGCCAAAAGTCCAGGTACATGCATCACGCCGATACTCTTCATGATTCTCTCACTTACGCCTGTATAGATAAGCCCGACTTGTACGTCATCGCTTCATTCGCCCCGGGTTTGTTCAGCTGAGAAGTATCCAATGCCGCAGTCGTGCTCAGCCTCTCTTGCTCAGCAGGTCTGTCATTCTCCCGCTAGGGCCGCGTGAGCAGCCCAGTTCATGTCTCTCAACGTATAGTGCTGGATGTGCTTGTGACTGGCATTTGTGAGTGTGATTAACTGTGGCTTGCAGGCAAAGCTCATGCCGTGCTTGGGCAGTGCTGGCGTTTCTGGCCCGATCAAAACAGCAAATCGTTTCCTCGAGGTTTCGCAGAGTAGGTGGAGGCAGAACCATATTTGCTCTTTCTCGCGGCAATTTTTGATTTGCGTTCGCAGATCCTCCGACGGCTCACAGTGATGATATGGGAAGCGGCCCTTCCACCCTGCATTTGTGCAGTGCTGACAGTGCTCATGTACTTGACTCTTGTGAGCCTCCTGAACTCTTCGTCATCTGCCATGGCCCCCGCTGACGTATGTGGGTTGACTAGGTGAACGTGGATTACTGGGACCTTACGTTCCAGGCTATCCTGGGAAAGCTCTATGTCATATCACTGTTTGTCACGCTGTGCGCCATCTTCCTTCTATTCCTCGACGGATTCGGAGCTTACTCTTCGTGCCCGACCTTCGGTATGGGTAGGAATGGTCGCGCAGACTTGCAGGATGCTCCGGTCCCCGGCTTCTCAACGAACCGCCTCTCGAACCTCGGCTGGAGCGTGAATACACCGATCCGCGTGGACGTGCGTACCGATTATGCTCTCAGATTTACCTTTTTGTTCGAATTACGTTGACCCATGTTATTTTACGTGACAGATTCCCACCGACATGGAGCAAGGGCCTATTTCCACACGCAACACCCAGGGAGACGATTCGAGCGCCGTGGATACGCCCACGGGGCCCTCCCGCTCGGCAGTGAACTCTGGAAAGACAGAGTGACGTGTGTATGAGTCCTTCCTGGATCGAGCAGAGAATGCCCACGGTTGAATGGTTAACAGCACTCGAAGCTGCTGGGATGGTAAAGAACTGGGCGGAATGGAATGCGCAGTCTTGGAGAAGGCGTCCTTCACTTGACTGGGCTTGGATAATCCTATTTAAATGGTCATCGTCCACACAGCCTATTCACAGTACAGTAGATACCGTCTGCTCTAATCCTATGATCGCGCGAGGTGTCTACAAGGCAACGACTTGGCTGACGGCGACGCGGTCATGTGACCGTGAAACACAAGCTTCGTCGAAATAATACTTGTATGCGCTGCACCGACTGATCAATGTCAGAATCGACTGTCTACGTTCCCTGCATGACAGCGCCGTTAGCGATTGATTGTACCTCTTGGTCTCCTAACTTCATGGCCTTCCCATTGTCATCAGCGCACCCGACCCCAATTCCGCTCCTCAGAAGTCGGCTCCGACCTGACCTCCGCGTCGGTAATGTGCGACCCACTAGCACATAGCCGGAGTCCCTTCGTCGGCCGACCTCATGGACCGTTCATTGTCTTCGGGCATTTGCACAAACAGGGTATACGCCTACAGGCGGTAAGTCCGTCATTTGCATGTCTTACCATCGTAGCGGCGAAGATAGACAGATGTATTCGATTGAGACCGCGATCGACGCACCAATGTGCAAATAGTTGAAATCCGTGGATAGGATTCCAAGCCCACAGGAGAGGCGTCCGCGGCGAAGACAGCCACGAGATAACTCTGTTAGGCGTCGGAGGACGGTGATCTGCGCCCAGGTGGCCAACTGTGAAGGTGCATGCCTCGGCGGGGTACGTGTCGGACATCCATCTCCCTCCAGTCGCTCGCTCGGAGGCGAGTAGCTGACCGTGCGCCCTGGTCTCACTCCATGGTGGCTACGCATGGAGTCGACACTCTAGCTCCAACGTCCGCCTGCTGAGCCAAAATAATGTGGATGCGTACATACATTATAACGTGGGCATCGTGACCACGTCCTGTCGTTGCCAAACGTCAACGGTTGTGGGTGCACTGTGGAAGAGACGATCGTTCATTCTGCGAAACGCAACAGTCACGTTGCGGCCCCCAGCTAACCAACCGCTGTAAGTTAGGGCTGCGAGCATGTTTCTAGTGTGACAGAGTAAACGTGCCGCTCGTGACGTCGCGAACGCCTAGCATGCCTCTCCAACCCTCTCACTTCAACGAACACCGTGTTGATACACGCTAACTACAGATCAACGATCGCTCTGATGCCCGCTGAATCGCTGATCCCGTGCGGTATGGAAGGATGTCTCGCCCGCACGACGCTGCCGCGCCGCCGCAACATTCCTCTTTCCGGACTCGCGCGCACCTGTCCCTCAGACTCTCATCTCTCCGCGAGAAAGAGCGGAGAGACCGTGCATGCACGCCCCCGAGCACGCTCCGAGTTCCAGACTAGGGCGATCCCCGAACCCCGTCGCTCGGCGCACGAGGGGAGCCTAGCGGCTCTCGCTGGTCTCAGAATGGCGGAGTCGCAGCCAGCCCGTGCGTGCCTACGTCCCGAATACCGCTGCAACCTCCGCAAGCCCGTCTCGATGCTTGCATGGACGCAAGCGAGTGGCTTGGAACTCGGCGACGGCGAATGCAGAGGCCCACCTACCACCAGCGCGTCTCACGCCTCGACGGGGGAGACCTCGCCCTGGACGTATAAAAACCCACCCACCGCTGCCTCGAAGACCATCAGCAGTCCACCGACTCGCCTCAGCTTCTCAGCCTACGCACTCAGCCGCATACCCGCGCTCCGCAACCCACCGTTCGCTCTTCTTCCCTCAGAAAAACCGTCGAGATGTTCGCCCGCCTCGCTGCCCTCTCCGCGCTCGCGCTCCCCCTCCTCGTCGCGGCCCAGAACTGCAACACCGGCCCCGTCCAGTGCTGCAACACCCTCGAGTCTGTACGTACCTGCTCCCCGGTGCCCTCCCCCTGCCGACCGCTACCCGCTGCCCGTCTCCCTCCGCCCCGCCCCGCGTGCTGACCGTGACCGTCTGCCCACAGGCCAACTCCCCCGCCGGAGCCGCGATCCTGGGCCTCCTCGGCGTCGTCCTCCAGGACACGACCGCGCAGATCGGCCTCCAGTGCGTCCCGATCCCCGTCATCGGCGTCGCCGCCGGCGACGCGTGCGACTCGCACCCCGTCTGCTGCCAGAACAACAACGTCGTGAGTCTCGCGTTCCCCCGCCGCCTTCAATACGGTGCTCGGAGCGCGTGTGCTGATGAGATGGCTTCTAGGGCGGCCTCGTCTCGATCGGCTGCGTCCCCGTCGACGTTATCTGAGGGAGGTACGGGGATCTGGGTCTGATATCCACGGGTCGGTCGGCTGGTCGGTCGGTCGGTCGGTCGGTCGGTTCGGTGGGATCGAAGGAGCCATCGCTGTCTGACCATAGTCCTTCGCTAATCATGTGTCTGTCGTTAATCCACTCCGTTGTTGGTTTTATTTCCTGGGCTGCTTGGCACGTCCGTTCGACTTCGACCGAGCACTTCAAGACCTTTGCTCAGCGGGAATCTGTGTACCCTTCACACGGGGTCGGTGAACGAGAGGACTCTCTAGATTCGTCGCAGCCATAAACGGAGTACCGACCTCGACTGTCTGGCCGGACGGCCTATGTCCACGAAGAGGATCAGCAAACTGACCAGTGTCCTAGGTTTCATCGTAACTTCCGTGCGAAGAAGACGACGACGCGCCGAGAGAAGTCCCAGCAACCACCAGTGCGCTGTACCGCCTCGCTGGGTGCACGTCGTACAGCAGCATACTCATACCTCGACAACGACCATCTCTTGAAACAATGGCGTCGCGAGGGTCCAGATACGGTACGATACAACCTGAACCTTCCCCGCACCGTTACCCTGCGCAAAGTGCCCGTCTTCCTGCAATCTAGGGGTCGGTGAACGACAGGCGAGAGCCATAGTTGGAATCGCCAGGAGCAGATCCAGAGGATCGACCTCCGCATTCCGGTCGGATAGCCACGACTACGGAGAGAGCACCAGTACAGAACACGCGTCCTCCTTCAACGCTCAACGCTCAACGTCCAACGGCAAAGAGGACGTCGCAGCGACAGCAACGCGCCTACCCTTCCATTCTCCACGCGTCAACGTACCGTGTACATGCGACGTAAATCCACCGACTCACAATGGCGTCGCGAAGGCCCAGATACTGTATGGTGCCGTAAGTACGTTACGACCTGAACCACCCGGTTCTAGAGGAACCTTGATCGCCCAACGGATCTGACGACCGCAGGTCAACGAAGAAGGACATGCGCAGACGCGACGCCGCACGGCGATCCAGGGGGACGTGCGGCGCAAACCATAGCAGCCGCGTGCGCCCTAAGGGCTAGGGCTCCGGTAAGCTTACGACTCGACATGGAGACAATAGCGGGACGACAACAAGGAGGGAAGGGCACAGCGACGTCGCTACCGCAACGGCAGGGAGAAGAAGCCTCGCGGACCTAGGGGGCATGTATTGTACTGCACTGTAATGTATGTAACGATGATACCGCGCCGCGTTGAACGTACGGCGCATCCCGAGACTTTGTGATTGACAGGTTGCAAAGGCGGGATGCCCGGCGCCTTTGCACGCGACGACATTGTCCAGTCGCGTAGAAGGCGACGAAGCGCGGAGGAAGACACAACGGCTGGATGCATTTGGGAAGACAAGAGATACAGACAATAGGATGCGGCACTCGATGCGGTGGGAATGCGTTTAAAGTTGGGGGAGAAGTTCCCATACTCGGAGGATGGAAGCACAGTGGTACGCCTCCGCACGAGGGCGAGACGGAGCCGGAGGGCGCCACGCTGGGTAGGCGAGCGACATTGTACCACTCACGGCGCACAGGATGGATGACCAGCTGACCGCGGAGTCCGGATCGGAGGGGCTACGAACGCAGAGCTTGACTTTGATGAGGGTCTGTGGGCAGTCTGGCATACAGTCACGGACAGAGACGTCTGCAGCGGCGGGCGGGAGTTTCGGTCGGACGTGCACAGGCCGGGGAAGAGGCGGACCATGCATGAAGCGTGCAAGCGTCACGGAGGACGGTGCTGCAGCAAAGTTTGCCTGTCATGGGTGCCGTAAAAGAAGCGAGGCGAGAGCAAGAAGCGATACAGGACAGCGTTCGGACTCTGTTGGACGGTGGCGGCACGTTATCTCTGGAGGAGCGATAGGGGGCACAGCCCGAGCAGGAAGGAGGCGAGGAGAGTGGAGTGGCGAGGACGGTCTGGAGGGGGCGCGCATCAGTCGCTATCAGTCGGTGGCAAGGCGTGTGTGCTCGAGTCTGTGCCAAGGAGGAGCAGAGATGGGCCGACTCCAGCGAAGTTCTGCACAGAAGAGTGCGAAGCATGCGCACTGGCCGTGCTCGAGAGCGGGTAGAGGGAGACAATGCCAATGTGCAGGGACTGTTGTTATTGTGAGCTGGAATGGGAGAGCGCAGCGGACGTTGTTCTGGGCAGAGCAGAGCAGAGCAGGCGTTGTCGTCACGGTCACGGTCCACGCACACACACACAAGCGCCGATGCGGCCGATCAGCCGGCAGCCCGATTGGGTAAGCGGCAGCACCGCCCGCCTTCCGGAGACGCCCGTGTCCCTTCCGCCCGTCGAGTCCGTCCGACGTCCCCAGTCAGACTTGCTGTACATATATAGCCTCCCGCCGTCCCCAGGCTTGCCCCTGTCTTTTCCCAGGTGCTCATCATCTCCTCTCTCATCCTCACTCTCGCTCTCGCCCTCGCCGTTCGTCCAGGCTCTCGACCCCCGTCCACGTCCCTCTACTAACCCATCCTCGCCGTGCAACTCAAGCAGACATGGCCGTCACCTCGCACCGCATCCACACCATCCACGGCGCGTTCGGCGCACCCTCCTGCTTCGGCCCTTCCACCCCTCTCGCAATCAACCCCGCCCAGGCATCCTCGTTCACCCGCGTGCCCAACGTCTGCGCTCCTCGCGCCCGCCCCTTCCGTGCCGTCCCCGGCGCAGGCAGTCCCGCTGACGCTGCTACCCGCACCGCCCCCGCCTCCGCCTCCTCCGCATCGTCAGCCGCACCCAGCATCATGGGCCCCTCCTCCGGCAGCCGTCCCCGCCGCACCTCCCTCTCCTTCTCCAACCCTACGCCCAGCCGCCGCGCGCCTCCTCCCCCACCGGCACCCGCAGAGCGTACCGCCTCCGCGCTCCAGGCGAGTATAGCGCCCGTCGTGCATATCCCCGTCATCGAGGACCCGTTCGCGGACACCTCACCCTCTGCACACGACGACGACGACGACGACGTGCCGTTGACCCCGCTCCCTATCCCGCCTACGTCCCGATCATCCCTCTCGGCGCGCACCCGCGTCTCGACGTACACCGCACCCGCCTCCGGCGCATCGGACCGCATGGACCCGTCGACACGGCTCAACGTGCCACCGGGGCTCGCGCAGGGCACGTCCTCCGGCATCGTCCCGAGCGCGAAGGACATGCGCGGGAGGCTCGTCGCGAGCGTGCTGCTGAGCCGCGGATCCGGGAGGCCGCTGGGGACGTACCTCCGCAGACGGCTGTCCGGGCAGGAGCACGTCTACGTCAAGAGCGGGCTCTCGCAGCTCGTCGCGGCCGCTGCATGAGGCTGGATCGCGCTCTCTCTACGCTGGAGGGTCCGGGGAAGGGAGGGAAGAGAGGGTGCAGCGGGGCGGTTGGGCATCTGGTCTGTCTTTTACGCTGTTATCCCTGGACTTGGACGGCATTACGCTCCTTCCTCTTATCGCCCCCTGCTCTGAATCGTCCATCGCAGCTCGCATCTCCACTCCTCATCTCTAGTGCATACATCTCTGATCATCCCATCTCAACCAATCTCATCTTGTTATCGCTCGCTCGCTCGTTCCCACCATCTATCACACCCCTCCCGACTAATCTGATTCCCACGTACACGCACACACGCCGTATCCGCACACATTCTCCATCGCTCACACTGTAGAACACCCGCACGTCACGACGAATCCTGTTCTTTTCCTTCTCTCTCTCTCACTTTCTCTCCGCTCGGTCCACCGTCTCGCTCTCCCTCGGTCCTCGTCTTGCGCTGTTGTTTTGTGATGACTACAAAAGGCTTGTCCGGTAATATACATATCTAGACCCCCGTCCCTCAGGTCGACCTGGCGACGACCGGTACAGAGACCTGTCTAGTCTCCACTGTCTGTACGTCTCGCTGCCTGCGCGTGGTCCTCGGTTCAGTCAAGCGGCGTTGACGTGGTCCCGCGAGACCCTTTAGACCTTTCGAGCTGTACTGTACTTGCCTTCCAAGGACAGATGACGGAGGACCAGTATGGTGCTGACGATGGGCGAGACGGCGCTCTGCACCGCTCTGCATGTACAGCACATGCGCATCACGCCCGTCTTGAAGCTTGACAGCCGACGTCGACGACTGCTGCGAAGACTGCTGCTTCGCGAAGCCATCATCCAACGTCCCGACGTGAGCAGCGTGCTCGCTGTAAACCTGAGGCCTGAGTGACCGATCCGTCGCGCTGCCAGCCCGAGACGCACAAGACCACTACAAGACCTGCCGAACGCGAGGACCCTCGTCTGAGCGCCTCAGCACCACGGCGTCGGAGGTGGTCAGGGACCGATCGTTCGCTTCCGCGGGGAGAGTGCTTATCTTATCAGTGTCAGGTAGCAATTTAATCCAGGCGCCCGTGTCAGTATATATTTAAAAGGAGACAGATTTCTTACAGTCCGATATGGTGTAGTGGCTAACATTATCGCCTCTCACGCGATAGCCCGGGTTCGATTCCCCGTGTCGGAACACTTTTTCATCCGATGGAGATGGTAACGACCTCGTTGTGCATGGCGATACGAGTTGAAACTTCTTACCGCTTGGGAGTCTCTTTCATGTAGATATATATGCAGTAGGATCGGGCCACTGTCCATACCTCCTTTTCAATTAAGCGCAGCATACGTGGCATAAGGGTGACCTCGATGCCATCAGTTGTATCGGTGCAACGACGGGGCTTATCCAACAAGTTGCAACATCCAGTCATACCTACAGGACATGTCGATCTTCCAATATAACATTACTCGAACACAGCGATTCCCAACGTGGCGACGACAACGACAACGACGAGGACTGATGGATGATGGAGATGGTGCGCAACGTCCACGTGTGATGTGAACCAGAAACGCAAAGCAGGGTGGACGACATGCGTATGTACGTAGTCTATGCTATGATGGTGGGGGTAACGCGACGACACGCAACCTGAGGATACGTGCACGCCGTGTTGGATCGTGGCGAGGCGGCGCTATGAGATCCCAAGCGCAGCGAGCTCCTTCCGGATCTCCGCCTCCGTGTCGATCTTCTTGAGCTGCGTCGCCTCGAGCCGCTCGCCCTTCTTCTGCTTCTCCTTGAGCTCTTCGATTGCCTTGAGCTGTTCCCGAGTCGCGCAATCAGCGCAACGCCCTTGACGAGGTCCATGAGCGCGACCGGCACTACGCACCTTCTTGTTCAAGTTCCGGATCTTCTTTGCGGTGGGGTCGAGTCCGCCGTCCCCGCCAGGCGTCGGGGGCACAGACCCGTTCGCAGCCGCCGTCACCACTTCCACGCCGCCGTTCGGCGGGATGTCAATGGACGGCCTCGCGCTCGCCTCCCCACCCGTAGGCGTAGCAGCCCCATCCTTCTTCCCGCCCTCCTTCGGGCCCTTCTTCTTCCTTCCGCGCTTGTCCTGCTCGCCGCCCTGCGGCCTGACGGGCGACGGCGACGTCGGCGCCCCGGGCACGTGCTTCCTCCCGTTCTGGTACCGTCCTGGGGCGGGGCTGCGGCTGAACCGCCCGTTGGGGGTCGACCCGCCGCTGGGCGTGTCCTCCTCGCGCTTGTACGCGGCGGACGCCTCGAGCCCGCGCGCGCCCGGGGGGCGGTACGTCCCTGCAGGCTTCGTGGGTGTGGGCTTGGCGATGGTCGCATGCTGCTCGACGCTCGGCGCGGGGGCAGGTGCGGGTGGGATCGCCTGCGGGAAGGGCGGGAGGGCGTCGACGGGGATGGGGCGCCACGAGGCCTGGTAGAGCTCGTCGATGGGCTGGACATGGACGAGCGGGCCAGTGCAGTGCCAGATCTTGATGCCGTTGTCGACACGGAGGCGGGGGGAGAGCGTGGCGGTGAGGAGGAAGCGGCCGTCGGGCGACCACTCGCAGTGCGAGGTGTTGGACGCGTCGATGCTCGTCACCTTAGTGAGCGTGCGCCGGTCGTAGATGTCGACCTTGCCTGCAAGATTGCCGAAACCGGCGATGGCGATGAGCCGCCCCTGCGGGTTGAAGGAGATGAAGTTGCAGAAGGCGGTGCCGAAGTCGTGCAGCGTGCGTGCGCGCTGGTCGAACAGCATCGTCTTTGCAGGCATGTCTGAAACCGTCCTCGTCAGTAACCACGCCGGTACGTACTGAATGCAGCAAACGTACATCCGTAGATGGCGCCGAACTCCTTAGAGTTCGGGCTCCACGCAAAGTCATGCACGGGTCCCTCCTTGTCGAGGGTCACACGACAGTCAAAGTTGCCTGCCGCGCTCAAGAGATAAAGTCCGCCGGTCTCCCCGTAGTAACTCTTGTTTGCTTGGTCGACGTCCGTTTGCGTGAGGACGAGCACTTGAGTCCCAAGCGTGTTCCACTTGATCTGGGAACGCTGCGCCTTGAAGAAGGTCTTCTGGCAGGTCGGAGGTGCGCCCAGAGCGGTGAGACTGTAGATCTTCACGCTCGCAGGTTGCCCCTGGGAAACTCGTAGTCAGCGACGAGCTCAAGCAAAGGCGATCAGTCTTGTTAAGAATCCGAGGAATCGCTGGCACAGTGACGTGACTTTGGCTCGCGACAGTGGCTCACTTCATATATATCGAGGTCTGTCAGGATGAGGTGCCAGAAATCGCGCGCGGTGCAACAAGAACAGATGTTGTGCAGCTATCACAGCGACCACGGTACGCACCTTTTTCTCGGGGACAAACACCGCTACCGACGGGTTCAAGCCCGGACTGAGTGTAACGGTCGTCGCACCCTCGACCTTCAGCTTGTCCACCACCCCCTTCGACCACTCCACTGGGCGGAATACCTGAATCTCCTGACCGACAAGACGGACGGCATGTGACTCAGAGATGGTGAACTGGAGCTCCCATCCCTCCTGCGACTTCTGCGAGAACGCGACAAGTTCTTCGCCGGTGGAGACGGAAAAGACGCGAAGATTCTTGTGCTGCGCGCCGTCCTCGAGTTTGATTGGCCGCTCCCAGGTCGAGAGGTACGTACCGCGCGGTGAAAAGCTGATATCGACGACGTTAGGGATAGAGAGCTCCTGGAGCAGTTGCGCGCCCTCCGCCTGGTAGATACGAACACCGGTAGGGATCGCGTACGCGAAGAGGCGGCCGTCTAAGCTATACTTATACGTGCGGGCAGGTACGTCTGGCGGCTGGAAGCTATCGATGGGGTCGTAGTTCGGTGTGCCACCAACGAGGCCGATGCTCTTCTGTGCACGGTCTACATCGCACGGTTTCAGTCAGCGACAAAGGATAACTTCATGACTCGACAAGGGCAACACACAAGCATACTGCTGGGAGAGTTGAGAGGCCATCTTGAAGCCAAGAGTGGGAGGTGAGAAGCAACTTAATGCTTCAGCGAGGGTGGGGAAGGAGGTAGGCAAGGGTGGCTGTTGGCTGTAAGCGCAATCGGCGCGCATCGCCAAAAAATGTGGCTGAGCTTACCTAATCAGACCCTGGGGCTCTTCCCGCGCAGGGTTAGGGTCAAGCTCACGTCTGTGACTCTGTCACGTCACATCACACGACATCGCGTCTGGTGCGCGCGTCTCTCCAGTCGGCACATTCGACGTCCAAGCCACGGACTCTACACCTGCTTCCACTGCTACCATGAGCCATGGAACGGACGCGCTGCTTGCTCTTAAGCAAGCCATTAAGCATAAGACTCAAATGACCTATACGAATGACTCGGGGCCAGTGTCGTCATTCTCAGCCGCCACGCACATCGTGCTCTCGCCAACCATCACTCTACCAAAATCCAGCCCTACACGGCTACGGAAGCCTGGCTCGAACTCAACCGATCCTCAGAGCAATCCTCAGGACTTCTTTCCTCTTGGTGCCGTCTACTTAGCATGGCTGCTACGAGACGCCTCCAGCGCGGAGTACATGAAGCAGGTCCGGGAGAACGGGTACATGGTCGGCTTCGTCAGTGTTACGGAGAGGAAAGCTGTTGCGGACTGGCTGGAGGACAAGACACAAAGCTTACCAGGTCTCCTACCTACTGAAGGTGAGCACACAGTTCCATAGTCGAGCCTGTGTTGCTTCCCCGCATGTACATCGCCCATGCTCCATGAGCTCTATTCTACTGTGATGTTGTTTCGACCTGCGTAGCGTTCTAATGCGATGCTCAGCTGAATCCACTACACCTCCGGGAACCCCTCCACAACTGCGAGGCGCAACCTCTTTGCCTTCAGTATCATCGCTATCAAAAGGGACCGACGCGACCTCCAGCCCACTGAAGCGTAGATATGTCGCCGACCCTGCTGATATGGAAGTCGTCAAGAAAATAAAAGCAAGTGAGATTGAGCTCCAAGACAGGAACACCGTACTCCGAGGCATCAAGCCCAATGTCCGTGGTAGCATCCTTACAATCGAGTAGGACAACTAACAGTTTCGCAGAATTTCAACTCTGTCAAGGTTGCCTTCGCGGAGAAGCTGAAGAAGCTGAAGGACGCCTCAAATTCGAAGCACAGCAGCACCAGCAGTATATGGAGCTCGGCTCCTTCTACTCCAGGTAAGTTGACTGCACTAAGAACGGACGTCCACCAGTATAGCTCACCGACACCAGACCCGAAGTTGCAAGCTCGCAAACCACGTAAGTATCATTGCTCTGTGCCGAGTTTCTCTCTTGACTCGCGCCTCGCTCAGGAAACCAATACCCGATCATTATGATCTCTTCCTCCCCGACATCTCTCATCACCATGTACAATGTGCGACGATTCTTGCAGGATGCAGTCTTCGAGTCTTCACAAGAGGCTCGTGCGCGTGCTGCTGCTGAGGGCAATGCCCGAGCAGAGGATGTGATACCCATATATCGCAAGCGGACAACGATTGATCCCTCAGGGCGAGAGACGGAGACACAAACAAGGTGAATTGCATTGCACCAAATCAGCCCGTTGACGTTCTGAACGGCGCTCTGTCTGGCAGGTACTTCGTCGTGGACAGCGCGGAGGCTCTGGCCAAGTTCGGGCCAGACGCATGGGACCGGGTGGTGTGCGTCATGACGACCGGCCAGGCGTGGCAATTCCGGCCATATAAATGGCAGGAGCCCAAGACCCTGTTCCACCACGGTAGGCTCTCGCCCGCTCCGGAACGTTAGCGTGAGCTCAACAGCACGCGTCATCTCAGTGAAAGGAATCTATTTCTCGTGGACGAACGACCCTCCGAACCCCAAAATTAAGGATTGGAATGTTACGGAACTGAAGGTGAGGAATGCTCAAAGGCGACATGCCTTTTAGTCATTGAGCCTCATCTCCGCTCTAGATTGATCCTCACCGCCGGCACGTCGACAAGTCCGTCGTCGCACATTTCTGGCGATTACTGGACCAGTGGACGATGACCTACAAACCCTCGTTGATGCAGGGCTGAATCGTAAGCTGCTCCTTACCCTGACCGTTGGACCTGTATCGCTATTGCTGGGATATCTACTTGTACGCTCTGCTCGTCAGTTCTATGAGAGGATGACAGGATGACACGCCGCGGGCGCCAGGTACGTCCTTTGTGTCCATGCGACTGCTGTTGCCTGCTCCATTCGAAGAGAGGTTATCTGTCGGCGACATACGTACGGGTCGTGAAGAGTCATATCCTAGACGTCATACAGCATCTATGACCGATATTCGTCTTTCACCTGTCATGATGTTGTTGAGAAGCAAGCACACCCGCCCAGACGCGTCATCTAGACACAGGTTCACGAGGTGCTCCTCTGGGTCGAGCGCGACCGTGAACGAGCCCAGGCGGCCGCCCACGCCCAGCTCCTCACCGCCAAAGCCCGGGTCATCATCGCTGAGGTCGAGGATCGAGCGCGGCAGAGAATACGTGCGGAAGTGCACGTGCAGCGCGCCGTTGCGTTCCTCGGTGCTGTCCCAGATCGCGCGCAGCAGCCCGACGGCGCCCAGGCCCATGTATCCGAGCTCTGTCCCTGGCGAAAGCGGATACGGAATCTCGCGGTAGTCAATCGCCGAACCGTCATCGGGTCGCCCGGCATGTAGGATGTGCAGTGCGCGGGTGCCGGCGATGACGATCGGATGTCGGTGAGCGTCCCACGAGAACGGGCTGATGCGGTAGATGCCAGAACCGATGTCGCAGCGCTTGCTCCAGACGGGGTAGACGCGCCGCGCCTGGGAGGCGTCTGGAGGGGTCGGCGGAATTTCATAGATGGATAGGCCACCGTGGTACGCGAGCAGGAGCTGGTGCTGAGACAACACAGAGATCGAGAAATCCTCGTCGGCCTGCGGCGCAGACTGTCAGTGGAGCAAGGGGCGAGTAGAGCCACGACTGGAGGTCTACGACTTACCGACCACGGGCCAATGTTCATCGAAACCTGCGGTCTTTGGGGCTCGGGGTTGTCGGCGTCAACCACACAGACATGCAGCACCATCTCGCCACCACCGGATTCCAGACCATACACGAGATATCCGCCGCCAGACGCGCAGCACCAGACGGAGCCTGTCACGGAAATCCTACCGACGAGGAGAAATGTGGGCGTTGGATCCACGACGGAGACGTGATAAACGTAGATGTTGCACTGGCTGCTCCGGTCAGTGGGCGTTGCTGAATTAGCTTCCCTGACAATGGCCCAATGCTGACGAGACTGACACTCACTTATACCGCACTCCCATCTGTAGGATGATTAGATCCTCGTGATCGTTAGTGAACGACAGGCGGGAGCTCAGATAGAAAACAGACTCCTCCTCTGTCAGTGAGGGCGAAAGGGTGACTGCAGGCGCAGGCGCGCCGAGCTCATGCAGTTGCAGAGAGCCATCGTAGAGGACGACGACCAGCCAATTTCCTCCGGCGACCAAGTTCACATGTTCAACTGCGCTGTCGCAGCGGAAGTTCCGGATCATTCGGGGCTTGTAGTCGACCCTATGCCACCGCATGTCGAGCTGCGCCGAGTGCACGACCTGAGCTCTGAGCTCCTCTGCGGTGAGTCTGTGTAAGCGCCGGGACAGATATGGCTGTGGGAAGACAAAGAGTAGGCGGGAGAGTGCATGGTGCCATAGTGAGCGGTCGCTCATGAGGCTGTATAATGCTCTGCACGTCTGCGACCGATCATCAATGCGGTACGTCCTTGGAACCACATATGAAGATATACTCACCCAACATAGCCTCACCACGTCTCTGGCGTCGAGCAACCGCATGATAGAAAGCTGGACGTCGTACGGGAGACGGTCAAGCATCTGGTCAAGTGTACAGAGGGAACGGAGAGCAAGTCCGAGTCAGCCGGGCGAGAGATCCATCGGAGGGTTTATCTGGACTATCAGCGGCTGGACCTCCTGGTTTGCTGCCAATTATCGAGTTCCACAGCAGAACATGACGCACTGACTCAATTTACGAGGGCGGTCTTGCCCATATAGCGGCTTGCCTCCAGTGCCGAGACCAATGACGAAGTCGCACATTTTGCCTTCACCGGTAGCAGATGGGAATGTGGAGTCGTCATGTCCGCCCCTTCCTGCTGAACCAAACATGTCAGTACCGTCAGAGGGCCGAACGGTCTAGAACTGGAGCGATCCGCCCATACCAGGCGACCAGTTCCTCGACGCCGCCAGTCCGAGAGCCACATACTCCAAGTCCTCTAAAACAAGGAGGTGAGGCGAAGCTATAAACCCAATCAATCGCCTTTCTCGACACTCCGGCACTCGCCGGCGCCACCAACTAGGAAGCGCCGGTGACTCGCCAATACTCAGCTCACAGGACATCCTTGTTTTCCAGATGTCCTCGTGCGGTCACCCCTTGCTCCTCACACGCGTCGGGCATATGTCAAAGATCAAAATGTCTTCTGTGTTGCCATTGTGCTCCGCACGCCTTAGCCAGGTCTTGAGATCACGATGATGATTCGAGCGAGTCCCTGCAAGTGGCGTGGAACCCGTGGATCTCAGCAGCTAGGATGATCAACGACCCTCAGGACGGCTGTTGTCTTACCATCTGCTTGCAGATGGCAGCGAGGCTGAACCAAATCTCGCATGCTATTATACGCTGTCTCTTTGTCCACCCTGAGTCACGAGGTGAGGCAGTGTCCTGCATTAGCCACATATCCTAGGACCGCCGTACCGGGATCGGTACCTCGAGCTATGTAGTAGTGTCAGTTTACAGCTTCGTAGCTTCCTTGATAACAGTCTATGCCCAATTCTGTACCGCCATGAGGATGTGGGAAGAAGGCGTGTGCATTGTGGTGTAGTACAGGATCTAGCATCCTCCACACGATGCGCACACGGACTCCTGATTATTGCTCACTCTCCTGTTGTTGCTAGAGCTCACTGAGCCATGTGCACCCAGCTGTGAAAGCGGCCGGGCCTACCTACGCACTCTCTGCTGTGCGCCAGAGTCATGCCGCCTTTGCACCGGTCCGTCCTGCCTTCGAGCTCATCCAGCTTCCTGAATCCAAGGACAATAAGCTTGAGGCAGAGTTGCGAAGCGCCTGTCAAGCCGCGCTTTGGCGTGAGACATTCGTCTAAGCGCATACCTTCCAACTTTTTGACAGGGCTCTTGGTCGCGAGTGCACTGAGTTGCTGTCGATATGCGAGCTCAGCAAGGATGAACGGAATGCCCGCATATCGGCGCATGCGGATTGGACAGAGGCTGTGATAAAGCCTGCTATAAAGTGACTCCGCGCTCATTTCCCCGGAAGCTAACCTTTATCAGTGCTGGCCAAGAGAGCCACTCAAAATCCGCCCTTCAGACACCTCTTAGCTGGACCGCCACCTCGCTACTGACGGCCCACTTCTGAGCTCGGTAAGGATGCAGCAACACACAGAGGAGAGTCCTCTTCTCGACTCGGAGGCGCCTGCGATATCCACCGCGGATCCAGAGATCTTGAAGCACGATCTCCTGTACCAACGCTTCACCCCAACACAGAAGCGGATGATCGTGGCCTTGATCTCGTGGGCTGCTGTCATTCCATGTATGTGCTGTCCTACAGGCATGGTACTCTGAGCAAGGCTGAGAACCTGTTCGACTCTGTTGCAGTCTTGGCGTCGGGATCGTTCATCCCATCTATACCAGAGATTGCTCGCGAACTCGGGTCTTCTGGTCCTATAATCAGGTCAGTACTCTCAGAAGTCGAGGACGACTAGCAGCTGATGGTTTCGCTAGCTTGGCCGTCAGTTTGTCGCTAATCACAGCGTCTGCCGGTAGTCTGTTGTGGGCGACATATTCTGGTTCTTGTAAGCGTGCTGACCAAACATAGCACACTGGTGGAGAGACTCACGTGTAATGTAGATGGTCGACGTACCATATTCTTGGTGTCTTTGCCATGTCTATGCATCGGCTCTGCAGGGGTAGCGTTGTCGTATAGTGTCCCTATACTTATGTTTTGGCGCGTCGTGCAAGCCTTTGGTGCGTCTAGTGGCATGTCCGTCGGTGCTGGCGCCATTGGCGATATCTATCGACTAGAGGAACGCGGTTCTGCCATGGGGATATTCTTCGGCGTAACGCGTCCTTCGTATCATAGTCATTGGCGAACGTCTTACCTACCTTATGTTTCAGGCTTCGCTCTTCGGGCCCGCGATAGCTCCCCTCTGCGGCGGCTTCGCAACGCACTATTTCTCGTGGCGGCTCGCGCAATGGGCGTTGTTCGTCATGGGCCTCTTCGCTCTAGTCCCGGTTTTTCTCTTCCTACCTGAAACCCTTGATCCCGAAAAGCTCCGTCGATGGGGCGCGACCGAAGAGCACAAGAGGCCCGTCCTTCTCAACCCCTTTAAAAGCCTTGGGCTTCTTCGGAGCCCTAACATCCTCGTCATCGTCAGGCCTCTTCATTTCTGCAGAGTGGAAGTCAACGGTTCTGACCATACTTTCATAGACCCTCGCTGGCACGACTACGTTGGTGACAGATTTCGTTCTCATGATACCCTTAGCATACACTATCGTACGCAACTACCCCTGCTATCCCTTGGCCTCATTCCATGCTAAGCCGACCATCAGGGGAAGCAATACAACATCAGCAATGAGGCACTCATCGGCGCATTCTTCCTGCCTGCCGGTCTAGGAAACATAAGTACGCTATGCTACGCATGCAACTCTGCTGGTCGACTGACGCACTTGTCTGTAGTCGGTGCGCCTCTCGCAGGCCGCCTTTCTGATCGGGTAGTCGTGGCATGGCGAAAGCGCCGCGGCGGGGTCTGGGTCCCTGAAGATCGACTGCGAGCTTCGCTCTGGGGAGCAGGCTTTTTGGTGCCGATGTCAGTGCTACTGTCCGGATTGACCACGCAGTTCGTCCCGGGAACTCCGGGTATCGTGCTCAACCTGGTCTGGTTGTTCATGAACGGCATCGGAGTGCGTGATAGCTCAAGTTCGAGTACTCATAGAAATCTGCTGACGATGACGATTCGACTAGGTGGACGTTGTGCTGTCCCCTTCATCCTCGTACTACGTCGATATACTGCATTCACGTAGCGCCGAGACCATGGCGGCGAGTGGGTAAGACCTTTTCTCTGTCGAATTTCCAGGCAGTATAACTGAACGTGCTGGCATTCAGATCGTTCCGTGCCCTGATCATTGCATGTATCACTGCTGGCATCCTGCCACTCATCAACGCCATCGGAGTCGCCGCAACTGGCGCTGTGTTTGCCGGGATCGCATGGGTGGGATACGGGTCAGTACTAGTATGCTGCTCTCGGTGCGCCTAGCGTAGACTCATCCGCTCGTTTGGCGACAGGTTGATTCTGCTAACGATAAAGTATGGTGATCGCATGCGCGCATGGGTGGACGTAGGGTATTCCACTGTGCGCGACAACTGAGTGTAATACCATCTCTGCATACCCAGTGCAGCTTCAAAATCCTGATTATCACTCTGCTATGTATACCACTCACGGAAGCAAACGCAAGCATGTTCAAGGAATGTACTGTATATATCAGATTGTTCGGAGCATAACAATGATAGATCCGTCTTTGGTATATCCGCGTCTCCTCTCATCTTCATCTGCACAGAACCTTGGAATCTCTGCAGCGAAGTTGCAGGACCGCGGAGCACGCTTGAGGTACTGTACTGTGTGCTGCGGCCGGTGTTGACTGAGCGCCTGGCAGTGATATTATAGTCAGGAACTATCCTCAGGTACCCGCCCGTGCCTCGTGTGAACCATTTCCCCGTCCGAGATGAAAGAATACGTGCGACCTCCGTAACCTGTTTGCTCTGCTAGTCGCGGAGCGAAGGAATCGTCACGGTGATACGACGGCGGCGACGCCAGCTCGACTATCAGATTGATTCTCATTGACTCATACTTTCTTGGAGCCCTTCAGTAAAATAGCGCTATCGCGCAAGCACTACTTATACCTAAGTTACAGGTCGCAGATTCTGTGACGGCGTTCTGAAATACCCGGATGTTGACCCAGGAAGACGCCTTGCAGGAGGAGACACCGCTGCTCGCCCAAGCTACTGCTCTAGAAGGTGGCTCATACCCAGATTCATCGAAGCCCGGCGACCAGTATGACCGGTTCTCCGCTCGGCAAAAGCGGCTCATAGTTGGGTTGCTCTCATGGATCGGCCTATTGCCTTGTAAGAATCGCTGCATACGACTGTGCGTCCTCTGACTGAGTCGTCTCGTTACAGTTCTTGCATCTGGTTCGTTCGTGCCTTCCGTCCCGGAGATTGCACGAGAACTGCATTCTACTGGTCCTGTCATCAAGTAAGCTGGGAAGAGTACACCACGCTGATCAGTGATTCAAGAAAATTGACCTCGTCATGCAGCTTGACGATAACGCTTTCGATCATTTGCGCGGCCATAGGTAGCTTGTGCTGGGCCACATATTCTGGCACATGTATGCAATTGGAATAGCTTCGCCTTGTCATTGTGGAACACTGAAACCCGACCGTGATGACGCAGATGGCCGTCGTTCTGTATACCTCTGCTCTCTCCCGTGCCTTTGCCTTGGGTCCGTTGGGGTCGCGGTCGCGCACAGCGTACCCACGCTCATGTTCTGGCGTGTTGTCCAGGCATTCGGCGCCTCCAGCGGGCTTTCAGTTGGGGCGGGCGCGATAGGCGACATGTATCGCCTTGGAGAGCGCGGCACGGCGATGGGCATCTTCTTCGGAGTACGCGCTTGACTTTCTGGCCACAGAGGAGACACACTGTTGACTGGTGCTTGACTAGGCCTGTTTTGTCGGTCCGGCCATAGCCCCAGTCGCAGGTGGAATCGCCACTCACTACGCGACATGGCGTGCGGCGCCGTGGGCTCTGTTTGCCATGGCCGTCATGGCGTATATTCCCACAATCTTTTGGCTTCCGGAGACTCTTGGCCCCGAGATTGCGAGGAAGAAACTGCTTGAAGCTGCTGGAGGGCAACAAGGGAAAGCGTTCGTGTGGCTCAATCCGTTCAAGAGTCTGGCATTGCTGAGGAGTCCGAATATCCTCATTACAGTAAGTGAGTCAGACTGCATGCGGATGTACTGCTGATACACTGGTGAGCCATAGACCATTGGCGGGACCACAGCGCTGCTCACTGACTGTGGTGGGTTCATCTTGATGCTATGGCTTCTTCTAGGGCGCAGGCTGAGACGACCCAGTGCTTCTCATTCCGCTCTCATACACAATCGTAACTACGTCCCATTCAGCTTGATGCACTCAGAGCTCTCACCGATATCTTTCAGGGCAAAGCATACGATATAACCAACGAAGCCGTCATTGGAATGTTCTTCCTTGCCTCTGGTATTGGCAACATAGGTCCGTATTAGTCCCTCGCAACTCGTCCTCCATATCTGCTCAACCCAACGCGCGTATCTCTTCTAGTCGGTGCTCCCCTGGCCGGGTATCTCGCCGACCGCGCCGTGATCAAGGGAGGTGCACGGCGCGGAGGAGTGTGGTATCCCGAAGACCGGCTCCGAGCAACTATCTCTGGAGCACTCTTTCTGGTGCCGCTGTCAACGCTCTTCTCCGGCCTTGCGACACAGTTCGTCCCCGGCATGACCGGCATTGTCCTCAACGTTCTGTGTCTGTTCATCAACGGCGTGGGGGTAAGCGGTTCTTCCGAACGAGAATCGACGTTGCAGTGCCATTGACCCGTGCAACATAAACTTTGCAGGTCGACATCATGCTCACCCCGCTATCCTCATATTACATTGACATCCTCCATTCGCGAAGCGCAGAAGTCTGGGCTGCCAGCTGGTACGTTGTTTCCGAGGTTTCGCCGTTTATCGTAGTATGCATCAGCCCCCATTGATCTCGAGCCTCAAACAGGGCAGTCCGGCAATTCGCAGTCGCACTCTCTACGGCAGGGATCCTTCCGCTCATCAATGCGGTCGGTGTCGCCGCTACGGACGCGCTGTTTGCTGTGGTGGCATGGATTGGCTTCGTGTACGTATCCATATCCTCATGGAATTTCCCCTCTAGTTCTGTGGTGTGTCCATGCTCACTTCTGTCACCCCTGCGCCAGGCTCATTATCGTGACGATTCGATACGGGGCGCGCATGCGTGAGTGGGCCGACGTGGAATACTCTACGTCCGGGGACAATTAGTTTGGTTCCCGACGTCAGTAAAAGCATTGCCGGCAATGGCACTGCCCTGGAGAAGATTTTCCTTGAGTGGCAAGTGCGATAGAGTCTCATTGAGCTAGGCTAATGAATAAACAAGAGCCTGGGATAAGCCTTTCCAGAGTACCATATCGTGATGACCTAGATACATTTGTCATGAATGCAGGCAATGAAAAGCCCAGGTGATGATTGTCAGCTTCGGATCAGTCAACTTGAGACATATGCTACAGGATCACAACGTGTGCTACCTGCTCCTTGAGGCGAGCCATGTGCCGTTCGGCCACATCTGCGCATCGTCCGGGATGGGTAGGTACCCGCGCGACGTTGGTGAATATCTGGCCGGTGAATGGCGTGCCATACAGTTCCAGCCTTCCCAGCCTCTGCTCTGAAAATTCCGCAAGGACGGTCTCCAATCCCAACAGGCTCCCATGGCTGTGTCTGTCCCGACCACGCTCGACGTTGAACGACCAGCAGAGCGTCCGATCCTCCGCTAATGGCCTCCCTTCCCGACCGCAAGACCGCAAGAACCAGCGAACGAAACGCTGCTTTGTCTTGAGCGACATTCCCTCGAGCAACTCCAGTCGTTGGAGCCGCACAGGGGGCATGAACGAGTCATCCTGTTCCCAAGGAGTACGATCCAGCTTCGGTGGTAAGTGAGGCAGGTTGATGGCAAGAGCGGTTACGGCGGAGTGGGCAAAGGGCCTTATGAGCTGCGCGAGTGCTGGCTCGAAGTCGCCCCACCTGGAAACAACAAGACGTTCCTGCCCTTCAGCGGTGTATCCGAGGAGCTGCACTCGGCCCTTCGGTCGAGTGTTGCCCACATATAGCCGCGCAATGGAAGGCACGGTCTGCGAGCGAAGGATGGTAGCCGTTGAGAGAATCTGTTCAAGAACGGGTTGGTCGTGCGTATACGGATCCGTGATGTACAATTGGACTTTGACCACTTGGGGAAGGCTGACACGGCACAAAACACCTTGAATTGCAACGCTCACGTCACAGATCGAGATTGTTCGCAGGCCGGGTAAGCTCACGACTGCGGATGGTCCTTGGCCTCCAGCGGGGATCGGGCTGTCTCGCCATTCTTCAGGGACGGCATGCATCAACTTCAGAGAGACGAGGGAGGAACAGTGGTTGAGAGCGCTGGCGAAAAGGCCAGCACGGTATGGTCGAGAGCACAACTCCAGATGCTTGAGGTTACGTGCTATGTTCTTTGGTGGGAGGTCCGTACTCGCAGTCTGAAGTACGCAGATGTTGGAGAGGTCGACTAAGCACCAGATCGCAGGAGCCTCAGGCTGGCCTATGCTGGGCCTCCGCAAAAGACGCAGGGCAGTAAGGTTCAGCAGCTTCTCTTGCATAAGAGCAACGACGGGATGGGACCAGCACATGGTCCAGGAGAAAATCGAAAGACCAGTAATTCTGGAGTGATGAGGTGACAACGCGAGTTTGACCTGCTCGTCACCACCGAGACCATAAAAACACGGGCGAATCATCAGCGGCGCGGAGAAAGCGAGACAATGCTCTAGTAGGCCGACTGACTTGAGTATCCGACCTGATACAAAATATCGCCGTGAGGCCATCATGTTCTTCAGCATAGCAAGCCAGAATTCCGGCATGGATAATATGACCTCGCGCCAGATGCGGCATACATGCGTCAGGCGTATGTCCCTGAGCGTCCGACGAACTCGATAGAATATCGTCATGAGAATCTCGACGGGCAGCTCATGGATGGGAAGGGCCAGATTGTGCAGAGTGAGGGAGCGGGAATCGGGGATGCTATCTTGCCCATTCCCCGTCCCGGTAATGTGCGCGGCGTTCCCTGCGGCATTGCGGATAGGTAATTGTGCCTCTTCGTGCCCAGCCACTGGCTCGGGAGGCAGCCTGTCACTGCTCGATGGACGACGTTCACTGGTTGCGCGGGCATCGACATTGACCCTCTGACCAGTTGCCATAGACTATAGTCAGATGTATCTTCAGTCCAATTTCAGACCTTGGTGAAAGGCAGTCTCACAGTGAACCCTGCCTAATTCGCACTGGATACGGACGAGATTTCAGCAAGGGAAAGATGCACCACGTAACGGGTATAGCAGTACTGAGTGCGCGCGGCAACAATCTCCTTGAAGTTGCACGATGGACTCAGTTACACGAGTAACATTATACAATCGCAAAATTGACGTGTATGACTAAGCGCGTGTTCCAGTGTTTCTGACGGTGACTACTGTACATATGTGCTAGTACAATACATAGGCCTGTTCTGCTCGGGCGCGACGTGCACAACATAGTCTGACTGACTCTAGTTGATGTCGTGACAGAAGCTGGAATGCAATCGCATTGAGTGCATGTGAAATGCTTGTTACTATCCATAACTAGTCAATTGCACTCGTAGCGGGACAGATACCCTGAACGACGACCTGAACAAGGTCAGGGGCTTTCAATGAACTCATTGTACATGCTTTCACCGCGCTTTCCTGAGCGGACTGATTAACTGCGTGACGGTCTTCCTCTCCAGAGCAAGACTAGGGTATGCTGGGGTTAGCCGTTCACTCTCCGGAGTAAAGGATAATCGACAACATACCACGTCACGAGACAGCCCAGAAGACAAATGATACCGACCACTAAGTGGCCCCTTTGTGCGACCAAGTTGAGAGGGACGTCTCTGTTCGCCGCAGCGCTTCCTCGGACCGCGGCTGCTGCTGCGCCGAAGACTGCTAACACAGGGAGTGGCGGGAGAGCTCGCCGCCAATATACGAAGTCTCCTGCACCTTGCTCGCGGAAGAACCGCCGTATGAACACCCATGCGTATCCGGCACGTAGCGCAAGGTTAGCTACGTTCGCCCATACGAGACCTGCATCTCCCATGTTCAGTCCGCGCGCAAGGCCTACAGCGGCAGCGACGAATGCGCCAGAGAAGACGAGCATCCACCGGCTCTGCGTGCGCAGATCGGCAGGTGACGCTGCGGAGGCAAAAAAAGCCTCCAGCACGCCGTTGAAGGCCATCATGGGGATGTAGTAGACGTAGACATGAAGGATCGATGGAGCTGAGGTCGCGAGATACTTCCGCGGGAGGATGAGAGAGGTAGCGAGTGACAAATAGGGTGGACCGAAGGTTATTGCGAGAAGCAAGAGATGGGTGAAGGCAAGGAGGAGAGTCAGGAGAACTGATGCTGCTGTCTGCAAAGCCTCTTTCGACTTTGTAGCCGCCTTGGACGGGGTATCGGGTGCAGATGAAGAAAGGGTTTTCGAAAAGAACACACGTGTCGTCTCCTCGATAGGCTGGAAAACTATGCGTGCCACTAGGGAACCATAGTTCGCTGCAACAGCATATCCTCCTTGGTCCGCCAAAGGGCTCAATCGGGAGACCAGAAACTTGTCGCCTTCGGTGAGGAAGTGCTTGATCAATGATTGTCCCGTCATCGCAATGGACAGATTAAGAAGCGCTGGCTCGAATAACAGCGACTCAATTCTACGGCGAGATTGTCAGTTTGCCGATTCGGCTGTGGATCGAGTGCACTTACTTATTTCCCTTGTTGATGGAGGCTCGCTTTGGAAGGAAGTCCAAATTGTCTCGGCAGTCGACGAGAAATGAGACGAGCATTGTCAGACCATACGCCATCTGCCCAAGCGCGAAGGCCACCAAAGCCCAATCCTCCGAAGCCGCGACCAAAACCAGGAAGGTGACAAGAGTCTTGAGCATCACCGCCGTTCCCTCCGCACGCACTCGGACTTGGAACCGAAGTTCGTTCTGGGTACGAATATACATCGGCTCTGACAGCAGCTCAAAGAAGGCGGCGAGGACATATAAGGCGACACTTGTACGGAAATGCGGCTGAGAAGATGTCGTGGAATGACTGGTGCCCAGATATATGAATGCCGAAATAGCGGCAGTGGGAATGCCTAGCAGAACTGGCAGCAATGACACGTTCGTGACTAGCCTTTTTGCAGAGTCCTGGTCCATCGATAGCTGGGTGTGCGATGGAGCGCGTAGGAGGGCATTGCGAACGCCTTCACGAGACAAGAATAGGATGCTAGAGAGCAGTAGTTCGAATTGAATGGATGTCGTGCCGAAAACTTGAGGAGACACCAATCGAACGAGCGCCTGATTAAGGATAAAGGTGACCACCCGAGAGAACAGTTGCAGGAGGACCAAGCTCGATCCAGAAGCGAGCGTGGCGGCCAGTAACGACGAAGACTTTTGGGGGGACATATCAGGCGTGAGAGGAGTGAGGATTTGTTATTCCGCCGTCGCTCGCTGCGATAAGCTAACTCGCTTCATCAGTGAGAACTCCTACAGCAGTGTGCAATTCACGCTGTCTGCTACCTCGATCGAGGTCATCGGCCGTGAAAACTCACCTGCTTGAGATGAGACTCAAAAAAGCAGAATAACTAGAAACCGAGACGAAAAGACTCGCAGTATTGCAACTTCACCATGGCCACTATCGTGATGGTAGAAGTCAAGGAAGGCGCGGACGCTGCCTCGTCGCTGGGTCAAGCAGCACTGTGCGGCGCTATCGTCACGGGCACGTGATCGTGTATCTATGTGACACTTGACATAAGCGGACACGCTGGGTCCTTGTGCCGCCGCAGCGATTGCGTCTCTTAACCCGCAACCGTCGTCGCAATCGCACGTTACAGCTTTCCGGCATGTTCTACAGTCGCCTTCCAAGTGCTCTGCAGTATCTTATCACTTCTTGGCTGTTGTCGTCTTCTCCGCAACTATCTGAACTACAGTTCGAGTTACGACATGAACATGCTCTTTATAATGCTTCTCGGGTGGTCTTTTCGGACATCAAGTCTCCAGCGGGCTTTCGCCCGGAGAGTCTTCCGATCAAGACTAACCCAGTTACGGTTTACAAGCCTGGGTTGGACGACTACCTGACGGGCACCAGGTTCAACGGTGGTGATCTATCATGGAACCCCGTACAGATAGAAGGGCCAGACGTACAGGATAGGGAAGTCCTACTCCTCTTGGCGAAGATTGCCAGCAATGCCTACACAGAGCCAGGCCAAAAGGACTGGTATGACATTGGCCCGAGTTGGAGAAACGTGAGTCGTCTTGAAACGGCTGCCCTTGCACGTGCATAATGTGGACGGTGCACGCAGAATTATCCATTTGGCTGGGAGCCTGACGCCGACGGCTTCCGTGGGCATATATTTGCGACGCCGGACAACTCCACTGTGATAATATCAGTGAAGGGTACTTCACTGATGTGGCCGGTCGGGGGAGGCGGTCCCACTCAGCGCAAAGATAAGCTCAACGATAACTTGTTGTTCTCTTGTTGCTGCGCTCGCGTCGGTCCTACTTGGAGCACAGTCTGCGATTGCTACGAAGGCAATAATAAGTGCGACCAAGGATGCTTAGAAAGGAGTCTGGCCGAAGAGAGCTTGTTTTATTCCATCGGCATTGTGAGTGTGTTCCTAGCCCTCCAGGAGCTGCAGTTCACGACTGTGCCAGAATCTCTTTAACAACGTCACGTATATGTATCCCAATTCTAATATCTGGCTCATTGGTACGTTTCTTTTGCTGCCGCCAGGTGGCACTATTGACACTTGATCGATCCTCTAGGTCATTCTCTAGGTGGAGCACTTGCATCCCTCGTGGGTGTTACTTTCGGGGCTCCTGTGGTTGCTTTTGAGGCACCCGCGGAACGACTTGCGGCGACCCGTCTCCACCTCCCTTCTCCTGTGAGCATTGAATCCTGTGCCCTGTGTGGTGGTACACGCTGAGATGACGACGCCCAATCCAGCCGTCCACGCAACACATAACCCACGTCTACAATACAGCAGACCCGATTCCTATGGGAACATGTACTGGCGTCAGCTCGTCCTGCGCGCTCGCCGGAATTGCGTTAGAGACTCGATGCCACTTAGGCCGAGTAATCCGCTATGACACCGTAACGAAACTTGGGTGGAGCGCGAACGTCGTGCATCACGGGATTCAGGCCGTCATCGAAGGCATCCTGTCTAAGGACGATTTGGATTGGGGCAACGACGGTGAAAAGCGCAGCGTCCCCGCGATCACGAGTGAGGATGATTGTGTGGTAAGCCTTCCGCGCAAGTGAGATCTCGGTACTATCCTTGACATCGTACATTTGAAGGACTGCTTCAATTGGGAGTTCGGAGATTATCGCAATATTACTGCAGCCGGATGTGCTCACAATTCTCGTTGACTGCATGGTGACGCTGCCTGGACTTGTAATCTATACTATACCAGGAATGCATATGGACAGTAAGTCATATAGGCCGCCTTTGCAGCAAGCTCAGACACCAGTATGTACAAATACGGGCATGCCTGGGCGATACAGCCCATGATCTCCACTCTAGCTTACTCGGTGCAATCAACAATCGCGACTGACCATGACTATGATCTGTATCTTTGCACGTACAGAAGTCGGGATGCTACGTACCTTACGCATTGATACGCGTCACTCTGAGCGGCATCTCAGGCTTGGTACTGTCCTCGCCTACCGACGGATAGGCCACCCCTGCCATGTTCCAGGATATAGGCTTCTCTGAGAGTTCGAATTGGAACGCAGCTATGAGGGTAGCGAGCACCACCTCTGCAAGGAGAAGCTCGTCCAGTCAATCGTTCTCGGTATACTCTGCTGTGGAACGGATGACCCACTCATCTGGAGCTGCGAAAACTTGAATCCGCTGTGTGCATGCAGTCAGACCAAGCCCGACTAGTGAGAGACAATATATCGCGCTTACATGCAAGCCCTCCCACCGCCGATGAACGTCATGCTGCAACAGGTCTGTCAGTGAGACTATCCAATTCGCCGCAGGCACACCTAGAGTCACAACTTACAGATGAGAGTATACCCCAGGTATGCGAGCATCCTCTACCGCGCGTGGCAGAGGCTTCAGCCATCGCAGTGGCTTCCACTCGTCGGCATCGGCGCCCCACAGCTCTTTGTTGCAGTTGCTTCCCATGAGGTCTGTCATAACCCGCATGCCTTTGGTCACGGGGACGGAATGGATGAGCGAGCCGTCAATGCCGCGGATTGGCGCAGACAGCGGCAGGATGGTGTCCTTGCGCACTCTGTTCTGGATGATGAGCCATGACGTCTATCATTGGCAGTGAAGGCGAAGTACATTCTGAATAAAGCGGTGACCGGTGGATAGCTGCAAGCCTCCGGTGAGAACGTGTCATAGTTGAGCAGGAAATGCAGGACAACTGACCGTCGCAGAGTTTCGCGACATACAGCGTCGAGATAAGGTAGCTCCGTAATCTCGTCGTACTCAAGGTCTCTCAAATGTCCTGTACCGTCGTCACGAGCCGTGATGATCTCCTCTCGCAGTTTCCGCTGAACTTCAGGATGTAAGGCTAGCAAATGAAAGATGCGGGCGAGGGCGTTGGAGGTCGTATCCGTCGCAGCAAAGACAAGGGTGCTGTGTGCGAGTGGCATTTCGCTTACTGCTATGCTGAATTCTCAAGTAGGTACTCACGAGACCTGAGCTATCAACTCTTCATCTCTAAGACGGTCCTCCTCCGCAGCGGTCATGTTTGCTCGCACTGAAGAAAGTTGTAGAATAGTCAATAGGGAGTGACATCGTTCCACCCAACCGCCCATGCTACTCACGGAGGACGCTCATGAGGTCCTTCCCCTCCCCAACTTGTAGCATCAGGCCTTCATCGCCTTGATTCAAAGCTGTTTTCTTCTGGTTGACAAGCTGGACTGACTGAGCGTGAAGGGTGTCTGAAAGTTGCCTCAGGCGCTGTGCAGTGGTCTGGGGGAGAATTTCGACGATCTTGCGACGGAACGCCGGGGATCCGATTCGTAAGAGCCACGGGAGAAGTTGACCGGTGAGCGGCCCTAACTGTCCATTGACCGAGCTACGAAGGCAGTCGAGATCAACACGACGATGCATGAGGAACGAGGCCATACAAGTATGCTTTGACCGATTCGGCAAACTCGTTCGTTACATCTTCGTTTAAAGGGTCGAAGGAGTAGCCCAGGCCGCTCTGCCCGATAAGCTCTAGGGAAGTCCTGCCCATCCAGCTGAGAACGTCGAGTTCTTGCGGTCCCCCTCGCAACTCCGAGGCGAGGGCGTCCTGGAGCTGCACAATCACGGGTTGAGATACTGGTGCTCGGTGAGATGATTCGCAAGGATGCCGAACCTTGTGAACCACACGGTAGAAGGTCGGCGTCGCTTCTCGTAGGTGCTTTGCGGAAAACACGGCATTGAGCATTTTGCGCTGCCGTCGATGCTGCTCACCTGACACGGGTACCCGCCGTAAGCTATGGGCTTCGAGAGGGAGCAGGGGAGCGGCTCTCCGGGACTCACCCAGTGTTGCCAGTAATCCAGGCCCAAGGAAAAGCATGAACGACCTGCCAGGCAAGTTAGCCATCGATCTATATGACCGCCTTAAGCAGGGGGGACGCACGTCGTCAAGGCTGGGTTCTCCTCAAAAACGTCCTGATCCTTGACAAATATACTGTGTAGCGCTGCCGGGTCGTACGTGTAGAGCCACTTAGCCTGTGAGTGATTAATAGCGACCAAGTGTTAACTCTTATGTCAAAGGAAGGTGCCCACGGAGATTCACATAGAGACCTTACATTGAGGGTGCCCCGAATAGCGAACAGTCTGCCATACTGCTCTCGTAGTGCTGGTCGAAGGATCCATGCCTCACGCCGATCCCAAAGTTTCACGAGGTTGCCTATGGATGCATTGAGCCTGCGATACTTTCCTTGTGAATATACGACTGACCGCTGAGATAGGACGCAGTCGCGGGGCCAGGAACATTGTCCAGAGGAGACGGTGAGCTGACGGAGCGGAGGATCCACCACCCGATGCGTAGCAAGATAGCCCATCCGAGGAGCTGCAGGATAAGAGACATGGGTATGGTGGAAGGCGCTTTCTCAGGATCTTCTGGAATTCGTGCGACCTTTTACTGAGTAAGCCTAAGCCAACGCGTTGCAAGTGGAGGAACGGCTCACGTGTCGGTGGGCTTGGAGAGAATCGGGTGCGACGACTGCCTTCTCTGAAGCTAGGTTACGGCGTAGCCCTCGGCCTCTCAGGCTCCCCACAGCGTGAGCTTTATATACATTAGTTACAGCGCTCACACGCTCTCGGATGGCCACACCGGCGTCAGCACTAGTGAACCTCCGGCTGCAGGATTCGACTTCTCTGAGACGGCGACATCTGTTGGTGCCTGCGCAACAGTATCACGGACCGCCCCGTTGTACGGACAGCAGATGGAAAACAAACAACCTATAATGGTAAGAATGCATCGATACCGGACACCACGGGGTAAGAAGTCGGCACGTGGGAAGGCGAGGAGACACTCACCCTTGAGATGCTGAACGACTCGGAGATGGAGGATCAACCGGCGGATTCGGCATTTACACATAAGCGGCACGACAGGCTTCTCCGGTGTTGCACAGTGTCAGACTCAATGGGCTTGCAATGCGTACAAAGGGTTGATGATCCGAGAACCAAGCAAGTCAGGGCTCACCGGAGCTCTGAAGCCGTCATCAGCGGTGCTTGCAATTGCAGACGAGAAAATGGTTGGTTCCGCAGAGGGCGACAGCGACGCAGAGGAGACGGTCCTTCATTCACATTAGTCAAGAACGGTGTAGCCACTGGGAGAGGTCCGAGTGGGGTCCTGCGGCCCCGGTATAACCAAGGAATAAGGGCCGAGGTGCAGCATTGAGAATGATCATCCAAATCAGACACCAGTCGGAACAACGAAGCGTAAGGTACTGATACGACTAAGCATAGCAGGAAGATGAGCTGTAGCATAACACAGAGAGAGGAAAGCGTGAGAGCTGTTAGACGAGCAAATGGAGCAAGCATGATTAGCCTGAACGACTTGCACAGCATTAGGGAACAGAACGACATCGCAGCGAGGCCGAGGGTCAAGTCATTGGTGCACTTGGAGCTCCGCGAACCAGATGTTTTTGTGCGCGGGACCGATTGAGAGTAGCCATAGGTTATCCGTGGTGAAGCCGTTCTGCCCGACCGACCAGCGCGTGTGCTCTCCTTGCACCTTCTATCAAGGAACGAGGGCACATCAGCGCCTGGCTCGCGCAGTGGGAAGTGGCTCATACTCACATCCTTAGCAAGGCACTTCATGAAGCGCGCGAGGCGCACACAGATGCGTTTCACAAGCTCACCCCGTGTGATGAACCCATGGTCGTCTTGCGCAGAGATGTACGACCCCATCTCCTTGTAGCCCGGCCACTGTGAGCGCACGAAGGAGGCGAAGTCCAGGAGACTATCGCTCAGTCCGAAGAATAGTACGAAGTGCGAGAGAGAGGCTCACAGCAAGGACAAAGCGGATCTGGCGAACGCCGGTCCTCTCAAGCACGTGCTCACCGTGCCCGTCCACTGTCACCGAGTTTCTCAACACCTCGCGCACAGGGACGCCTGGGACACCTCCGACGGCAAAGTGTTCTGTCCATAGAGAGCGCCACTTCGACGTGATTTCCACCGCCTGAGGAACGGGGATTCGAGGGAGATGAGATGATGCGGACGACGTCACAAGAGAAGGCTGAGGCGGAGTGTATGGTACGCTCGGGAGCTCGGAGGGCCCCGCCTGAGCGAAACTGCCGAAGGCAGAGTCGATCTGCATGGCAGGCGTGGTCGGGCTGAGGCTGTGATAACTCGAAACAGAGGCCATGGCCGGCGAATTGACCTGACTGAAGCTATAGTAGGTAGAAGGCGACCCCGCGCCGGGAGATCCCAAGTAGCTTGATACATCACGCTGGCTCGGTGATGAGGTAAACTGGGAGGTCAAATGAACATTAGGGCTTTCGTACGATCCCGGAATAGACAGGTAAGGCATCGAAGACGGGGAAGTAGGTAGGCCGACGGTGCCGTGACTAGCTGTTACGGTCGCATGCGTGGTTTGATACGGTACTTGGCTCAATGGCAACGAAGGCTGAGGCATAGGAGGTGTAGGCGGCACGACTCTATCTTGATACGGATAGAGCTGCTGCATCCCTCTAATGGGTAAGGGAGACAGGATCTGTAGAGCTGTTGTCAAACACCATAGAACGAAAGGGGCTATATCGCCCTCACTATGTCTAGCATCTGAGGCTTGGGAGCCTCTTGAGATGGCGGGCCATGCTCCCAGGAGCCGATGGGAGGGAACGAGGCAAGCTCGCCAGTCGTTGAAGGAGGGCCTTGCACGTCAGAAGGCGGGTAGTCCTCGTTACAGACCCAGGCCCAATCCTGCGCACATCAGAAAGATCCGAAGGGACAGTAAGTAGTCAAAGGCCCACATAACATTGGGAAGACCAGGATGGGACGGGAGAATCCTCTGAGCCATCTTTACCATGATTGGGAAAAGTATCATGCGGGAGAACGTCTTTGCGGTTCATGTATGGCAGGGGGAGTGATGCGACCGCCTTGCAGGTGGCAGTCGGGATCGAACCGACTATCCATGGCTTACTCTGCGGGGGCTTATATCTACATCGAGAAGCTCGGGTGACGTGTAAGAAGCCCCCGTCTCCATCGTACATGGCGGTGAAAGGCGTGAACACCGGCCACCACTTCTATGGTGCAGGCAGACGCGACATCCGAGGACTGCAATGGTAGGCCGGCCATGGAATTCTGGTCAGAAGCAGAGGACATGATGAAAAGACGAGGGGGAACGCAAAGGAACGGAGTGCCTGACAGTCGGTGACAGAGGAACTTCTGGAGTGCACAGCACCAGCCAAAAGGATATGTCGAGTAAGCACCACGAGACAAGCTGCGGTGAAGAAAGTGCGGGCAGTGCCAAGGCGCCTCGTGGATCTGCACAGGATCAGCAAGGGATTATGCCCTTCAAGACTCCAGATGGACCGTGGGCAAACCATGAACACTTGTCCATCAGGTCCCTCGGTTCATCGGACCTGCGAGACGGAGCGAAAAGGGCGTGTCGAAGGCAGCGAATGCGGCCGGCAGGGCAGGACAAGCAGATACACCGCCCGGCAGAACGCTAGCGCCTTGTACGATACTGTCTAGATGTTGCTGAACCCCAAGAGACGGTCACGATGCTGACATGTCCAACGAGCGTCTCACGAAAGCATTCCTGGATGAATAGTGCATGCAAACTCACCGTGCTGCTCGCTGCAAGCTCGAGGCTATCGCGTGGCCACTGGCACTAACCGCATGCTCATCGCCGGAATAGAACATGTCCACCTATGCGAGAAGCAGAGAGTGCTGCAAATGATCAGCATCTCAGTCTTGCAAACAGAGGCAGAACACAGCGTATACTGGATTGTGGGATGATCTCGCTCCCTGGAGACAGGGAACACTTCCGAAGGGGCAAGGACGTTTGCGTGGACTTGACCATGAGAATCTTGCCCTCGCACAGGGTCGGGGTCTCAGATTTTCCCTCCGGTCATGGTTAACCACTTCGTGAGAAGTCGGTCTAATCAGTTGACAAGCTATCGCCGTCGGAGCACTCTGCGCATTTGCGTTCGGGCGTCGTAAGCGAGCCATTGGAGTTCGATTGAAATGCATTCCAAAAGCCACGTGGACTTCGGACAGGACGTGAGGGTGGGCAAAGAAAGTTCGAAGGCAATAGAGACGGTATTAGTATATATATATATATATATATATATATATATATTAATATTATGATAAAGACCATTCTAATCGAGCCGAACCGAGCGCGCTTGCTTTCAAAATTTGAAGCCTGAAGCTCGAATGCAGATAAGGATTGTGACAATGGGATCAGAAGCAATTGCTGATCCTGAAAAACCATCGTCAGCTGAACTTACCCCGAGAGTAAGTTCATAATAGTGAGACCCGCTCAAACTCTGGTCGCGCACTGGTTTAGGCCGGTACTTACAGTACCACCATCTGGTGGCCTATATACTGGACCACCCCGCTGCTTCAACGGCGGTGAACACGACTTTCGCTGCCGAACATCATGCCTCGTGTGCCGTCCACGTCGCCTGCGACGGGTGCACCAACCCCGTCGCACTTCATCCATACCACTGACTCCCACTTCGTCGACAACGCTGGCCGTACTATCCTTCTCCGTGGCATCAACTTGTCTGGCGCAGACAAGGCGCCTGTTGGTGCACCGTCGCATCTGCTGCAACGCTTCTGGGAGGCCGGTGAAAGAGGGGATGCGAGCTTCATTGGCCGGCCTCTCAACCTGGACGACGGTTCCGCCGACGTGCATCTTTCGCGGCTCAAAGGTTGGGGCTTTAACGCTCTGCGATATGTTGTCACCTGGGAGGCCTTAGAACATGCAGGGCCGTGAGTCCAGTATGCTATCTGATTGGCGAAGACTGCTCATCGCTGTGCACGTCAGTGGAAAGTTCGATTATGACTTCATGGACTACACCGTCCGCGTACTCCGTAAATGCAAGGAATATGGCTTCCGGATATTCATGGATCCTCATCAGGACATTGTAAGTTCTCGGGTAGACGTACGTTGGCTTCTAGCAGCAGCATTCATGAATTATCACTCCACAGTGGTCGCGTTTCTCAGGTGGCTCTGGCGCGCCGTACTGGACTCTGCTAGCTTGCGGAATCAACCCTCACAATTTCACCGCGACTCAAGCGGCCATCTTGCACCCTGAGTACCCAACTCCTGCCAACCCCAAGCCCGAGGATCTCCCAGCCATGATCTGGAGCACGAATTACGGCCGTCTCGCATCGCAGACGCTCTTTACACTCTTCTTCGCCGGGCGCGAGTTCGCACCAAAGTGCATCATCGACGGGCAGAACATCCAGGACTACCTCCAGTCGCACTTCATCGCCGCGTTCGGTGAGCTTGCGGACCGCATCCGCGATGCGGGCGACCTCCTGGACGAGTGCGTCATCGGCTGGGACAGCATGAATGAGCCGTACGAGGGCTTTGTCGGCTACGCCGACCTCAATATCGTACCGCAGAAGCAGGGTTCTACACTGAAGAAAGGCTCGTTCCCTACTCCCGCACAGTCCTTCCGTTTAGGCATGGGCCAAGCTCAGACCGTTGACAATTGGAAGTTCACGTCCATGGGCCCGAAGCGCGACGGAACGGTGACCATCGACCCCCGAGGGACGAAGATGTGGGCTGACCCAGACACCGAGCCGGACGGCGTCCACCCAAAGTGGGGCTGGCGGCGAGACCCGCGATGGAAGCTCGGCACGTGCATATGGGCGCAGCACCAGGTGTGGGACGTCGAGTCCGGGGCTGTCCTCGTCCCCGACTACTTCCGCTACCGCCCGAGCGATGGCGGTGAGGTCCGTTTCATCGACGACTACTGGCGCCTACATTGGCGCGCCTTCTCGCTGCGTATCAGACAGTCTCACCCGGAGGCCATCCTCTTCGTCGCACCGCCGGTGTTCGTGCCTCCTCCTGAGATTGGCGAAGACCTGCTGAAGGGACGCTGCTGTCTGTCTACTCACTATTACGATGGGCTCACGCTCGTGACGCGTCATTGGAACTGGTTCAACGCCGACGCGCTTGGTCTCATGCGGGGCAAGTACTCGTCGACGTTAGCTGCAGTCAAAATTGGCGAGTCCGCTATTCGTAAGTCCCTGCAAGAGCAGCTCGGGTATCTCAAAGACGACGCGAAGATCCTCGGTGCGTACCCGACCATGATCGGCGAGATTGGCATTCCGTATGATATGGACGGTAAGCGCGCATACGGCTATACCGATGGCGGGAAGTACAAGGGCGACTTCTCGAGCCAGCAGAAGGCGCTGGACGCGAGCCTCAATGCCGCCGACGGCCCGAACGTGCTCAACTACATGATCTGGAACTATTGTCCGGACAACTCGCACGCCTTTGGAGACGGCTGGAACATGGAAGACCTAAGTGTATGGAGCCCGGACGACCTCCGGCCGACGTCCAGGTACAGCATGCATGTCTCCGACGCGTCCTCCGATGCACTCCTCAAGAAGGGCAGTGGCTCGGCGTCCTCGGCCGCGGCATCGAGCGTGTCGCTCACCACACTCGCGCCCGCCGAAAGCTCCACAGAGGAGGGCACCCTGGTACAGAAACGAGCGGGATCACGCGCATTCGCCGACTGGGAGAGCGCGTACGAGTTTCTTACGGACGGCGCTCGGGCGGTGAAGGCTTTCAGCAGGCCGTACCCTCAAGCAGTCGTTGGCGTCCCCACAGACATACAGTTTGACATCTCGAAGGCGGAGTACAAGCTCACTGTGCGCGTACGGCCTGAGGACGCACCTTCAAGGGAACGGCTTGGGCTGTCCCCATGGGCATTACCTCCCGACGACGAAGCTGCGCTTCCGACAGAGATATACCTCCCCGTAGTTCATTATGCCAGCGAGGGAGCGCTCTCGGATTCACCGCGAGCCCAGTCATCGTCGACTCGCAACTCGCGCTCCGTCAAGCGCGGCATTGCTGACGACTCCCAGAGGAAGTCGACGGATAGTTTCTTTGGCATCACCAGTGCCTCCACGTCGGACCCGCTGGCTCTGTTTGGCAAGAGCTCGGATCTGCTTTCGCTTGATGTCACGGTCTCTGAAGGACGTTGGACGGTAGCAGGGCAAACGCTCAGTTGGTGGTACCCCGTCCCGTCCTCGGGCCCCGCGCGCGAGTACACCATTGTCATCCGTCGGGCGGGCGGCGCGATCAAGACCGCAGGTTCATTTTCCACTCCATATGAGTCGCTGCTAGAGCGGCTGAGCTCGTGCTTGGGCGAGTGGTGCTCGACGATGTGATGCTCGAGCGGTCGTGCTGTCGGCACTACGTCTCCATACGGCATGCCTGTTGTGTCATTTGACTGCGATTCTTTATTCCCACATTGCTCTCTTGCGCTGGATGTCCACGGATGGTATTGTTTGGATGCTCCGGGACGGATACGCCTTCATGATTCATGTACACTTAGTCATCTGCAATCAGCATGGACGATCTAGGATCTGGAGGCTAATATACCTGTCTTTTGTCTCCGGGCCACAGGAGAGAGGCTGCACGATAACTCGCAATCGGAACCGGCGATTGGGGAACGCGAGATCGTGAGCTCCTTGAGCTGAGATACATGCAGTGGTCATGGCTTCCTTGAGGACCTGAGTCTGTTTCCGCACCGGAAAGTTCGTATAGAGTTGACTGTACGTACAGCTTCTACTATTCAGTCCTCACTTCCAGAGAAGTAGGGATAGCCGAACATGCTCACCTAGCGTGCTAAGGTGGAGCGCTATAGGAGGAACCCTACTACGTCTACAGCTCGTCTCCTCCACGTTTCGTCCTTAGCTTCGGCCTCTCCTGCACGTCCACTCTTAGGACGCCTGGGAGGGCATTGAGAGCGTCCATGATCTCCCCTTGCACGCGCGGCCAGGTATCACGTCGGACGCTGAGGACCTGGACGTCCTGCAGCTCGCCGACGCGGCCTAGACGTCGGATGAGAGGGTGGACCGCGAGACCGTCCGGGTTGCTGTACAATGCGGACGTCGGCGAGAGGGTGACCGTCAGGAAGACGTTCTCGTCGTGGTTCTGAGCGAGAGCTGTAGACATACTGCGCGGAAGTTGGGACGATGAGTCTGGGTATGGGAGGGATGATGAGGGTATCGGACAAGTCGCGCGCGGCTCCCTCGCCTCTGACCGCGACCATGACTACGCATGCTGGGACTATCCGCACATGTATGCGTCTGCCCATCGACGGTGAACTCATGCGCGCTCGCGACGTCGCCGACACCGATCGTGGAGCGCAAGAGCACGAACTCAGAAGCGCCTCCAGAAAACAAACGACCTGCATTGCGCGCGCACCGGGTTCTCGACACGTCCCGCGCAGTCCGACCTGAATGCGCTGGATCCAAGACCCCCGGGCATTGATTGCTACACTATAACCTTGCACCGGTTCCATCACCATCCCCTCTACCTTCCTTGTTGTCGCTCTCGTTCGCCTCACCTACGCCCCCCGATGACAAGACAACCCAGCGCGGCAGAGATCATCCCTCTCGAGAGCCAGGTCGGCGGTCACCCTGGCGTTCGTGTGAGCGAAGACGGCTCGTTGCTCATCAAGCCCGCGCTACCCCGCGAGATCGCGTTCTACCAGTCCGTCGCGGTCGACCCGGGGCTCGCGCCGCTGCGTCCGTTCGTGCCCAAGTTCTACGGCACGCTCCGGCTCGAGGGCAAAGTCGACGAGGACGCGCCGCCCCCTGAGCAAGGCGGGCCAATCAAGATCCTTGAGCAAGCGGTCCCGGAGGAGGAGAAAGATAAGTTGATTCATGTTGTGTGCTGCAAGCGACGCGCAAGCGGGAGAAGCTTACTGTGTTCGTTGGCGAATACACAGTTCTTAGTGCTGGAGAACCTCTCGCATCCGTTCGCGAAGCCCAACATCCTGGACGTCAAGCTCGGCACTGTACTCTACGATGACGAAGCGACTGCTGAGAAACGCGCGCGCATGGAGAAGACCGCGCGCGATACAACCTCGTTCGAGACCGGGATCCGCCTCACTGGCTTTCAGGTAGCCCATCTCCCGCGCCGTGAGACTATAGTACATCGCTACAATCTACCGCTCGCAGGTGTACGACTTGGTGACCGGTAAACCGGTCAATACCCCCAAGTCGTACGGCAAGTCGATCACGGCGGCGGACCTTCCAAGCGGCATCGCGCGCTTCTTCCCTATCGCCCCAGACGTCCCCACGCCTCAGGCGTTGGCTCCAGGAGCCGCTGCGAACGACGCCGAGGGCGACATACCCACTCAGGGCACCGGGCTCCCCGCTGACGTCCTGGCGCCCCTTCTTGAATCCCTCCGAGAAGACGTGGCCGAGATCCGCGATGCGCTCGGGGAGACCCACGTGCGCATGGTCGGCGCGAGCTTGCTCATCGTGTACGAGGCGGACTGGGAGCGGGCACGAGCTGGCCTGCAATGGCTGGAGGAAGGCGGTGAGGAAGAGGAGGAAGAGGACGACGAGGAAGAGGAAGAGGATAGCGGAGAGGGGAATGAGAAGAAGCGCGTGAACGCGCCGTACTCGGTGAAGCTCATTGACTTTGCGCACACGAAGGTCTTACCTGGAGCGGGACCGGACGAAGGAGTGCGCAAGGGCCTAAACACAATGCTGCGACTATTGGACGAGCGTCTTGAGCAGGTCAAGGCTGCTGCCGCGTCGCAGGACAAAGCGAGAGCGTAATATGAGTCCTGTTTGCCCCGGCTGGGAGGCCCTGCCCTCGCACTCGCGGTTAGCGTCGCGATCTGAGCTTGATCGTTGAATATAACGTTGTAAGTCCAGACGTTCAAATTTGTACTTGATTACCCCCCATACTTCCAGACTTGCACGAGCGCGTCGCCGGGCCCAAGTCGAGAGCTCTGAGCTTGCAACCACAGCCGTAGGCTCTTCTAAGTGCAATGAATGAGTTCAATACCGTGACTGGCACTGCCTCAACGTAAGGCTAACCGCGACGTGCTGACGTAAGCAGATATTAGTAGTGAAATAGGGTGTACTTTATTGCCATTTTCAAAATAGATGGCACATGTGAATTCACACACATAGCTGTGGCTCTGTACTACAAAAAATCACAACTCAATAAGCACTGTTCCAAATGTCATTCATCCTAGTTCAATATGATCAGAAGAATGCGAACTATTTTTTGAGCTCCATATGCAGGAGTATGAATGGGTACTTCTGCGAGAAATGGCCTTGCATGGGTACAAAGTACCACTTTTACTCAATCAAGCCTAAGTCCATGTCTTCATTTTATTGACACAGATTCTGCCCCCCAGTGCACATCAGACTTACACCAGTATAGAGCAGGAGCTTCTGTGAATCTGCTGCTGCAATAATGATGAACTTTCATGGAGTATTCCTTGAGCTATGAATTTTTCAATTGGAGAGACTGTATTGTAGCGCAAATTTGGTCATGTGCCAACTATTATGAAAACGGCAATAAGCGCCAGAACGGATGAACGCGACTCGCAACGTGGCTAAGTAGACCTTGTTCAGTCCCTTTTGACTGCTAGTGACAATCCATTCAACTTGGACTTGTGCTCTCAGACTCTGTCTTGTCTCCATCTTTACATACCTCCACTACGTTATCGCTATACTCCACGCCGGGCTCATTCGCCATGCCCATTGACTTGACGGACCGTCAAAAGGATGATCTGTCCGTATCCATCATGATACAGCCGCATATATGCGGTCTGTCAATGCACTTTCACCGAGCAATATTGGATTACTTGTATTCGGCAGGATGTGGACAATGAATAAAAGATATAGCTACTTTCAGAGGCCATGAGCACTTCATCTCGTCGGTACAATTCCTTCCTGGCGATGACCGCATCGTCAGTGCCAGTCGCGGCCATACGGTTCGGATATGAGATGTGGCTACTACGTATGTGCATTGGTCAGTGCCCGACTTTCTCGGATATGTGACGCGATGTGGTCCGTACAGACATTGTGTGAGAGTCTTGAAGCCTCACGAAGATTGAATCAGAGCAGTTCTTCCGAGCCCGGACGGACGCGTCCTTGTTACGAGCTGCATGGATCATATCAACTTGCTTCCCGCTTCACGTCTTAATCGCTTAGTATTGGTGTACTCACAATCTCACGCACAGACCGCGCGAGTGGTCGATTTGTCCACGGGGGCGACCAGAGCAGAGTTTAGAGGCCATGACAACGTTGTTGAGAGTGCTATATTCGCCCCTCGAAATGCTGCAGTAGCTATCTCTGAACTTGCCGGCCTGAAGGCGAATGAGGCCTTTGCGGTGTTTTGGAAAGGTCCTCACACCGCACTCTAGACCGGTACAAATACTACCATACCTGCAGAAGACGTCTCGATTGCCTTCGTGGGGACCGCCTCTCAGGATCAAGAGATTAATATATGGGACACGCGGACCGGCCAATGCGTGTACACTTTGGTATGTTGCCCCTGCACATCCTCCATCATCCGTACTCCTGCCAACTGTTTTTCGCCTCCGTTAGGACACGACGGATGGGTCCACGGTCTCCTGTTCCATTCTAACAGCCGATATCTTCTCTCCGCGGCAGATGACGGTTCATTTCGGATCTGGGAACTCGACAGGACGGTGCATTCGCATTTTGGAGACCGATGCACGCTTTGTATCCTCGTTGGCGTAGGGTCGGCAGACCTCCGGGGGAGTTGCGCCGAATATGGATGGCAAGGATGGGGCAGGAGAACCTGCCAGACGAGTCAATGTGATCGCTTCTGGGTGCTGGGATTATGTGAGTGGATCTGCTATTAAGTTGCAGCATCTTCTGATGAGATGTCTCTTCGCAGACTGTAAAATGCCTTGACGCTGCTAGGATGTACTCGCAGCACGAGTACCGTCCTCGGATGAATGCCCCGCTACAGACGATAGCGCATATACTGTACGCCATTATAGTCCTGGGTTTTCAGACATCTTTGCTATTTCCCTTCAGAAAGTGCATCGTGTTCATCATCTGAATCATGCTCGCTACGGAAGCAGCGCCTCTGAGAGCTGCTCAATGCATTTCATAGGACGCCAGCTCTCGTCACTTCGTAGTTCGCGTGCTTTTCGCCTGGTAGCATGCTATCGGCCGCAACGCTGGAGTTCGCCGGATCTTGCAGGCATTTGATCAGGCCTTGGGCCATGAAAGTACAGCGTTCCGCCTGGAGAGCGCCACCAGACTGCTCCAGTTCAGGCTTGACTGACTGAAGGGTGCGCATTTGTGCCGAACGCCTCTACATTACTTTCTATACCAACTCTTCCCTCACAATGTCTGATCCAATCAGGAGTTGTCTCGCGGATATGTGCGAGCATACACAGAAGAATAGGATCATGCATGTGAGGAAGAGTCCAGTCCAGAGATAGGTGACGCTATGCTATCAGCTGGTTGGGAGTCGGATGGTGGTATTGATGACATCGATGACCGTTTGACTGAGTCGACCTGGACATCCTGCAACGCGCCGCGTGGCAACTCTGTCCAGCCTCCTCTCAATCCGATTTCTACAATATGTTGTATGATCTGTGCGAGCTTGTCATGTCTGAACAGGCCAAGTCGTCTCTCAGATGTCTTGTGAGGTATACCTGAGCACGTACCGCATAGATTCTTCCGCGAACCGCTGCTCATGTTCTCTCGAGAGCGTGTCTAACCGCTCTTTGAGCTCTTGTACACTGGTCTTGAGCGAGTCCAGCGATTCGTCGACCGCGTCTCTTCGCTTTGACTGATTTCGAGAGGAACGCCATGTTTCCGCCAAAATCAGGCTCGCCGCGACCGAAAAGAGGAAGCCCTCCGCGAGTGCGTTCGCGCCGTTCTCAATTGCTCTTGGGAGGGGGAGCGGGGGAAGTGAGCCGGTATCGCACCGGGGCAGTGGCCTCCAACGTACCTCGTTTCAGAGAGAGGTCTGACGTGCTTCGCAGGCTCGCCCAGGAGGTTCGTGCGCAACCTCGCTTCCGTTTGGTACATGCGCTGGGCGAGGCCGACGCAGAACGACCGGAACTTCTCATGCCTCGCACGACTTCAGTCGATCGCGATCTCCGAGCGGAAACCTGGCGCGCGTACTCACTGCTTCGCCTGCACCTTGATCTGGTTGCTGATGGGTTTCGCTAGCGTCTTGCACCGTTGAGCGCGAGGAAGACCAGCGTGTCACCGGGACTCACTCGGATGAGAAGCTGCGCGATCTTTGCGGAGGCCATGACTGTGAGGGCGTGGTCAGGAAACGGATAGTTTAAGCCAGGGAAGAACAGACAGACGGTTGGTATGAGGACAAAGAGCTGGAGAACAGTGCTAACGTATCCGCGGAGGGCGACACGGTCGTGGACGCGAAGATCCAGTCGGCCGAGTGGCCTCGTCAGTGCGGCCCCGGTCCGATTCCCCGCAGCACCGCTTACCGCGTCGATCCTGCTCAGTTGCCGTCTTGGTGAGGCAGCATCTTTGATCTTCCACCAACACTACCATCCTCAAGCAGCTGAAGAGACTCATTCGCCGTAGAAGTACCGTTAACCTTTGTGGAAGAGCATACTGCACTTGCGGTCATGCACGAACAATGACCGAGATCCGGAGTCGAGTCGAACACGAGAAGATGCTCCAGGCCAACGGAGCAGATGACGGGGTCCGCATCAACCTCCCCAATGCTATCGCCACTGACCTTGAGATAGGGTGCACTATCACAGACGGAGTATGAGATGACCATTCGCCTTGAGAGGATGCGCGTTCGGGAGGCCTTGGCCGCTCGCGACGCGGCAGTGAAGCACCTTGCGGAGGCGTGCGCATCTGTCCGCGAAAAGACCGCCGTGATCAAGCGACTCAGCGATGAGAAGGAACGCTTGGAGAAACAACTAGAGCGTTTGCAGCGCGGAACTCAATCACCAACGGATGAAACAGCAGAGGAACGAGGAGGTGCTGAACATGCAGCAAGATCACCTGTAATTCGTGAGCTCCTTGAATGCGTCCAAACGCTCGAGGAAAGGCTTGCCTCGGTGTCCATGTCGGAGAATTGTTCAACGGGAAGGAAGACAGATGATGAGGCTGACTACAGGGTATCTCTTTGCGCTCTATATCGCTCTATCGCTCAACTGTGCTACCGCAGGAGATGAAGCAGAAACTCAATAGCATGCATAACGCGGCTATGAAGGTCCTGAGTGCGGAGATATCTGGTGCAGACGTGCTGAAGGACATATCCAATACTGTTCCGTCAAACGAATGCGCCATTCCGACCGCGCCAAGAGACTTTGATACACCCTCCTCTCCGTGGACCCCTATTGACGGAGAGCGGCTCGTTCGTTTCATCCGGGTGCATGGACTGTTTTCAACTCGCTCACCCACATATTCAGGCGGCCCTTCCTACTGCAAACACCGCGGAGAAGATAGAAGCAAGATATGCTGTCCTGGCCTCCTTGCCTCTTCCTTCTGGTATTCCTGACGATGCTCTGACCCCCATCGTTATACCAGCTCCATATACGCTCCACGACTTCATCGGTACAACTTCGGGCGTAAGTTCAGTTAGCGCATGTATGTCAGAGGAAAGGTGTCTCAAATCAACATTTGCATTGTACACAAGTCCCTACGCTCTCAGTGAGTTCGTCGCCGTCTCTTCGCGGTGCAATAATGCGCATATATGCAGGATCGGGAATTACCGTGTCTTTCAACAAGCTACCACAACGTGGTGCCCTGAGCGTGAAGAGCATGGCTACTACCTGACGCCTGTATTCAAGTGCAGCACCAACCCTCGTGTGAGCACCGCGCATCGGTGGTCCGCCGTGGATATCACGGCAAAATTGGACAAGCCCACGGGTCAGTAATCTATACCCCTCTGACGCGGGCGGCCTTATCTAACCTCTGAGCAGAATGTTTCTTCAACAAGGATGGCAAGTGGTACTACGCGGGAACGTACAAGTTCTTCCGCCTCGAAGATCTCTGTCCTCAAGAGTGGGAATGTCTGTCCACCGAGGTACGCCTCCTAAATAGCCAGGACGCCACAAATGCCATGCCATCCCCACCTCACCTTCTAGACTTCGCAAGCGCTCATCAAAGAGACCCTTGCCGGCCGCAAGAACAGCTCTCCGCAAAACGTCTACGAAACAGGGCAGCTCTACTCCGCCGGCGCGCTCAAGGTGGCGTGTATAGGCCTCCAATGCATCGGCTTCAACGACGTGCTCTACCGAGGCCTTCTCGAGCACGCCGCTCACTGCGCCTTGACAGGGAGGTGGAGGGCGACCGGCCACGGGTACAGCTCTGCGGGGTGCGGCGCAGGCACAGGTCTCGGCTTCGGTGCAGGTACTACTTGGACCGTCAAAACCAGTGTCCACCCGACACCTCTGTCACCTCCTGCTTGTCTGAGTTCTCCGGCTGGCAATGTCTCTCCTGGAGCTGCTAGTCTCACTCCTGGTAGCCCGGTCGCTTCGTTTGGTTCGCCGCCTCAACATGTCAGTCGCGTCCTTGGTCTGGTTCCAGTGCTGTCCTCCGTCCGGAGCCTCCAGCATGGCGGTCAAGACATCTCGGTTGTTCCTGGCACGCGGGCGCCTGGCAAAGCTTGACTCCACCTTCCCGAGATTTCTTTCGTGGACGTTCGTCTCAGACTCTGTTTCTGTTGTGTGCCTTGGGCAAGTGGCTCGTTCTCAGATTCGCGCTGTCAGCTTCTCGCATGGATTCTGGAACCTGGCTTTGGATTTGTATCCTCATGTGATGATACCTGATGTTCTGTTTCTGTTAGTGATGATATCTGATGTTCTGTTTATGTTATGCATGCGGCACGCGAGGGTACGTATAGATAGCACGCACGATGATACGATAGATTCTAGCTGCAACTACTGGCAGGTCGCATATATACAGGATGAACTATAAAAGCTCGTTAACCTACAACGACACCCACGGAGAACCCCAGTGGCAGTCAGGAATCCAGGATCTCCAAGAAAGCCAGCCGACATAAATGCGAAGGAACATGAGCACGTGTGCAATCGGACAGAGTCAACCGCGAGACATCCTCGCGGCGCGGCGTTGAGCTTCGCGGCACTGCTTGGCGGCGCCGTGGATGGCGTACATCCAAGACTGGCACTCGCGCGGAGACGCGGCGCGCAGCGTGACGGCGTCGCCGCCGCGGGGGTAAGACACGGCAAGCTGGAAAGTGGTATTGTCTAAACCACACAGTCAGCGAAGCCAAAAAGGGCGAGAAGGTGAAAAGACTATCTACCTTTGCCCGTGGGCTCGCGGACTTCAACTTCGGATAGCGAGAGGGGCTGGGTGCGGGATGAGTCCGTGATGTGGTCTCAAGGGAACTTTGACGTACCATGCGGTAGAGCGTCATGCTCCCTTCTTCGGTGAGGACGAGGATGTCGCTGCACAAGAAAGCGCGGAGCCTCCTTCCGCTCTTCGCTTTCATCAGTACGCCTTCTCTCAGGAGCTTTCGCGCACCCATGTAGCGGGTCGGCGCCGTGAGGTCCAGCCGCCTATCGAGTATGTCAGGTCAGCGCGATGAGGGTTTGCGAATATACCACTGACCCTTGTCCGACCCAAAGTTCCTTAGAGATCTCCTTCAGCCGCTCCCGCCCTTCCTGTTCTCTAATGGTCTCATTAATGTGATTGAGGACTTTCTCCGCCTTTCGCTGGGCGCTTTCGATCTGATCGCGGTCTTCCCCAGGCTCGGTGTAGTGAATAATCTACGAGAGCGTAAAGAGTCCGTTGCAGCAACAGGACTGCATCCACGCGCACCTGTTTGAACAACAGAGGATATCGAGTGATCCGTTGCACTAAATCGATCCTTGAGCCTCCATAAACCGACTGGAGTCAAACGCTGGGCTTACTTGGCACGAGCAGATAGCTGGATAGATCGAGATTCCTCGCTGTAGGGTCGTCTCGGAGCCGCTGAAGGCACGCCGACAACTCAGGATTCGATTGGCGGAGAGACTGCAGCACTTTGGTAGCGCTTCCTTGATTGACGCAGTAGTCCTGCAAAACACCATATGCAACAAGTCAGCAGTTGAGAACCGGTGACGTACCATGTAGACGTCGAGGTGCGCCATATTGATACTGAGGATGTCCCCGATCTTGTCGATGTACAGCCGACACTCCTTCTGTCTCTCTTCCAGTGAACTCAGGAATGCCTGTGTACCGAAGTCAGACTCCCCACTGTAGATTCTAGGAACGAATGTCAGGTAGAATACCGTATTCATCAACAGGATGTCCTCGACGTTTGCGAAGATCACCGTCCTAGCTTTCTCATCCAGAAGGTCGTAAACGTTCGCATAAAAGTGCTGGTCACCGGGTCATGAACGTCCAAGTCTCGTCAGTCATGCGCGAGAGCGTACCTCGACGATGAGCTGAAGGTCCCGAACATATGCCCCTTCCGTGACGATCAACTCGAAGATGGCCTGAACGACTCAAGTCAACTCTTCGGTGGACAATAAGACGGAGTCAGACGTACCTCTTGTCGACGTCGTTCTTGAGTGGGTATCTCTTCCAGAGCCGATTTGTCCACCAAGCTGGCCCACGACTGAAAAGCCATCAATGGTATTCCATGCGAACGTCTCGGTAACCACGATACTCACAGACCCAAAAGCGGCATCTCCCTCACTCGGCCCAAGCGACGGCTTCCGTTGCAGAATAGGTCCTGATATCACAGGCATCGCACGACTCTCGCCATCGTTCACCGGCGTCCGACTCCTGCCAAAGAAATGTAAGAACGAGTGGTGGCGAGACTCGCCGCCCTCCGAGGCGACTGGCGTCAGTGAGAACGTAGACGACCGCGGACTCGTGGACGTAGCGCTCTCGATCGACGCCAGCGACAGGCGGTTCATCGCGAGGTGATTCTGCCTGTACGCCTCGTAGCGTTCGAACGCATCATCCAAACGCAGCGAGTTGTTCGCAGAGTCAGACTCGGGCACCGGAGGCAGCTCCTTCGCTGGTGAAGCCGGTATATCTGGAGAACGCTCAGGGACAGCCGGAGCTGGTCGTCGCCGGCGATGGCTTCGAGCACGCGCCAGGCGCGGTGGGGGTTGCGCTTCGGTCTTGATGATTAGACCAGCTGCTTCCAACACCCTCTGGCGCTCCGCCGCACGAGCTTGACGTTCTTGTCGCCGTGCTTCCTCACTCAGCTCTTCCTCGTCCTCACTATCGTCAGTATCGGAGTCGGTGGCATAGTCTGAATCCGAGCTCTCATCCTCTTCAGAGCGCTCAGACTCGGTATCATCTGCCTCAGGCGCCGGCGTTGGCTGCTCACGACTTGAAACGTCTGGCACTGTTGCGTCAGGGTCGGCATGATAGGGCGTCTGCACCAGCGCCGCTGCTTCGATAGCGTTCGCAAAATTTGTGTTATTTGTCCGAGATTCAATCGAGATACATGTAAACAGAAAATGAGAAACCTCAGCCTGCTGACAACGTAAACAAAAGGTCGGGAAGAGCAGGATGTCTGACTAACCATCTGCAACTGAGAGGTATGATGCGGGTACGATGAAGACTACCCCGCCTGATTCTGCTTTCCACCAATCCGCATCCGTTCTATCGACGATCGTCAATTGATCACCTTCAGAGAACGGTAGTTCGTCCGCGTTGCTGCCGTTGTAGTCATAGAGAGCATGTGCGATCACTACAGAACATGTAACGTCAGCCCAAGCACAACAGAGTGACCTGCCAATTCGTACCAGTAGTCACTTGCTCGACATATGTCTTAGGGAAGAATCCAGATTTGCCGTCACGAACGAGTGTGCCGTACCACCAGTCACTGCCAGACTTCGAAGGGTGGACAGTAAGAATCATGTTTTCTCCGAACGCTGGACTCATAATGAATGGCCGTAAATCAAGATATTGTACGTGGACTCACTTAGTTCCTCAGGACGCTGCGCCTGATACGCATATAACGAGCGCACGCGGTACTCTGCAGAAAAAGGATTGGTCAGACATGTTCAATCGAAAGAAGGACCATCACTACTTACCAACGCTCATGTCCACATCCGCAAGCGCGTTCGGGTCCTCCGTGGTATCAATTTGTATGTGAAGCACAGGCGCCTGCGGCTCTTCTTCCTCTTGTATGGTGGGCTGAAGCGGCTCCGAAGGACCACGGGAAACCGCAGAGCCCTCGGCGGCTAAGCCCGCATACCAATCGACCGACTCGCGGTGGCTCGATTTGACGCTATCCATCGGGGGCGGTGTAGGCATCTCCGGCTCGTGGTGCTCAGCAGGCGGAGGCGGAGACGGAGACGGGACTCTGGGAGCGGCGGAGATGTGCGAAGGAGGCGCGGTGTCGCCAAGAACCTTGCCGGATAAGGCTGCGCCGCTCCGGTCGTTCGTTTGCGCCTTCCTTAATTTCTTGCCAGCCTGGATGGCGTTCAATAAGGCGGAACGGTCTCCCGTTGGCGCGGGAGAGGCGATCGGTGCGGCAGGGGCTGCAGGTGGCACGGGCGCAGGAGGAGCACCAGGCGGGGGCGGAGGGGGGCCGGGATACCGGCAGGGATGTTCGCCCCCATGGGAGGTGCAGATGGCGGCGGAGGCGGCGGGGGCGGGGGCGCAGGGTTCGACGGCTCTGGCCCTGGAGACACTGCAGGCTTTGACGGGACAGAAGCAGCAGCTGACTGGGGCCGGGACGGAGGGAGGATGCTACTGAAGAGCTGGCGCGCGAGCTTGTCGCGGGTATCTCTGGACGAGTCGAGCTCGTCCTCGCTGCTGGCCTCGTCGTCCTTTTCCCGGACGTCTTCCCAGTCGTCTTCGCTGTCGCCAGGCGCGGTGTGGTACGTCGTCTTGACAGTCGGGGGCGCAGGACTCTTGGTGGGTGCCGGAGGCGCAGGCGGTGCAGGAGCTGGAGGTGCAGCGGCAGGGGGAGAAGGAGCAGGAGGAGCCGCAGGAGGCGAGGCCGCCTGATTCTTGAAGAACGGGTTCGTACTGCCATTGGCAGCGCCACCCGGCGATGTCGAAGCAGAACCAGGGCTTTCCTTCATGAGACGACTGAACGGGTTGGTAGCAGACTTGTCAACGGAAGGCGTCGCCGTCGGTGTATTCGACACAGGCGGTGCGGGAGGAGCGGGTGGCGGCTGCGGGGCAGCACGCACGGGAGAGCTCCCTGCCTGACTGAAGTCCGGAGCAGGCGGCGCCGGAGGTGCGATTGGCGCAGCTGGGGGGACACTTCTTTGCTGGAGGAGCTCCTGGCGACGCCTCTCTTCCGCCAAGCGAGCCTCTTCCTCCTCCTGCTCTAATTGCTTGATCCGGGCCAGACGCTCTTCGCGTTGCTTGCGCAACGCTTCCTCACGCGCCCGCAGTGCCTCTTCCTCGGGGTCGACGACAGGAGCAGGTGGTTGAGCCGGAGCTGCAGGGGGAGCAGGGGTTAAGGACGAGGCAAATGCAACGGAGGGTGCAGGAGCAGGGGGCGCAGCGGGCGAAGAGACTGAAGACGGAGCACGGGGAGCAGGAGGACGCGGGGCGGGACCTTTCCTGGGCGGAGGCGGCGCGGGAGGCTTGGCTTTAGGGGTCGGAGCCGGCGGCGGCGTAGGCTTAGGTGTCGGAACCTGGGGCGCAGCAGCAGGCGCAGCGGGAGCCCGCGTGGGCGTCGTCGATGGTGGACGTGGTGAGGTCGGGCTCCGTCCTTCCTTCAAGGCCTTCTCGCCCTCTAGACGCTCCCTACGAAGACGTTCTCTCTCCTCCGCCTCACGCTCAGCAGCCTTCGCCTTCTCTTCAGCCTCCTTCTTTTCCTGTGCGAGGCGATCTTCGACACTAGTGTCAAGCTTCGGCGACGGCGACGGTGCAACCACTCCGAGGGCCGCCATACGCTCCTGGATGCGTTGTCGAGCAAGCGCGGTGCGCTCCTCGGGGGACAAGTTCTTCTTCGCAGCTGCCGTCGTCGAAGGCGTTGGTGCCGGCGGGGGTGGACGTGACTCTGTACTGGCGGGCGCCGGTGGTGGAGGCGGCGGTGGCGGCGAAGGCGCCTTGGGAGGACTGCGCGGTCGGTCGTAGTCGCGGTCGCGATCGCGGTTACGGGAATAGGGCCTGTCGCGCCCATAGTCCCTGTCTCTCTCGCGGTCGTAGTCCCTATCCCTATCGCGATAATAGTCACGGTCACGGTCGTCCCGATCATAAGCGCTGCGGGGCCGGTCGTAGGGTTCGCGGTCGCGATCGTAGCGAGGAGAGTAACGGCCGTCCCTGTCATCGAAGCGGCCAAAGCGCTCGTTGCGCCGGTCGCGCTCACGCGCCCATTCGCGTTTCTCCCGCTCCCTGCGCTCCTCGCGATCCTTGATTCGCCGCTCTAGATCAGGCAGCTTGTCGTGCATGAGCTCGAGAAGCTCGCGCTCGAGCTTGCGCCGTTCGTCGTCCCGGGCGACAGAGCGCGGTCCGCGTGAGACGTACTCGAGGTCCTCCTGCACGCGCTTGACGCGGTACTTGAGATCAGACATTTCACGCTCGAGCGCGTCGTCTTCGGCCGTGCGCTGCGCGCTCTCTTCGGCGACTTTGTCTAGCATCTTGGCTGTATTCTCCAGCTGGCGCTTCATATCGTCCAGATCGGCAGAAGGACTCGCGCTCTCGCTAGACGTGCGAATGGCACTTCGATCCACATGACGTGAGCGGGGTTGATAGAAGCCTCCAGCGGGGGTCTCGTCTTTGTACTTGTAGACGGTCGCGTCCTGACGGCCGCCGGCGCCAGTGGCCGTACTGTTGTAGAACGATCGTTCACGCATGCGAGATGCCGGACCAGAATCGATACCCGCGGGAGAGCGTGCACGGGTATCGTTCTTCAGGATATCCTTGAGCACATCCACCGATTCCTCAAGATCCCTGCGGGAAGGAGGGACTAGCTCCGGAGGCAGGACGTCGGGAATCTCATTACCGTTCAGCCCTGGTGCAGGATCAGCATCGATAACGTGGTCGCGAATGACGTGCACATACTCCTGTAGATGAGACCCATAGCGACGTGAAATTCCGCGAGATTGAGTTTCCCCCTGTTCTCAACATCTGCGAGAGCCCTGGAGCAAGGTAAGTGACAGCGCCCTCCCAGGGGGAAGCACATACCAGATCTTGGCGAGATCATTCCTATCCAGCCCGCTCTGTCCGAAGACTTCCAGCGCGGTCTCCCCACTGATGAAACCCGTGTTGCCGGTGTCCCACGCGCGGAAGATCTGGTCGTAGCTTTTCTTCTCTGCTTTGGACAGCGCCCAGGGTATCTTAGGCGCAGCGTTTCCTCTCTGGGCTTGATTATGTTGCTGGAACGATTGTTGGAGCGAGAAGCCGCTCTGCTGCTGCTGGAATTGCGGCATACCAGCAGCATTATAAGGAGCGGACGTGTTCGCGGGAAGAAACGTGCTGGACATCATCTGTAGTCTGGGGTCAATGAAGCCCGTCGCCTGCGGCATTAGCGGGCGCAAGCCGCCTCCGCTAGGAAACCCAGTGGGCTGCGTGGTGAGCGGCGCCAGACCAGGCGAGCTCCCGAGGAATCGGTTGGCGGGCTGCTGCGCGCTCAGGAAGCCGCCGCCCTGAGCATTCTGCTGAGGCTGTTGAGGCTGCTGTTGTTGAAACTGCGCCGGGATCGGAGGCACGGGCGGCGGCGGAGGGCGCTGCTGCTGGAAGTTGCTACCAGGGAAGCCCGTCGGCTGAGGTTGCAGCTGCTGGCCTGGAAAACCAGTCTGTTGCGGCTGCTGGAACCCCTGCTGACCGGGAAAGCCGGTCTGTTGAGGCTGCTGGAAACCTTGATGGCCAGGAAAGCCCGTGGGCTGGGGCTGCTGGAAGGCCGGCGGACGCTGGCCTGGAAAGCCGGTTGGCTGCGGGGCGAGCTGAGGTTGGAATTGCTGCTGGGGATTAAACCCCGTCTGCATAGGGTACTGATACCCTTGTCCCCATTGCGCCATGTGGGGTGGTCGTCGTCCTCGATGTCGATGCTATCGCCGCCGCTGTTGTCGTGGTCGAGTGCAGAGTGAGTGGTCCGCAATTAGCGCCCATTACGCAGTAACATCGCCCCCGCCTCAGACGGAGGGCCGCCCATGCGCTCGACGTCGCGGTCGACTCTCTAGTTCCAACAGGGATCAGATTGCTCATCTTTGCTACCGCTAATTCCGACGATAAGACACTATGTACAAAGGGGAACACGGTCTTGACTAGTATCGAACAGCACTCGAATCCCTCATCCAGCATGGCATTGTCACATCGCCACGCACTTGTACCTGCTCGACTAGAACATCCTCGCACGTAATCGAGCTGTATGAGGATGTCCATTAGTACAAATCAAGAGCCGAGGCACTGGGGAAAGTGATCAGAGAACCGCGTCTCGACACATGCCAACCTCCCAAAGGGAGGCGGCTCTCAGACGGCACTTCCTAATTGCTTTCGGTTTGGGGTCATCCGCAGAAACAGCCCTATACGAGACTGGAGTGAAGGGGAACAGGAGGGCTCACCGTCATGTTTGAATTGATCCTTTCCCTCCAGCAATCAACAGATGGACCTCAATACAATCTGGAAATCAGCAGGTCGAATGTCTCCTATCATGAAGTATGGTAATCTGAAGATGACTGAAGTTAGCGGCGCGTTCGTTGAATGATCACGATGATACGAGAGAAGGATCAGAGGTGCAAGATGTTTGGCTACATGCTCTGCCTTCTCGTCACAGCCATAGGCTACGACTGGGGCGGCAGCGTTCTCATCACAGCAGAAGTAATCAAGCCGTGCTCACCTCCTACACCAAAGGCCACGATGACGCCTGCCTGGTCACGACGAGCGTCGACGAGAGAGCAAGAAGAAAAAGCCGTCAGAGGCGAGTTTTTGTAGGCAGGCAGATGTCACGTGAGTCCTGCCTGATAGGGCCAAGAGTCAGCGCCCTTGACTATCGCGTCCGAGTCGACTCTGATGTACAACAACTTAGGGCAGCGGGCGGTTACGCATAACACTCTCGAGTCTTCTCATTGCTGCAGAGCGCATGAGATGGATATCTCAGTTTCGCACGAATGAAATTGTTGATAGCATCATCCAGAACAGTGCCAGGGCACCCCGCGTAGACGGTCGGGGCCTGCAACATACATCTCTAGCGACCCGCGAGATGCGCTCAAGGGAAAGGTTAGTCTGGAATCTCCGGCCAACAAGGTCAGTCACAGAACCGCATTCGCATGCGTAATGGAATTGTGGAGCGGCGACAAAAGGTGAGTTCAGGTTCAACATCATGACGGTAGCATAAGGCAGACGCTGTTGCGGATGAAAGGCGTGCAATGATAAGCGATGGAGTCCTAGATACTGAGGTAAAATAAATTGAACTTCTAGAGGGCAAGCTACCGCTTGCGAGACATTCTGCGACTCTCCGCTGAGCAAAGGGTAAGTGTACAGACTGGCCGGAATGAGCAAAGGGAAGAGACCTTCTGACTTCGCCTTCTTCGGTGCCCCCTTCCCTCTCCTCTTCTTCTCCTCCACGTCCGCGAGGCGCTGATATTCTTCCCAATCACGGATCTTGAAATCTCCCGACATGCGGTTGAATTGCGCGACGGTGAGTTGCTCGGGGTAGTAACGGATCATGGAGGGACCACGGAGACGCGCGCGCAAGTACTTCGCTCCAGTGCGGACAGAAGTGGGGTTATACGCGGTTTGAAAGATCTCGCAGCGAAGACGAGTGAGCGCCGCTAAGCGCGAAGGAGCGACGGTAGCCATGCCCTGTCTTCGGCCACCAGAGAGGAAGGGGTGAGATGTGAGTGGTGGTAGTGAATGCGTCTTCCTAATGCGGAAAGCAAAGGCTTTCGATCCTAACAGACGTAAACAAACGCCGGAAAATGGGAAGGCGCTACCGAGGGGCAACCGCTCAGGTTTTCCGTGACTCCAACCTCAAGAATCGCCATCAGGGACACCGGACACCAGTTGACACCCCCCCCTCCATTAGCCGAGATAAGATTACATTGCCGTAGCTGATTACGACCGAATACATTGCCTGCCCCTCACTGTGTCCTCGCCGTCTTGACTGAATTGAATCGGTAGGATGCAGCTCGGGATCAAGAGAGGGTAGCGAAGTCGGAAGTGATGTGGGCGCAGAGCTGCGTGGGGTAGTAGTGGGCGTAGGGCTCCACAACGGGACTCCTTGATAACTGTTGGAGCTCATAGATTGGCCGTGGTTAACAGGAGCGCAGGGCAGATGGATGGGACTCGGAGTCTGAGGTGCCGAAGTCGCTCTAGCACTGTGGTTGCCCTGCCGTATTGCTAAGATGCGCTCTTGCTCCTGCTTTCTACGCCTCTTTTGCAAGAACTCATCACAGTTCTTCGAGCGCCGATGTGAGGTCAGGAAAATGGAATTGCCCCGGTTATTAATATAGACCATGAGCCCGCAGATGTCGCACTGGTCCTTGTGCTTCTGTTTCACATAGTCATATTCAGTTTGCAAGATGATAGAGCCACCGTCAAGTTCTATAGTAACAGGCTCCACCGGAGCACTCGTGTGCCCAGCAGAAGACATGATCAAGGACAGGACGAGGACTACTGATCGCGCCCTCAATCGCGCCTCAATCGTTTGCACAGATTACCGAATTGGGAAGATCATGGGCGCTTGGACAACTTCTGCGTCGCTGTCTCTTTGCTCTTGCTATTCATCGCTCTCCGGTCCTATTTTTGATTTTCAAAACCTAACCAGTGGATGTGTTAAACAAAGATCTATATCTTCCTCAATTCTCAGGGGAATACATGGCATACGGAAAGAGTAAACAGAGATTCTTCTCCAACCGTCGAAATAAGTCATCTGAGGGACCCCGTACACCGATTTGGCCCCCCCCCCCTACACCACCGGATGAAACACGGTATTGAAGCTGTACTGAGAGCCGCCAGGGGCAATGCAACACTGATTACAGGATCATTTACGTGGCATCACAGTGTGTAAACCAAGAGCTGTAATGGTTACTTAATGAGTCTTGTCTTAGCATGACATCCTTCCTCTCGTCAGTACCAGGTCCATACTGCGAACACTGTACTCTCCCAACCTCGCTGTCGTATGCATACACTATGGTTGCATGACCAATTTCGAGCCATCACGCTGCCTTTGACTCTGAAACAGCACAACAGACCATAACAAAGCCCATGGATATCCAGCGCTGCAGACAACTTCGCGCCCTCCATCACTTCTCCCTCTTCTCTCCATGTGCAATGCAGCCTTGAGTGTTCGTCTCGCTTCCGTATTACACAAGTTGCTGCTTCCTTCTCTCACGCGGAGCCTCGGACAGGCCGTGTCCCCCATAGTCATTTACTAGTAAGTCATGGCTTCATAACTAAGCCCATATCTGACATAGTCATCCAGTATGTAGTGACACTTTTCGCCAGGTAATTCTAGCGTAATCGGCAATACATACATTCGGTACGTCAATACATTGTCGTTGCTGCCTTCCTGAACCTCATGGTTGTCTAGCAGTTCATGCAGAACATCAATAGCGACTCGAGCTATTGCCAGCCTTCTCGGGCGGCAGTGACTGCGACACAGTGTAAGCCTCGCCGCTCTTACCAGTATCTCATATTAGGGAGTGTATGTTAGTAAAGAGAATGTGTTGTATTAATCAATAAATTTGCCATTGATCTCCATGCGCATATACTTATTTTGGGTGAAGGCCGCTCCAAGTTGAAATTCTTCTGCATTATGCATCCGCCGGGGACTGGCCATTGAGTCACATATGTCATATTGCTGCCTGCTCAGTATGAGATTGGTACCAGCGGGCACATGGTCCCTGTACACAGCTGAGCATAAAGATCCAGTAATGTCTATGAATCTGGTCCAATCAGTAATGTGCTCAGTACCGATCTGCTACTGGGCACAGTACTGGTCCGGGCGCTCAACTCAATATCCCGGGAGTATTGGCGTCACCCCGTGGTGTAGGGTTGGAGTACGGCGCTTCCCCGAGCGGTTGCCCCCTGGGCGCTACTCACCGATCACGCCTGGCTGCTCAGGCCCACCCATCTCGTTTGACCTATTTCCTTTTCATTTTCTCTTGTGCGTCACATTACTGTCCTCCGTCTCTCAGAGGAAGGCGGTTGGACAACCCTCTAGAACAGTTGTGGTTTGCTCGCTAGTGCGTCTCTTAATGTCCATTCCTTCCGAGCCGTCGTTCGTAACACTCTCCACGCGTATCCAGATCAGCAAAAGCAACAGGAGGCCTACACTTATGCTTAGAATACCCCATATCATAGGCACGCAATGCCGACGCGAACTTCTTAGGCCTCTCGTCTCCGGTCCCCGTATAGTCTCTCGTTTTCGAACCGGGGGTGCGTCCAAGAAGGGTAAAGCCCGGAAAGGCTCCGGACCACCGCGAACACTAGAGCAAGAAGATGGCCCTCGTGAGCTCAGGATCTCCGTGTCCAATGTCAAAGAACACCTTGCGCGTAGTGTCCACGGCTGGCTGACGAGGTTCTCTGGAGATGTGGGAAGCCGGCTCGTGCGGTTTGGGATCGAGCGCAGGCACGTCCGTCCACTTCTCAAGGCGTATGCCTCAGCGATGCAGAAAGGTATCGTCTTCAAGCACCTGGACTATGAAGAGGAGCAACTCGAGCGTATCGCGTATGACCTCTCGTCGGGCACGCCGGTCATCGAGGACCAGCACTACACCAAGATCCTCTTTGAGTGGGCTAACCATCCCGAAGGCCAGCGGATGCTAGAGGTCGCCGTCCCTTGCGAGGTTACCTCCCGCATGCAAACGATCTTCCGCGCCGCCGACCTCACCGATATGGCCTGGCGGTTTCCACAAACGCGAAAATCAGCCCCGCGCAGGTTCATCATGCACGTCGGTCCGACAAACAGCGGAAAGACCCACAACGCTCTCCGTGCACTCGCAGCTGCGAAGCGAGGCATCTACGCTGGGCCTCTTCGTCTGCTCGCGTACGAGATCTGGGATAGGCTGAACAAGGGCCAGATTGTGCCCCTCGGTGTTGAGGCCGAGCCGGAGCTGGAGCCGGATTCGTACAGTAATATCGACTTGGGAGAAGCAGCCATCACCGGCAAGACCGTCGTCGTGACGAAGTCCGGGAACCCGAAGTACGCTCGCCCGTGCAACATGCTCACGGGCGAGGAACATAAGATCGTGCAGGAGTTCGCGCCACTGCTCAGTTGCACTGTGGAGATGACGCCGTTCGCGGACCGTTGGGATGTCGCCGTCCTTGATGAGATCCAGCTCATAGCGGACAATCAGCGCGGAGGCGCGTGGACGAATGCGGTCCTGGGCCTCAATGCGAACGAGATCCACCTTTGCGGCGAAGAATCCGCTATTCCCATTATCGAGGCCATCGTGCGTGACCTGGGCGATACGCTTGAAGTGAAGCGTTATGAACGACTCAGTCCGCTCGTCGTCGCAGACAAGAGCCTCGAGGATGACCTCTCGCGGATACAGAAGGGCGACTGCGCCGTCGCATTCTCCAGGACTGGCATCTTCGGGCTGAAGAATGCCATTGAGGAGAAGACGAAGTTGCGTTGCGCGCTCGCCTATGGACGCTTGCCCCCGGAGATTCGTAGCGAACAGGCTGTACTCTTCAACGACCCCGACAGTGGGTACGATGTGCTCGTCGGCAGCGACGCCATCGGCATGGGTCTCAACTTGTGAGTACGTGCCGCCTGATACACCATGTGCCACTCAACTGTTTATAGGAAAATCAAGCGCGTTGTCTTCGAGGCGGTCAGAAAATGGAACGGTGGTCGCACTCAGCTACTCTCCTCTTCGCAGATCAAACAAATAGCTGGGCGCGCTGGTCGCTTCGGACTACATGGGGACGACGCTTCGGGCGGTGTTGTCACCACCCTCCATCCAGCAGACTTAGAAGTCGTCCGGAAAGCCCTCGCCGCTCCATACGAGACCATCCGCTACGCCCGTCTCTTGATGAACTCTGACTACTTCAACGCAGTCGTCCAGGCGCTGCCATGGAACGCGTCCCAAGCCACTGTGGCTGACGTCTTCCGCTACGTCGCCCGGGTGCCTCCGCGGTACGAGTTCCAATCCGTCCAAGACCTGGCGGAGTGCTTCCGCTTTATCGACTCCTTCTTGGACTGTCTCACCCTGGACTCCCGTCTCTTGGCGCAGAATGCCCCTTGCCCGTGGCGCGATGAGCGTGCCGTTGCGGGCGCCGTCTCGGTCATGCAGACTTACCGCGAGGACGTTCGGGTCTCCATCGAAGGGGCTCTGCACCGAGCGGGATTGTTGGAAAAGCTCAACGCTGTGCTTCTGAGCATGGAAAGGGACTCAGCCACAGAGGACCCGAAGAAAGTCGTGCACCAGCTCGGTCAGCTGGAGACGATACACAAGGTCATCGTGATGTACCTCTGGTACAGTTACCGCTTTGAAGTGGCGTTCCCTGACCAGGAGAAGGCATTCCAATTGCGGCAACTGACCGAGATCGGGATGGAGTGGTGCCTCGAGCTGCTCCATCAGTTGAGGATGAATGCGCCGAATCCTGCGGCGGAAGCGCGTAAGCTAGTCCTGAAACGACGGCCGTACCCAAGTCAGGCGGACGCGGAGGGAGAAAGCGCTATGAAAGCCGCCCCCAACTTGGCGAAGCAGCGCACGCTGGCGGTCATACTTGACCGCGAAGGTGACACCCTCGCTCAGAGCACCAGTCTGCTGGTACTAACGATCGTGAACTCTTTCTCAGGCGTGTACAGCAAGCACATCGTACGGTAAAATTCTGGCTCTGGCTTCGGAATCGTCGTTGGAAGTGAAGGAGAGGTCACGTGCATGCCTGTTTGCCCTTCTTTGGATGGCAGTCGAACCAAGTTCAAGTGCTCTCGACCGAACGGTATCCCTCCTCACTCCAACCCGTATATACCGCTTGTCCTGGCTCCCCTACCGCTTCATTCGCCTTCGCCTTCCCTTTCAATCTTGCCTCGCTGGGCTGGTCCTCCCGCGTTCTCCGCTAGACAACATTACGACGCACATCACTACTTGCATGATGTTAATATCCTACATAATCCTCGCCCTTTCGGTCTCTTTCGCTCCTCTCGCTCTAAGTCGACCTGCTAGTTCGTCCGGGGCGGACAGTGCTCCTGAGCCTAGTAGCCTACTGGGGCGGCACTATCTCATCCAGGATCGCCGTGTGGCCTTGTCCTCTACTGGATCGCCGGATGGAACGTACTCTACGAGGCACGCTGTTAATACTCCTCGCCGTCTCATCCCATTCGCAAAGTATCTAGCCGACCGCTCCGACGAAAGCTGGAAGCGTATCCGCGAGCGACGGACGGAGGAGCCGGATATGAACGTCAATTATCTTTCCAACGTTGGAACGTACGCGCCGCCAAAGCCCTACGTCCCCCCTGCTCCTCCTGTTCCAGCTCCGCCTCCACGTTCCACGCTTCCTGCCAGGCCTCCTCCTTCCGCCACTCCCTCGACTGCTGTCAACGTCCCGTCTAAGGCGGGTACTGTTGCGAAGCATGCGATCGGCTCCAAGTCTGTGAAAGGCAAGCAGGTCAAGCACGCGTCGAAGGCCAAGAAAACGAAAGAGAGGAAAAAGATGAGGAAGCAGAAGAGAACTCAGCAGGAACTGGCGTGAAAGTATTCTGTTGGTGTCCTACTACTAGAGTTTACGCGGACGTTGCATAGACTCCCACCACTCCGTAATACCATTGTAGCAATATACAACCATCCACTAGCGACCTTGACCCATACTGGCTGCATGTGTGCATCATATACAGGGCGGTGTGTTCCTCCATATGCGCACTCAAGTTGTTGGACATCAGAGACAAAAGCTGCAGTCCCCAGCGTGGCCTGGTATACAAGAGCCCACACTGTCATAATAATACAGATTCGGCGACTAGATAGTAGGTACCATGGACAGAACATATGTGTTGGAGTTGCGGAGCGTACGGGATTTGGCTGGCCATCGGTGAAATAAGGTCCTTGAGAGCGATGCGAGTGCAATGACCTCACCTTATATAAGCGCCCGGCGTGTAGTCTCGAAACTGCATCTGCTGAGCAGCATTGGGAATGCAGTGTTGCTTAGTGCAATCCTACGAACGTTCAGGGCGAGACTAGGGTGCAAGAAAGCTGTAGGTGGTCAGTCAATGAGAGCACCAAACCATACAAGGATGCTCATCTTCAGTACATACTACAGGGTACTAGTCTTTGGTCGCTCGTTCTAGTCCCAGTCACTGACACCACGAGTCATTGATTGACTTGCGGTTAAGATGGCTACCTCATTATCGCCAGGCCCAGATGGTGTAGTACCAGAGAGGGAGAATCAGCCGGCAGCCCCGAAGGCAGCCCGACCTCTCTCCCCTGCCCAGGAGCGGAAACTAGTCGATTTCTTAGATGACCAATTCCTGGAGCTTACCAGGAACTTCAAGAAACGGTTCGATGCTAAATCTCTTCCCCTATAAACGTCTTGTTGCTCACATTGACTGGTGCTTCTCATAGGTCTGATCCATCCTCGACGTTGCCAACATTACAGGCTTACCTCGAGGCGACACACCACATGCTCTCCCTCGTTCTCCAAATCCCCCCAGTCGATCCCTCCGCACCACTCCGCACCACCTTACTCCTCCGACTTACTGGCGAGGTTCTTCAAGCTATCCCTGGGTACAGGCCCGACACCGAGACTCTGCCTCTGCTTCTTGCATGGCTGAACGACCTTGACCAAGCTTGGCTGGCGGTCATACGCGGTCAAGCATGGGACCCAGAGGAGTGTCGGGGTGTCGACGTCGAGCTGCCTGCCGAGGGGCACTGCACGCCGATGAGCCAGACTGACCGGACACGTCTGCGGAGCTTGCTCATCTCGGGGACGGATAGTCTGGAGGAATGGCTGGAAGGCCTCGACACGGCGGGAGAGGGGAGCTTCGAGATGACGCTACAGAGGTTGGGGCTGGAACAGGCTTTCAATGAGCTGTTTGCCGGTACCTTGACCGAGATGGGCTCTCTGGGAGGCTCGGAGGTGAATGACCCAAGCGGAATGATCGGGACGTGCTGAAGATATCGCCTCCATCGTTGTGTTGGTCGGACTTGTGCTGTCGTACGCCAGTTCCTGTTGTGCACTCGACTTTTCTCCTGCTTGTCGCACTTCTTGCTGTCACGTTCTACGTCGATGTAGCCCATCTTGTACGAGTATTGAAGGAGTATAGTATGTCTACGCTATTTATGCAGGACGCGGCTCTGTTGGCAACTCCCCTCTGCAGGTCATACCAACCCGATACGAGCCCTGACCTCTTTCATGGTCACCTCTGACAACTGCCGCGCCCTCTGAGCACCTTCTCTCGCGACAGAAGCCAAGTACTCCTTCTCGCCCCTCAGGCGCTCAAACTCAGCCCTTGGACCTCGAATCAGCTCCTCTATCGCATCCGCCACGTCCGCCTTTAGCTGTCCGTGTCCCTTGTCCGCATAACGTTCCGCGGCTGCAGCGGGCTCTTCACCTGTGCATGCAGCGAGGATCGTGAGCAGATTCGCCGCGCCCGGACGATCAACTGGATCGTATGTAATGCCGAGCGTCGAATCTGTCACTGCCCCGCGAATTTTGGAGCGTATCTGCGCAGGAGTGTCGGTGAGGAGGATGCGAGAGTTGAGGTCGGGAGAAGATTTGGACATCTTGGACGATGGGTCCTTGAGCGAGAGAACACGGCACGAGGACGCTGTCCCGAGGTCTCAGAGTGGGATAATGTGGTGGACAAACGGACAACGTACTGATGACGTGTTCTGGCAGGGGAAAGAGACGCCGCTTTCCCTTGAATGTCTTACTGAAGCTCTCCGCGAGGTCTCGGCAGAGCTCGATGTGTTGCTGCTGATCCTCACCTACGGGCACGTGCGTCGCACTGAGAGAGAGGTAGATAATGTCCAGAGCCCTCAGCAAGAACAAAGACCTACCGGTATGCAAGGATGTCAGCCGCTTGAAGTACGGGGTACGTGAATAGTCCCGCGTTCAGAAGAGACTCATCCACCTCGGAGTCGTCGCGCGCGTTTCGCGACGCGGCGAGTCTGGACTTGTCTGATGTGGGTCATGAAGCGGCGTACCTCTGCAATCTGACTTACCTTCCAGGTAGTCATGCGTTTGAGTTTCCCCATGGGAGTGAGGCAGTTCAAGATCCACGCCAATTCTACATGATGCGGATTCTGAAAGAAGGGAGAGTTGAGCCCCGCAGCAAGTCGCGCGCTCTGGAATCGTCGCTCACCTCATCCTGGTGAAAGATGATTGAACGCTCCGGATCGAGCCCGACAGCAAGGAGTACTGCGAGCATGTCGCTTCGCGCAGCGCTCAACGCCTTCGGGTCTTGCGGCAGAGTGAGGGCATGCCAGCCCACGATGGAATATATGACCAGGTCGTCTCGCGCTGCCTCGCGCTGCAGCTTGACCCAGTTCAACAATGCACCCAAAAGGTTTCCTAACTGCCGTCAGTCCGCGTTAGCAACGCAGGGTGTTCTATAGCCTTTGAGCGTACGTACGTGAGGGATCCCGGTAGGCTGGATACCAGAAAAGACCACTCGCGGCCGCGCCCCCGATTCGCTCGCCGCACTCGAGGCAAATGGCCTGCATCGGAACCCGCGCATGACCCGTTTACTGCTATGAGATGCGCGACATGCTGGAGATGCAAATGTAGGTGTGCGGCGGAGCTGGTGGTGGAGAGGAAACATGGGCAGCGCACGAAGTGTGTCGCCGGACAATCGTGTCGGACCGCCGCGCGCGCTGCGGCAATCTGCTCAACAAACTCTCATCTCAACCATTCAGCTAGGCTGTACTCTAACGCTTTCTGTGGGCTCTTTTGGTTCTCTCTGGTTCCTTGCTACCATGGCTGGGCACTCCGAGTTCGATGACCAATTCAACATACCTGGCGGAGACGGCTTCGTGGATGTTAGGGACTTCTTCGTCGCAGGCGCACGAGGTATGTGACTCCCTCGCAGCGCGGAAGTAGGCCTGACCGCCGTACAATCTATTGTTTAAGATATGGAGCCTGAAGAAGTCCTTCTTATGGATGGCTTCACGCTCATGGACGCCATGAGCGCATTCGAGGTACGCGGGACACCCCAGGCCTAGGAAAGTGGCCGAGCTGACCATCGCGACCTCGACAGATCGGCGAACCACGGCTAGACAGCGGAATGATCCTCGAGGAACAGCGCAGGCCACCCTTCGAACCGCTCACACCTCTGCTGCCAGAGGAAGTGTGCTGGATCCTGGACCGCAGTTTCGCGTGCGAGGTGAATGACCACCGCGCTATCCTGTATCTACCGCGCTTCATGTCGTCCGGTACAGATGGAATGGCATGCGGGAAAGACGCTCTCTCAGAGCGTGTTCACCCTTCTTTTTGTGCATCACTTGCCGGATATTAATCCAGAGTACTTGCCACCGGAGGAAAGCGAGGACCCCGCGCGCCCTCGATGGCTCATCACCGTTGTTGTCCGTGCAGCAGTATTGGGCCTCCTGAAGTGTTGCGACTTCGCGTGGAGAGAGCTATCGAAGAATAGAGTGCACGATGTCAGTGGTATGACCCCGTCGGACGCATACCGCTCAAGCGTTGTCCCATAGGTAGAAGACTGGCAGAGCGAAAAGTGCGACGTCTCGCTTCTGGAGGGGGTCGATGCCGAAGTCGTTCTCCGAATCTTGGACGTCGCATGCGACTGGCTGCGGCAGTCCTACTTCCCGGACCCGCAAGTAACAGCGCTATGCGACCGCTTACTCTTGCGGAAAGTACAGTACAACGCGTTCATGACTTGAGAGGCCAATGCTGAGTCCCCTCGCAGACTCTCTTACAATTATACCGAAATGAACCTCTGAAGGACTCGGCGCAGTTGGCGTACGATGGCGCCATTGCGCTCGGTCTTTTGCATAGAATACGCACGACAACTCAAAATCCGCTTGGCCCGGATTCGCCCGCGTTCCTTGCCATCGATCCTTACATCGCTCGCCGATTGCCCAACTTCATGCCTATCCGCGTTACGGAACTACCACCTCAAGATAAAAGTTGGGGAGCGCTCGAAGCGTTTCTCGAATATTGGCAGGAAGTAGGCAAGCTCATCACTTCACCGTCACTGTCGAAGTGGGAGGTAGTAGTGAGCGTTCATGTCCTGCATGCGACTGCTGATCGCACTGCTTATAGGCAGCCGGGTCTATGCGATTTGCGCTTTGCCAAAGTGTCCCTCCGCCTTTCCATCGGTCACTGATCCAAGTCAGTTTTCATTGGAGCTGGTCCCAAACATGGCTCATGTCACAACGTTCTCTAGAGCCTCTTCTTTGACAAGAATGTCGTACTCGGCAGACAACCTCTGACGTGGCTGGTAGAACACTTCTTTCAGGAAACGATAGGGTTGCCATATGCCTCAGTCCTGCAAGCATTGAAGCGCAGTGCGCCTCAGCCACAGTTTGCTTCCCTGCAAGACGTCCTCGAGCGGCGCATAACGAAGGCAACTACTACTCTGCACTGGCACATATTTGCGATTGCTCATGCATTCGGTCAATCGCCACAGCTCATGATCCCGCACGTGAAGTCGCATTGGTACAACCCTCCGCGGCGGAGACGACATTTGATGAAAGAAGTGCTGCAATGGCACATCTTGTACGACGTACTGCTGAAATATGTCGAACAACATAAGCCCCTCGTTAGTACTCACCGTTGCCCGTAAGCATTCAAGGTCTTATGCAAGTCGTTGCAGGATGAGCCGACAGCGAAAGTTCTCAAAGCTATTCCACAGGCTGCACAATTGTGGCGACTATCTGCCAGCCGGGAAGTGCTGCTCTCCGGTTTTCAGCAGGAGCTGTACGCGCCTGAAGAGAAGCCCATCGCTTATTGGTATCTCGCACGTGTGCTGGACGTGCACCTCGGTTGCATAGAGACCGTTTTGCCTGCAATCCCTCCAAGTAGGACGTCCAAACCGCGCACATGATTGTCACCTCACATGAGATTGGCAGATACCTCGGCTTACCACGAGCTTGCGTATGAAGCAGAGCATCTAGCCGCATTGCAGATGATCTCGACCGCCCTTCTCGCTGTAAGTCAGATCGCAACCGCAGCTTGGGTGCACGTTGTGACTCGGACGTTCCTTCAGCTCACGGCTGGATATATTGCCTCTCCGTGGCGTAGGATGTCGTTGAATTTCCTGCGAAGGTACAAATGGGTTTTCAAGGAAGAGTTCGATCGTTGTGTGCCTGCAGAGCCGATTCCGGATCTGTGTTCCTTCCCGAACGCTCTGAGAGAATTCTTACTGGTACGTCCTACGGACCTATGACCACGTTGCTGGTGAATCTGACGGCAGGCGACGTCAGGATGAGCTCTACTCCCCGTCTTCCTCGTTTCAACTCGCGCAGAACATCCTTTCTCATCTCGCTGAATGCTCGTATGACTGGCTTGGGCATTGGGCACCGGACCGTAAAGAGGTGGGCTCGGCCGCGTCCGTCTACCGTCTCCATGACTCATTACTCATTTTTCTTTTACTGTATTCAGTACTTGCAAAAGCTGGCGGATGTGTGCGGTAGCCTCAAGCGCATCTCCCCAGCCAGCGTTCGTGAGGTCCCGAACTTCGATCTGACCTTACTGCGGTGGAGTCCGGATGTGCACCCATGGATGCCATTGTGCTCGTGATTCCCATAAAATTATTCATTCATATCTACTTGCTATTCGACACAGAAACTGGTACAAGACGCGGTGGAGAAGAAGAGTGTGATCTATGGCTCGTCCGAAGTGATATGGTGGTCAGTGCTGCACAGGCTGGGAAGAGAGATGAGTGATGAGTGATGAGCGACGAGCGCCAGCGTCGTCGAAGGTTTCACCGGGTAATCACACAGTCGTACGCAGGCATAGGGACGAAAAACTGGGTTCGGAAGGAGGTGAGATGAGAGGTACGGTCCGAAGGATGAGGAGCGGCGGACGAATATAACAGCGACTCGTGAGGATGTGGAGCTACCTTGAGTGTGCAGAAACGGTTGCTAGTTCTTGAGTGACCTAGTAGATCGTCTGGTACTCATACGTTCCTTGACGGCCTCCGTAGCTGCTTCTCAAGACCTGGGCGGATCGCCGAGCACAGCGGTCTTTCACGTCGCCCTCCGCTTCGTTGGTCTCTCGTCACAGGTGTCGTCCACGACTCCGGTCGCTTTCTCGTTTCCATCGCCGGATCCGTTCCCAGAGAGCTGGGAAAGTCGACCTTGGTCCTGTTGAGCTGCGACCTGTGGAGCGGCTCGGAGTAACAGCTGTGCCACGACGTCTTGCGCTTCGTCATCTTCATCCAGCTGGTCCTTTGTCTTGTCGTCTGTTGGCCATTCCTTTGCCAACAGCTCATCGAACAGATCAAGGAATGCCGTGTGGTTCGATATCTTCGCAACCTGCGATATGCACGGGGCCTCCACCTCCCCGCTCTTTGCGCCCTCTAGCCGCTTGCGAAGTCCAGGATTGTCCACGAGCTCGTACCGGGCACGGAACCATTCAAGGGCCTTTCCGATAAGCACGTTGAAGGGACTTTGCTCGTTCTCCGCTCCATTGAGGAACTTGAGACGTAGCGCCCCATATGCGGGTACTATGCCAGTTCGCATCATATTACTCTTTCCTCTCCCACACCCGCCCATGCCCCAGTTCGTCTCATACGAGAGGAAGATGAAATGTACGAATCGCTGGACATCGGGCGCATTATTCTTCAGGTACCGCACCCCGAAGAAGAGCAGCACGTGGAAGAAGGCTTCAAGTTCATCCTCGACCTTCATCGGTTCCAGCGGGTGGTCGAGCGCATACGCGGAGATGAATGGCAACGTCCCCTAACGAGCGATGTCAGCGTTCACTCGTTCGGAAAAGAGGGCATGTCAATGCGCGTACAGTGCGCTCAATCTGGCGGCGAGTCTGACTGTCTTGACCATTGTCGTTGAGAGACTTTGCGAGCTCCCAGTCTGTCAAAACGCCTCTCCAGACTACTTGTCTAGAACCGCTGGCTTGCGTTTCGATGGTCGGACGGATCATGATGTTGCCGGAGCTGATATCGCGATGGAGGAGTCTCAGCGGAGAATTGTAGGCGTCGGCGTGTGCTGAAGAGTCACGAATTTGATTCAGCACGGCTTCGAGGTATGAGCGGAAAGGACGTTACATACCAAGCACAGCGTCGCGAATGAGAGAGACGAATTGTTTGCCGCAGGTGAAGCGTTCCAGTCTGAGGTACACGTCGCGCACGACGAGTCGGTAATGCCGCAAGAATCTGTATCGTGTATCCTCAATGGGGGACTCATCTGTCCCGTACCGACGTTTGGTACCAGCTGATCGATCGGTCCGGAGTCCCCGTGAAGTATAAAGATATCGAGAGGTAAGAGCGTCTTGGTCGAGATCGCCATGGCACTCAAGGACCGGTACGTGCCTGACGTGCGCGTCCTGCAGCGCCTTGAGCATGTCTCCCTCCGGGGTAGCGTCGGGGGAGTTGGGTCGCCAGGTGTCCTTCAACCAGACGAATCGCTTCGTCTCCCAATCTACGGCAACATAACCCCGGGTACCGCGGCCAATGATACCCGGCGACAGCGTGATCGGCATACCAACGAGGTAGACCTTGCAGCCACCCGTCGTTGGTACCGATAGCTTCCACCGGGGCCAAAAGGGGCTGCGTAGAGATTTTGCAAACATCATCCGCACATACCCGAAGACCGGTTCTCCAGCGTCGCCAGCCTGGTCAGGCACCGGTGTCCCTTCGGCAAGGGCGAGATCTGTAGGACGTTCCCTGGCGAGCTCGTCCATAGTCTTGTATTCTTCTGTGCCAGGTTCGACGAGAACTGCAGTAGGATCTAGGCCTTGGCCCTCGCTGCTGAGTAAAGAGAAGCCCCAGAGAATATCACGCATGGCGACCGGATTCTCGACAAAGTCGAACGCGTCCGAGAATATCGTGCCGGAGCGATCCCAACGAGTGATGCGCGCCATGGTCCCTGACACAAGGAGAACGAAGAGCGCTGTACGCTGCTGCCGCGGGAATACGTGATCGATATCTTCGCACAGCTGTTGATAGACCTTCTTGGGCCAATAGTCGAGGGGTATGCCTGTCTCGTCGTCGAAAGGGTCATTGTCGATGTCAGAACCTCTGAACTGTATGACCATTCGCTGCCGTTCCCAGCGAGGGTGTGCGTCGGCAGGGACGTGAGCCTCTGGGAAGAGTGCGGCATCGACCGTGGACTCTTCATTACTCTTCACATACCACCTCTTTTCCGCCGTCACCATCTTGTATCCAGGGCAGAGAGGTTCTGCAGTCGGAGATGAACCATTCACGACTTGAGCCTGGTATAACGATCGTGAGCGAATCAGCTTTGACGGGTACCCGGGCATGGGACGCACAAATTGCTCAGCAGCTTCCTTCTCGCTCGTACATTGCTGGATGGATTCGAAGCCCCTCTGAAGAGGCATAGAGTACCTCGTTCTCTTCGAGCCTTTCTTCGGTAGGGGAAGGAATTTGGCCTGGAACTGTGGCAATGAAAAGTGCACGGCAGTATTCACCATCGTCGTTGCAGGTCCTGACTGTGAGATGGTGGCAGAAGAGACGGGTCACCTCGTCGGTTATGATGGTGGTGTGGTAGAGAGTGATGGTTCATCCATAACCACAATACTCACGATTTTAACACAAACCAATGGGCGTCACCGTCCAAGTGGGTATGTGACTAAGAGTGAGTGGTTGTCAAAGCTTGCCACTCGCGGCGCCTTGTGATTGCTGCCCGAAAACGGGCATCCATAGTTCAACGATACCTAGTCGCTCTGCGAGCTCATTGGACAAGAGCTTCGATTTGGATAGGCCTCCAATGCTGTCCCATAGCGTCACGCAATGATGCAGCACGATCCTATCCGCCTACGAATGATTGCTGTTGGTTCAAGTCAAGGAATGATGAGCCGGCCTTCATAGCAGTTGTACACAGCCAGGAAACATGGGTGAGAATTACTGCTAAGATCTCGAAAACGAAACAAGGCAACGCACCGTAAGTTATGTCAAGCCTGTGCTTCGGGTGAGTCGTCGGTTGCCACTTCAGTCGTTCATAAGCTGCGAGCAGTTTGAAGTCGCAATTGAATGAAGATGCCACTTCCAGTATCGGTTACAGCGGTGATATTCCTGTATGTTACAATCAATGCCATGATAGGTGATAGCAGGATCAGGCTGCTCTTCATCACTTACTCCTCTTTGCTGCTCACGAGCCAGCAAGGCATATTGTGCCTTGATCGAGATCGGAGACTCGACGCTGGACGGTTGCACCCTGAATACTGTTCAAGTAGATGCGCTCCGCTCAAGTTACGGTACGAGCGGTGTAGACGCCCACATGAGGGCAACCGCTCGTCTCATCGGCTCCAAGCTATTCGTTCGATGAAGTACTCCTTTGGGACTTACAGTATCTGACTTGCTTGCTTGTCGTCAGACAACAAAGTTTCTGATGCAGGGATGATAACGACGTTGACTCTACAAGCGTGACAGTGATCCATGGTACAATAATGTTGTCCGCGCAGAGCTAGAGATAACATGTAACAATGCAATGACGGATAGTGCAAGAGCGAAAAGTGGGATTGAGCTCCAGGAGGTTTGGATGGAAGAAACAAGAGGCGGTCTCCAGACATCAAAGAAAGACGGTACTGATCGTACACCTCGATGACTACTTTGTCCTCGCCCTGGGCCGCCTTTTGCTGCGAGGAGTCTTCGCCGGTCTTGTGCCTGCTGTGCTCTGGGTAGGCTCAAGCACGTCATGACGGATATAAGGCGCCTTCCTGGCCCTGCGCTTGACTGGTCGTTCTTCGGAATCGTTTGCTTGACTATTATTGCTGCCTCGACTAGTCAATGTATGTCCATCGACTGGTCCCTCGGATTCGGAGAGCCAGGGACCCAGGAGACCGTTGTCAGAAGCTTCAGTACCTGCGTCCACAATCTCCACATTCTCGACGGCCTCGGTTACCACGAGTTGGTCGCCAACTTTATCATTCGGCGGCCAAGGTCTTTCAAGCATGTGATCTAAGAGCTGCAGGATCGCATAGTGGGTAGATATGCGTGCGGCGGCGGTGAGATTACGCTGGCGTTCGGCTACAATCAGTGTTTCTGCTTCTTCATAGCCCCATGCCTCGCCTTGAAGCACCTTCGGTTTGCTGCGTGCGAGTGCGTAGCGTCCTTTGAACCATGTTAGGGTCGTCTGAATAATCATATTGAACGGATGTGGTGAGCCGTCGGCGCAGAGGAACTCGAGAGGTTCAGAAGCGAAGAGAACCTCTCCAAAAAGCATAGCGGTTCGCTTTGTCGAGCCGCATTTGTATAGGCCGTCCTTAAGGGTGAAAGAATCAAAGTAATCGCAAATGAACCCAGGAACGTCCTTGTAGGAATTCCGCATGTACCGAACGCCGTTATAGAGGAAGACGTGGAAGAATGACTCCAGATCATCCTCTGTCTTCATGGGGGTGGTCGGGTGATCGAGGGAGTGTACTGAGATGAACTGCCACGTGCCCTATATTCAAAGTTGTCAGATCAGCAGTGATACAAATCAAAAAGAGAGGCGCATACGGTTCGTTCAGGCTGGCCGCGCTGACCTTCCTCTTGCTGGTCGCTCCGCTGCGGTTTCGAGAGCTCCCAATCAGTAAGAAGGCCTCTCCAGACCACCTTCCTTGTTCCGGTAGAGTCCGTCTCAATCTTGGGCAGGATCAAAATGTTACCGGTGCTGACATCGCGGTGAAGGATTCCTAAGGGAGAGGTGACCGCATCGGCATGGGCTAGACGAGCAAGATATGCTTCAGCTCTGATGCCGCAAGAGGATCGAGGAACATACCACGTAAAGCGTCGCGCAGCACAGAGACCAGCTGTTTCCCACAAGTGAATTCTTTGAGAGGTAAGCAGACGTCGCGTATGACAAGTCGGTAGTGCCGCAGGTGCCGAAGCCGAATATCCTCATTGGTCGCGAAATCCTCCAGCGGACGCTTCTTGCCCGCCATCGCCTTCGCGTCCTGATCGCTGATGTACGGCTTGCCCCCAGCGGGACCAGCAGCGAGATGGATGCTCCTCGCCGCAGGAGTACGTTTCGTTGCTTCGAAGTACTGCCGAGTAAGCGTGTCCTGATCCAGATCCCCATGGCAGTCAAAAGCCGGGATGTTCCTCGTTCGCGCATCCCAAAGAGTCTTGAGGACGTCCCCTTCCGGCGTGACGCCAACGCAGTTCGGTCGCCACGTATCCTTCAACCACACGAACGTCCGTGTCACACAGTCCACCGCAACGTATCCTCGAGTGCAGCGACCAATGACTCCGGGCGCCAAGAACGTCGGCTTTCCGACCAAGTAGAACTTGTCCCCATCAGCCGTCGGAACTGCGAGCTTGTATCTCGGCCAGTCGCCCGACAGAGATTCAGCAAAGAGCCTTCGCACGTAACCAAAGACGACCGGTGGTCCGTCGGGGTCGTAGTCGGGAACCAACGTCCCTTCGGCGTGGGCGAGGTCCGTCGGTTGGTCCTGGGCAAGCTCGTCCATCAAGTCGAACTCGTTTGTATCGGGATAGACAGCCATCGCGGTCGGGTCGATGCCCTGCCGCTCAAAGCTCAGAAGAGAAAAGCCCCAGAGGATGTCGCGCATGGTAGCTGCATCCTGTACATAGTCGAACGCGTCGGAGAAGATGGTGCCGGAGTGATCCCAGCGAGTGATGCGCGCTTTCGTACCGATGATGAGGAGAAAGAACAGCGCCGTTCGCTGTTGGCGCGAGTACGCGTACGCGACGTAGTCCGAGACCTGACCGAACACTTTCCTGCGCTCTTCCTTGCTGCTCAGCTCAGTCAGATCGTGGAAGGGATCCTGGCCAGATCCTCCTCCCTTGAACTCGACCAGCATCCGTTGTTTCTCCCAATGCGGTCGCTCGTCAGTCGGGACGTCGCCGTCCGCGTAGAGGGCCCCATCGACCTTGAGATGGTTCTCGTCCTCAGGATACCAGCGGCTCTCAGACAGCGCGATTTTGTAGCCAGGACATAGGCTTCTCGTGTTTTGTGACTTGCCGTTCACGATCTCAGTCTAAGGCATCCTCGTCAGTACGTTCCATACTATACCATGTAGCGGTGATGACCACGCACGAATGCTCGTGATATCTCCTTCTCAGTGCGAAGGCCCTCTATAACTTTGAAGTTCCGCACGCGGGGCATGACACGTCGCTTCGCTCCTTTCTTAGGCACAGGCAGGAAGTCCGCCTGGAACTTGGCTAGCGATACATGGACAGCTGTCTTGCACATTTATTCCACCAGCTCTCCACGATTTGATTATAATTATTGCTGGAGAGAGCGGCCGCGGTTGGCGCTGCGGTAGCTGGCACGGAGTAGATGAAGCCACAGCAAAGAGGGTAGAGAGGGATGATCCTCTATTGCTCAGCAGCATGGAGTCTCGGTAGGCCAGATTGTGGCCAATTTGGTAAAGAACAGTAGAGAAATGTGCGACTCCTATTGAGCAGCGTCGACGAGTAGGCATTGTTAACTTCAAATAGACTGATATCAGGATTTCGAGCTAAGTCAAGCTTGCTAAGCGCCTACGATCCACTGATCGCATTCTGGTCGTTCTTGAACAAAGGGTGTGACTTTGTGACTGGACTTGTGGCTTCCAGCGCCTGTACTGCCAACCAAACGCTCAGCTGAAGCCTCGATACCCGTCAACCCACTGGGTGGGCGAACTATATTGCAGGTTTGCGGCGACATGGCAAGATGGACGAGCACTGAGCGTGACGGTGACCGATGTAGTCTGGCAGTGGGTCTGGACGCCGGCACCGACAGTGGGGCGAGGTCGAGCGCCACATCTGCTTGTACAGACTCTACGATTCAGTTGCGACAGATCGGCTTCATCCACTCAATTCCAGGGTGACGAGTACCAAGACATTTCAAGAACATTAATGGCCACTCCAAACCGCCGGCTGTCCTGACAATCGCTGGCTCTGACTCCGGTGGAGATGCCGGCATCCGAGTGAGTGCGCGGTGGACTCATGGGCGATTACACCATACATGAAGCTCACGCTGATGGCGACACAAACTGACCTGAAGGTCTTTACTGCGTTTGACTGCTATGGAATGTCTGTGAACACCGCATTAACGGCTCAGAACACCACAAGTGTGCAAGGATTGCACCCTTCGCCTCCAGGGTTTGTCGAGAAATAAGTCGGTATCTTGACGCCTTTCCTCGGTGCAACGGATTGCCTCATTACGCTCTCCTCTGCTGCGCTCCGTACTGGATGAAATAGAAGTCCATGCAATGAAGACAGGCATGTTCTTCGACGCCGCCAACACGCGCACCGTCTCGTAGACGCTCCGGGCGCACTACGCTAACGCTCCGAGTCCACCTCCGCTTGTCGTCGATCCAGTTTACTCTGCTAGCACCGGACGCGATTCAGGTTCTCATTCAGGAGCTATGTCCTCTCGCCATCGTTATCACACGAAACAAGTAGGAGACAGAACTGCTACTTTCCCAAGCCAGACTCGCGGTGAATCAATACGCTAGAGGACATGATGTCGGCCTGTGATAAACTGGTATCGCTTGGGTCTAACGCCGTGCTGCCGATCAGCGGACATGTACAACTCACTCTCGCCGACGTAGAGAGTCTTGCGGGTGCGCGCAACGATGTGGCCGTCGTCCGGGGGGCGTTGCTCATGGACAACATGGAGGTCTTGCAGGTCAACGAAAAGGACTTCCTTTCGCTCCCTCTTGTTGTAGACGTCATTAAGGAGGCAGAGGGGACTACCTTATCTTTCAGCCCAGGGATAGAGTGAACAAGCACACACGGGACGGGATGCGCTCTCACTGCGGTGATCGCGACCCTTCTCGGCAAGGGCCATACCGGTGAGAACCCTTCGTTCCCTTCACATGGAACGTTAGCCAACCATATTCCAGTCGTCGATAGGTCGCGGCCACGGACCATTCAACCATATACATGCGCTCACCCAGTGGCTCATTCCACCGTCAGTCGCGTCTGGTCGTCAGGCTGCTCATCCCTCTCAATCATTGCGTGTGCAGACCAATGACGAGCAACCCACACCCGCTCACCCGTATCCTGATTCAGTCAACTGCCCAGACGTCGAAGGAGTACGTGGAGCATGCCTTCGTGAAGCAGCTCGCGCAGGGGGCACTACCGAAGGAATGCTTCTTGCAACTTTATCAAGTACACATTAGCCTACTTGCTATAGCATTCAGTCATTCACAGAGGGGAACAGACGAGATTACTTGTACCTGAAGTACTACGCGCGTGCCTATGGGTGAGGATTCCTACTCGCGTGGCAGCCAGGTAGCAGGCTCAGATGCTCAAATTCACCAGTCTCCTCGTTGCGGAGTCGCTGACATATAGTTCGAGTCAGTCGTCAACGCAGACAACCAACAACATCATAAACGAGGTCTCCACACACAAAACGTTCTGCGCGCAGTGGGAAATCAGCGAGGTCGACTTGGCTGCGACGCCCGGGTCGCCCTCTACCACCGCCTACGGCGCGTACCTCGTTAATATCGAGCTGCGAGGTCAGCCGCCCACCAAAGTCTGAGTCGTCACGCGTGCTTATCGCGCTATGTTTGTAGGTGATAGCGCGAAGCTCATCATGGCGCTTGCGGCATGTCTACTTGAATACGGCAAGGTTTGCCTCTGGTTCAAGAAAGAGGTGTCAAAGCCGAACAGCTGGGTCAAGCTTGAGCGCAACAGCAACTTGAAGTGGTACGAGAATTACTCCGGGGAGCAGTAACGGACCGCGATCAAGCTCAACATCGGGAGACACACTCGCATCCTCTCTATACATGAGGCCAGCTGATCGCGACCACGATTCCTAAAAGCTATCAAGGCGCGTGCGGTGGCAGACCCACCGAACGCATTGCGCTTCCAGGAATGGTGCACTATAGCAGCTTTTATGGTACATAGAGTAATCAGGGAATGTGATAAGGATTGGGGTAATGATGAGCGGGAGGAGCGAAAGCAGCAGCAAAGCGATGTATCGGTAGCTACAATATAGATGGCAATAGGCTGAAGCACTTCGGAGCGGGCATGCTAGGCCGATCCATCAATCTTAGGGGTTCTCTCTGTTTCGACGGGAGCCAATTCACCGGATGAGGTGGGTATCTCTTGGAGCTGAACCTTCGTCTCCTCTTCGAATTCGACTTCTATCTTGGGTCCCGCAGTCGAGCCTCGTGAGTTAGCACTAATCTTCGCGTTCCTCTTGCGAGAGGAAGCTTTCACGACGGTACGTGCACTAGGGCATAAGCCATTGCTGAGATCGCATTGATTGCACTTGGGCGCGATAGGAAGGCAAATAGTCTGGGTAGACGTCGGTGAGCTGATATGTGCACGCCAAGCTGGTAAAGTTGCACCTGTCCAAAACCCACGAATAAGTGGTTGATCTCAGGGTGGAGCTCGAGAGGGAGCCAAGACTGCAGGTTTAACCTATGTATGATAGAGAGCATGGCACCTCAGCACCTCGTACTTGCAGCAACTGCGCGCGATAAGAATAAGGACGGACCGTGTCTCCTCAGGCGTCTTCGTCGGAGGCCTGTGCCATCCCAATCGGTTGGTGATTCTGTGGACGTGAACATCGACACCAATCCCGGCGTTTCTGCGGAGCGGTGTGAGAGCTGCAGCGAGAGGATTGAACTACGCTGACCCACAATTTCCAAGCCACTTGCAAAGCTAAGAAAGCCATCTTCGGCCCAACACCTGGGAGTGAACAGAGCTCGTCGACCGTCTTGGGCACATCTCCGCCGAACTCATTGCGCAGTTTCTGAGCGGCTTGCTTGATGTATCTTGACTTTACGTCAGGACCGGCCAACGTCGGGAAGGGTTACGAGAGTGCATTGACTTACTGCGTCTTCCGCCGCCAGAATCCTACCTTGCATATCGCTTCCGATATGGTTCCTTCGTCAGCCTGCAGGATAGCGTCCACAGACAGACTTCCGCCTACTGCCTCGCGCAATTTGGCCACTGCGGCGTCGGTCACTTCGTCTTTCGTTTGGGAAGAAAGCATCAATGAGACCAGTGTGGAGAATCGCTGATTCTGCAATAGACTCATAAGGCAAAAATTGAGTGTTAAGAGGATGCAAGGCCACCTTAGGATCCGCCTCTTTGAGTTGGGCCTGGTCGCAGCCCATAGTATCGACCGGTGCTACAATCTGCATGCGCATATGTTTTATAGCATCGTACGCCTCGCGCCAACGAGGTGGTGCTGGGTGAGGAGTCTCGAGAGCGGTGGGCATTGGTTTAGATTTCCGCGGCGGCTTCTTACGTGGTTTCTGAGGGGCAGGCCCGGGTGTGGCTGATGACGAGTTGGAGACTTGGGAGGTCGCTTCTTCTGTATCTGAAACTTCATTTGATCTAGTCCTCTTGAGTGACCTTGAGGATGCGGGTTCGGATGTGGTCTTCTTTCCCACATTCCGTAGAGAGGAAGAGGCATGCACGGTCTCTTCCGCCTTGTCTTCAACTTTCAGCCTCTCGGAACGGCGGAGAGTCAGGGCTTGCCCAGTTTCCATGACGCCTCCGGCGGCCTCAAGGAGGGTGACGGATGTGTGGAATGGACTTGGTCGGGAAATCATAGGTGAGCTTCTCTTCATTATGTTCAATGCCTAGCTTCAGACCACAAAGGGCCCTCGAGTGATGGTATACCGATGTTAGCTCGCAGCGCCAGGACGATGCACCGTCGCGGCCCCGCAGATGTAGTCGAGCCTGTAGTTCGGTAGGGACCCGCTGCTACATATACCTACAATGATGCTGAAGGGACGAGCATTCGTGGTGTAGCGGTAACATTGGGTCTTCCCATGGCCTAGCTCCGGGTTCGACTCCCGGCGGATGCATTGCATTGATTCATTATTAGCGGTACACGTTGTGCACGCTATTTTGTGTACTTCGCTAGCACTCTTAGTGCTTGACTGTCGGCACGGTCCGAACGATGTACTATCACTGCACCAGTGTTGCAAAATCCGTACTCTTATTCAAAAATCTCAGCCTATGTTCAACGTAGGTTCCCGATATACAGGGACACAATCATGTGTTATCTTTTATATGTTCTTCCCAATTCTTAGAGCAGTTGCCCTTCATCTGCCCTTTCTGTTGAGCAGACAGTGGCCGCAACAGAGTTGCAAAACGATATGGCTTGAAAGTCACGCAGTGTCACAGGCGCTTCTAAGCCGAATTGTTGCTCCGACTTGCCGAGGCCTATCTCTTGCACGCGTTTGCATTCGGAAGTGATGCGAATAAAACTCCGAACAGTCGAGGAGACAGACTTTTGTCACGCTTTACCCGCTCCTCCACTTCTGTTATTGTCATAGGAAAAATCTCAGAATGCTACAGATGTATTCAGTAGACATGAACTCGACTTAGTCTAGAGCATGAGCCTTCTGGGGCAGATAGCCCCCTGAAGCAAGGTCAATCAAGCCTTCCCCACCCTCCGAGTCCACTTTGCAGAAGCTGCACATGCTCACGAAATCTCAGGTCCGTCCGTTTTCCAGTGATGCTGATCGGGGATACTTCATTTCTACCAGTGCAAGATATATCAGTGATGTACTTCGAGGTTGTCCGAGTTTTCACAGCTTCCGAAGTGACGGCACACCTTCGGCAGGGGTGAGTGGTGCGCATACAAATGAGGTAGGCACAGTGATCCAGAGATCTATTCCAGAATGTCATCTACAAAGGTAAGGCACGATAAACGGGATAAGTCAGAAGTATATGTGCATCAATTTTCAGGAGGGAATGTGGGACAGGGAGTGAGTTATTTGAATAAGAAGTTGGATTTTGCAACACTGGTGCAGTGATAGTAACACTGAGCCGAGGCCGCTTAAGCTTGATCGCGCCTCATCGGCAGTTCAGCTTCAGCCAGGCAGCCCCTACGCCGAGCCAAGAACAAAGTCGTCTCAAATTATCATCGGGTCATCATTGTACCATGGATCACTGTCACGCTTGTACACTGCTATACATCGTGCCAGCGGATTTCGGGGGGAGGAGGCGCACATCAGAGTCTCCTGGAGTGATCATTGATGATCACCGAGCGGACACCCGGAATCCAATGTTCTAGGAGCTAGGCGGAATCCGCATGGCCCCCCAACAGAATGCAGTCTGGCTGCAGCTGGGCCTTGTTTTTCCCATGATTTCCGCTGGGTGCGTCGGTGGCGAGGCCTCTTGGCCTCGTGCAGGCTTTGGGTGCATGCCTCGTCCTACAGGGTAAATTAGCGCCGGCGCTATCGCTTGCCTTATTCCTCCCATCAAGTCCATATCTTCGTGCGTCGTCTCTGCTTGCACCCCAGTCTGGCTTCGATTTCTATGAGCATGGATACCTCCGGCACACATTAAGTGCTAGATGAACACATACAGCCCGAAATCACCTTGAGAAGACATTCAGCCCACAGAGAGTAGCAGAAGAGTCGCATGAGAGCGCTGGCTGCCAACACGCGTGCACTCAAGATATTGCCTGTAAGCGCGTTCTCTCCCGGATTTTTTGATACTGTATAAACGTCTCGCAGGTCGCATTCATCAACTAGAGGAGGAGCTGGCGTCAATGAAGCAAGAGCTTCGGCGAAGCCAGGAACAGGAGGCGTGGATTCGGGAGAACCTTAGTGGGACGGAAAGGGCATTGGCGGAGTATGTCACTCTTTTGCATTGGGCACAGGCGGATTGTGCAAGGCTCAAAAATGAACTCGCGGAGCTGCAGCATGACTATTTTCCACCGCTTCGCTGGGGCCGGCAACAGACGATGCATTGAAGTTGCATTTTTGGATTTTGGGATTTGTGATTCTCGTCCCCATCCCGGAGCAGCCTTCCGTCGCGATGCTCGGTACATTCGCTATGATGGTATGTTCTTACACTGTTTGATATCGACGATATACCTCATCACCTCCATGTAGCGCATCGTCGCCAAACCCCTTTCCAAGAAGCAGAACACAGCGGGCAGTGACACAGGCTTCTGGAAGGCAGTCGAGACGCAGCTGGACGAGCTGTACAAGAAGTATGGGACAGGCGACCGGAACAAGGTCCCAGCTTGGCTACAGTAAGTCGGATAGCATGCTTGCCACGTCCGAATCCGAATTTTATGTATCAATTTTTGTACAGATGGGCTCGCAGCATGTGTTGAACTTCCGGATTTGTGTACTGGCCATATGTTAGGGGCCAGGCCAACGGACAGAGGGTCGGGGTAGGGCCGGAGTTCGGGTCCGGAGTTCGGGTCCGGAGTTCGGAGTTCGGCCTGGGCAGGGAGGACTTCGGCGAAGCTATTAGCAACGCCCCGAGCTACTCGCCTGGTGTCCTCTATTTGCAGAGTGGGAGTCGCACAACCGGGGGACCGGAGTTCGGACTTCGGGGCTGACGGGGAACGAGTGTATTGGAACGGACAAGGAATAAGGGACTTAGCGGGCGAGGAGATAGTAGAGAGATAGTACGAGACAGTAACGAGGAGGCAACGGGAGGTAACAAGAAGGTTAGTAACGAGGTAGTAACGAGATATCCGAACTGAGGAATGCGGACATTCCAGGCGGGCTTAAATACTACAAGGGCAGGAGCAGAAAAGGGGTAGGGATCCGGAGCTGATCGAACTCCGGACGGACGTGGGGCAAGTCCGATATCCGGAGATCGGAGTACCGGAGTTACCGATGTCCGGGGGTCAAGGTCAATCAGCCCCGAGTGAAACCTAGCGTTACAAGAATACCTGAAACTAATCGGAGGGACGGTAGCAAGGAAAGACCGAAGGAACATAAGGCGTGCTGTCGGAAGGGACGAAGGGCCGAGGTCCATGGCCGGAGTTGTGCGGAGTTGAGGACCGGAGTTCGGAGTAGGCTTGGAGTTGGCACTTGTACGCACGGTCGTAACAGTGCCTCCCCCTTAGGACCGAACCCTTGAGGTCCTCTAGATCCGATCGCGATTCCATCGGACATCGGAGTTAAAAAGCTCCAGTTCGCGTCAGGGTCGGACTTCATCTCTTGAACCCCAACCACCACCACCATCAGCACCCCCCCCGCCAATGCCCGCCCGCAACGACGACCGCGCGACCAGCCCGACCGAGTCGGAGCTGGAGGCCCAGCTCCGGGCGAAGCGGGAGAAGAAGGCCCAGCGCGAGGCCGAGGAGCGCGCGCGCCGGGAGGTGGAGGAGGCCGCAGCGCGCGAGGCGGAGGAGCGCACGCGGCGAGAGGCGGGGGAGGCCGCGGCGCGCGAGGCGGAGGAACGCGCGCGACAGGAGGAGGAGGCGCGGGGGCAGGCGGAACCGGCGGCGCGCGAGTCGGCCGGGAGGAAGCGGAAGCGGACGGAGGGTGAGGTGACGAGCGGGTCCGAGGTGACCCCCAGGTGAGTTCCGGTGCCGGAGTTCGGAGTCCGGGGGGTACTGACGATTTTGCAGCGAGCCTTGCCAGGTCTGCAAGGCCCGGGGCGCCCCCTGCGTGTTCAGCACGGGGGCGCGGACCTCGTCTTGTCGCTCCTGCCAGCAGGAGCGGAAGTCCTGCGTGGGCGCGCAGGGCTTGCCGGAGGCCCTCCAGGCCCGGCACGACCGGAAGGCGAAAAGGGCGAAGACGACGCCCCGCGTCGCGGATGACGAGGAGCCGGAGGCGGAGGAGACCCCTGAACCGCGGTCTCCGCCGAAGAAGAAGACCGCGGGGGCGAAGGGAAAGGGTAGGGTGCCGGAGCAGCCAGCTCCGGTCGCGTCGGGGTCCGGTGTCCGGAGTTCGGACATCGGAGGTGGTCCTTGGGCCACCAACCCGGAGAGGGGGCTGTCTTCGGACGGCCTCCTGTTGCGCCTCCTTACGGAGGTGCAACAACTCCGGGCCACCATGGCCCGTCACGAGCGGCGGCTAGATGCCGTCACTCAGGCCATGGGGGTGCTGGGGGACAAGCTCCAGCTTGTCACCCCGGTGGTGCGGGATGCGGAGGAGCGCGGGCGGGCCCTGGAGGAGTATCTCCAGGGCGTGGGCGAGGAGGAGGACGGGGAGTACGAGGAAGGGTCCGAGGACGCGGAGGGGTCGGAGGTGGGGAGTTCGGAGGGAGCGGAGGAAGAAGGAGCGGAGTTGTAGTCCGAAGTCCGGGATCGGACTTCGGAGTAGATAGTTGTAGATAGTAATGAACTTTTTTCTTGATTTGCGGCGTGCTACAAGTCTGAAGGCAGCGAATCCAGAGGTCCGGGCTTGTCCGGGTAACTCCGGTGGAAGTCCGAGACCAACTCCTGCGCATGCCCGAGCTCGGTGGCTAGTATCCAGGAGGTTTCTTCATCGGTACCTTCATAGCCGGCCCATCGGACTAGGTAGAGGAGTTTACAGGTGCGCCGCCGCCGGTCTATCTTGGAGTCCAAAATCTCCGAGATTTCATACTCCGGTTCTCCATCCACTACGACCGGAGGTGGCGGAGGTTGCGTACGTCCGGGGATGGAGTTCGGAGTTGCGGGTTCCAGCTGGGAGACATGGAAGACCGGGTGGACCGCGCGCATGGAGTCCGGAAGTCGGAGGGTGAAGGAGTGAGTTCCGACCTGAGCGATGATGGTGTATGGGCCGAGGTACTTTTCGGAAAGCTTCTTGGAGGGGCGCGTCGAGCGGATGTGCTCCGCGCGGACATAGACCTGATCACCGACTTTGAAGTCCGGGGCTGGTAGGCGGTGTTTGTCCGCTTGTTTTTGGTACCGGACCTGGGCTTCAGCAATGGTGGTGCGGAGTACTGCGTGGAGCTCGTCAAGGTCCACGGCATATTCTCGGGCGCGGGCGGAGGTGAGGTCCCGTTCCGGGTGTACGGAGATCGCGGGGTGGTAGCCCTTGTTGGCGAAGAAGGGCGAGACACCAGTGGTTGCGTTCGGGGCGTTGTTGTAAGCGAACTCCGCGAGGGGTAGGAGGCGGGACCAGTTGTCTTGCTGGTAGTTGCAATATATCCGGAGGTACTGCTCCAGCGTTTGGTTGACTCGCTCGGTTTGCCCGTCGCCTTCGGGGTGGTAACCGGAGGTGAAATGAAGGCGCATGTCCAGGGCCTTTCCGAGTGAGCGGAAGAAGTGGGAAACGAACTCCGAACCCCGGTCGGACGTAACGTGAGATGGAACTCCGTGCTTGGAGAAGACGTGCAGGACAAACAAGTCCGCAAGCTCCTGGGCGTTGAGCGTATCGTGCGTTGGGATAAAGATGGCTTGCTTGGTGAAGCGATCTACCACAACGAGAATTGCCGTGTAGCCTCCGGAGTTGGGGAGTTGCTCGATGAGGTCCATGGAGATGGAGTTCCAGGGGCGTTCGGGGATCGGGAGTTGTTTCAGCGTGCCGTAGGGGAGGTGCCTGGGCACCTTGGCACGGGCGCAGGCTGTACAGGACTTGCAGTAGTCGCGGACTAGCAGTCGGAGTCCGGGCCATGCGTAGTCCCGAAGAATCAGGGCCTGAGTCTTGTTCTGGCCCCAGTGTCCTGCGGTCGGGTGGTCGTGACGGGATCGGAGTACGCGGAGTCGGAGGTCACCGGCGTCCGGTACGTAGATACGACCGTTGAGTCGGAGCCAGCCTTCTTCATCCTTGGACCACCGGGAGTTGCCTTCGGCTGCAAGTGCGAGGCCTTTGGCAAGCTCCGGAGTTGGGGACTCGGAGTTGAGGGCTGACCGGATGTCAGATCGGAGTTGTTCCTCATCCAGGAGGAACGAGGCTCGGAGTACGGGGCACCGTAAAACGGTCGCGCGAAGCGAGGAAGCTAGCTGTTCCTGCGTAAACACCGGCCGGAAGTTGTGTGGGTTGACTACAGCGTAGTCACCATCCCCCTCTTTTGGGTAAACGTCCGGTCTGCGGGTTAGAGCGTCTGGCTTCGCGCCTAGCTTTCCAGGGCGGAAACGGATGACCAGGTTGAACTGTGAGAGGTACTCCGACCATCGGGCTTGGCGGCGGGTAAGGAGTTTGGTAGTGGAGAAGTACTCCAGGTTCTTGTGGTCCGTGACCACGTCGATCGGAGTTCCGGATCCTTCAAGGTAGTGTCGCCAAGTCTTGAACGCTTCAAAGATGGCTAGGAGTTCCTTGTCGTGCGTGTCGTAGTTCAACTCCGCTCCGGACAAGGTGCGGGAGTAGAATGCGACCGGGTGGAGTTCACTGGAGTCGGACGTGATGGAGAGGATGCCGGCAATGGCGTAGTCCGACGCGTCAGTTTCAACCGTGATTTGGCGGTCAGGGACCCAATGGTGGAGGACTGGTGCGGTCGTAAACGCCTTCTTCAGGGTGTCGAACGAAGTCCGGCACTTCTCGTCGAAGTTCCAGGGAACTCCCTTGCGGGTCAAGCGGGTAAGCGGTAGGACGATCTCGGAGTAGTTATGGATGAATCTCCGGTAGAAGTTTGCAAATCCAAGGAAGGACTGGATGTCCCGGACCTTGCGGGGTTCAGGCCAGTCTAGGATAGCTTTCACCTTAGATTCCGCCATAGTGAGACCATCCGGAGATAGGATGTAACCGAGGTACTCCACGGAGTTGGTGTGGAATTCGCACTTGTCCGCACGGGTGTACAAGTGGTTCATCCGGAGTCGTCGGAGTACCTCCCGGACATGTTTCCGGTGTTCGTCGGGGTTGTCGGAGTACACCAGGATGTCATCCAGGTAAACCACAACGCATACGTCTAGAAGGTCCGCAAAGATCTCATTGACGAAGCGTTGGAAGGCCGCGGGCGCGTTGGAAAGTCCGAAGGGCATAACAAGCCATTCAAACGAACCGTAGCGGGTACGGAAGGCTGTTTTCCACTCATCTCCGGGGGCTATTCGGACCAGGTTGTACGCATGTCGGAGGTCAATCTTGGTATAGATTCGGGCCTTCCGGGGCGCATCCAACAAGTCCGAGACGAGTGGGAGCGGGTAGCGGTCTTTGCGCGTAATTTTGTTGAGTCCGCGATAGTCCACACACAGCCGTAGGGATCCGTCCTTCTTCTTCACGAAGAGGACCGGAGCTCCGCAAGGGGACTTTGAGGGCCGGATGAACCCGAGCGGAGGTTCTCCTCTATGTACTCCCGGAGCGTCTCCAGCTCCAGTTTCGATAGGGAGTAAATCGGACCAAGCGGAGGGGTAGCACCGTCCTCGAGTTCAATCTTGAGGTCGTAAGGGCGGTGCTCCGGTAGGACGTCAGCCTTGGTCTTGCTGAAGACGTCTGCAAAGTCATGGTATTCCTCCGGAACTCCGGTGAGGTCCGGTGGGGACTCCAAGACGCTGGCAGCACGGCCTTGAAGGGACGTCGCAGACAGATTGAGCGTAAAGCTCTCGGAACCAGAAAGCTTGCAGGCGCGGGCAAAGGCCGCAGCACTGACAAGGGATATCTGGGGGACGGACTTCGGGAGTTCGGAGTTCGGAGTAGTCGGAGTAGGCTCCAGGGGAGCCTTGGAGTTTCGCGGTACCGGGTCAGATACGGGACGAGTCGGGGGTGCGGTTCGGAATTGAATGCTGCGCTTCTTCCAGTCAATCAACGGATTGTAGTCGGAGAGCCAGCTGTATCCCAGAACGGCAGACACAGACTTGTCGAGCGGAGTGACATAGAAGTCAACGGAGATGACTTCTCCCGAAGGGAAATGCAACGGAAGGGTTGCCTTTCGCGTGATGGTGTGATTAGACGAACCATCAAAGAGTTGCAGACGGAGGGGCGGAGTTCCGGAGGTCGGAACTCCGTGCTTGGAGACAAAGTCCGAGTCGAGGAAACAGTGAGAGGAACCGGAATCAATCAGAGCAGGGAACGGAGTGGAGATAGAATCGGAGTACAAAGAAACTATGAGGGAAGACGGGTCGGAGAGAGCGGACGCGTTGAGTCTAAGGAACGGATCCGCGCGGGGAAGTTCAACGCAGCTTTCTCCACGCGCGGAGGTTGGAGGGCTGCGGGCTAGTTTTTTGGTTCCTCCGGAGCCTCCGGGGCTTTCGGAGGTCCTTTCGGAGTTGCCTCGGGATTGGCCTGGGCAGCTCGGGCCTTGGCCGCGGACGAGGACTTTTTGGGACAAGCTCCGACCATATGTCCGGGCTCACCGCAGAAGAGGCAGAGATTGTTGGCGAAACGACGCTGCCTTTCTTCTTGGGTTAGCTTACCATCCTTACCCAGCCTGTCGGAGTAGGGCTTGGAGGGTTTGGCTGACTTCAGTGGGCCACTGGGGGACTTGCCGGACTTGGCTGGAGTTGCCACCGGGTTGGACATGGGGTTCTGGGGAGCCTTCGGAGAGAAGTAGGACCTTGTGTCGGGGTTCGAGGTCCTGTTGCCGGACTTGGTGGGGGCCGAGTGCTCACGCGACTGTTCAGCCTTGCGCTCCCAGTAGCGGTGGTCCAGTGACTGTGCAAGGTTGCGCAGGCCTTCAAGCGTGTCGGGCTTACCGACCTCGGAGATGCGGTCCTTGAGGCGAGCCGGGAGCCCCTTGTAGAACTGGTATCGGAGGGCGGCGGTACCCCAGCGGACTTGGGTGGCCAGGCGGTTAAACTGAGTAATGTACCGCGTAATCCGCTGGTTGTCAGCCATGCGGAGATTCTCCAAGTCGTGCTCCGCAGTTCCGGTAGCGTCGTAAGGTCCGAAATTAACCCGGAGTTCATCCTGGAAGGCCTCGTAGGAGTACAGGAAAAGCGGAGGCTCCTCGGAGTAACCTTCTAGGAGGTAAGGCTCGAACCACTGCAGCGCAGTGCCCTTGAGGTAGGACAGCGCGTAGGTGACCTTGCGCTCGTCGGAGTCGAAGGTCCGGGGCCGCGCCTTGAAAACCAGTTCCAGCTGAGCGAAGAAGGCCCTAAGTTTGCTGGGGTCCGAACCGTCAAAGGTGTCCGGGTCTCGGACATTGTCGCGCTCGCGAGGTCCTCCGGTCGGAGTTGGCACCTGAGCAGGCTGTTGGAGCGTCCTGGCAAGGAGCTCAATAGCTCCCGCGAGTTGCTGGGATGGATCCAGTGGGTGCGGAGTGTTGGGGGGCTGAGGAGGAGCCGCCTGAGGATTAACCGGAGGGTTGAGGAAGGGGTTGTTTGGGCTACTCTGCGCGGACAGCGGAGGCGGGGAGCGGACTGTGGTTTCTCCGGGGAGGTCCTGTCCCAGGAGATGTGAAGGCACCGGGACTTGGACCCTTGTCGGAGTAGTCGGAGTACGGGGTGCGGCTGGGTACGATTGCCGAGGGACTCGCGAAGAGAATCCGCGGAAAGCTTGGTCGGGGTTGGACGGAGGTTGGCGATCCATGGCGAGTACTCGGAGTGAGTTCGGATATACTGTTAGGGCCAGGCCAACGGACAGAGGGTCGGGGTAGGGCCGGAGTTCGGGTCCGGAGTTCGGGTCCGGAGTTCGGAGTTCGGCCTGGGCAGGGAGGACTTCGGCGAAGCTATTAGCAACGCCCCGAGCTACTCGCCTGGTGTCCTCTATTTGCAGAGTGGGAGTCGCACAACCGGGGACCGGAGTTCGGACTTCGGGGCTGACGGGGAACGAGTGTATTGGAACGGACAAGGAATAAGGGACTTAGCGGGCGAGGAGATAGTAGAGAGATAGTACGAGACAGTAACGAGGAGGCAACGGGAGGTAACAAGAAGGTTAGTAACGAGGTAGTAACGAGATATCCGAACTGAGGAATGCGGACATTCCAGGCGGGCTTAAATACTACAAGGGCAGGAGCAGAAAAGGGGTAGGGATCCGGAGCTGATCGAACTCCGGACGGACGTGGGGCAAGTCCGATATCCGGAGATCGGAGTACCGGAGTTACCGATGTCCGGGGGTCAAGGTCAATCAGCCCCGAGTGAAACCTAGCGTTACAAGAATACCTGAAACTAATCGGAGGGACGGTAGCAAGGAAAGACCGAAGGAACATAAGGCGTGCTGTCGGAAGGGACGAAGGGCCGAGGTCCATGGCCGGAGTTGTGCGGAGTTGAGGACCGGAGTTCGGAGTAGGCTTGGAGTTGGCACTTGTACGCACGGTCGTAACACCATACCAGATCCGGATGTGCACTGTGGCGGTGACGCACCGCATGGTGGGCGGCAGAGCGCCGCATGGTGGCGGTGTAGCACCGCATGGACGTTCCTTCTCATATGCCTGATATGGTAGTTCTACGGACAGTTCTACGATACGCCTGTACTTTAGCATCCGGACATCTTTGTAGTGCGTTCTACGCTGTTCCGGACTTGTCGTCTACGCTGTTCCCCGGATCAGGTATGGCCAGTACACAAATCCGGAAGTTCAACACTCCCACTCGTTCAAGCTGTGGAGGACACTAAACCAACTCCCTTCGTGAAGCGTTCCAATACGCTATAGGGAACGTTCTTCGTCAGAGAATCAGCTAGTTGGTCCTTCGTAGGTATATAGAAAATCTCGACACTTCCGAGCTCAACTTGCTCGCGAATGAAGTGATACCAAGTTTCTATATGTTTTGTTCGACGATCGATAACCGGGTTTACCGCCAAGAAGATGGACCCTTGATTGTCCAAGCACATAGGCGTAGGACGAGTCACATCATCTCCCAGTTCATCGCCGAAGGTACGAAGCCACATCAACTGACGACAAGTGTCTGACGCAGCCTTGTATTCCACTTCAGTCGAAGAGAGCGAAATCGTCGGCTGACGCCTCGATGCCCACGATATAGCACCACCTGCCATCAAGAAGACGAAGCCCGTGGTTGAATGCCTGTCGTCGCGGTCCTCAGCCCAGTCGGAGTCTGAATAAGATAACAGACCATCGTTGGAAGCACCGTTGTAACGCAAGCGATAATGCTTTGTCCCTTGTAAGTAACGCAGGACGTATTTTGCGTAGTGCCAGTGCATTTCCGATGGGTTGGCGTTGTATTTGGACAATCGCGTGACGGCATAGTCGATGTCAGGGCGCGTACCGAGAGTTGCGTAGAGAAGACTGCCGATCAAGCTCTGGTAGCGCTGACGGAAAGCATCGGAAGCGGGCTGCTCAGACGCTTCTAAGACAGCACCAGCAGGGAGGGAGTGCGAGCCGGCTTGCAATCAGCCATGTTGAAGCGTTCGAGGACAGACTGGATATATTCTTCCTGGTCTATGTCGATCGTTCGAGTCGTCCAATCGCGAGTAATGCGAAGACCAAGGAAGCGTTGGACTGCACCCAAGTCCGTCATTTTATACTGCTTCTTCAAGGCATCTTTGACTTGTTTGATATGTCGCCGGTTATCGCCGAGTAGAAGTAGATCATCGACATAGAGTACGACAATCGTAACGGAATCCCCCCCTTGTCGCCGATATACGTAGACTCCGGCATCAGAGTACGTCCGTTTAAATCCCAGGTCAAGGAGAAACTTATGAATTTTCGCATTCCATTGTCGCGACGCCTGCTTCAGGCCGTAGATAGCCTTGCGAAGAAGACAGACGTAGTCTTCCTTGCCAGGTACAACCCATCCCTCCGGTTGTTCCATGTAAATTTCCTCCTCTAAATCACCATTAAGGAACGCAGTTTTGACGTCCATGGACTGTATGTCCCAGTCCTCAAGCGCAGCGTGCGCGAGGAGATAATGAATAGACTCAAAACGCGCCACAGGTGAGAAGGTTTCATGGTAATCCTGCCCCCAGACTTGGGTGAATCCTTTGGCCACAAGCCTAGCCTTAAACCGTCCATCGTGTTTCTTGTCATACACCCAACGATTAGCGACGACATGACGGTCTTTCGGTCTAGGTACGAGGATCCAAGTCTTGTTCTCCATCAGCGAATCATATTCCGCTTTTTCTGCTGCATGCCATTTCGCCGCATCTGGAGACTTCATGGCTTCCCGGTGGGATTCAGGTAAGCCTGTCTTATACTGCGAAGCAGCGAGGAATGAGAGAATGACTTCAGCGTGCTGACCTCCGTCTAACTCATCTCGCGCATCAACCTGTACAGGAGGTTCATCACCGTAAATATTGTCTTCACGGTAACGAGCAGGGCGACGTACGTTCTCCCTACGAGGTCGATCACGAGCGATGCTAGGACCTCCCACTTGCTCATGACGGTTACGCCGATGGGCAGGTCGAGGTGGAGGGACCGCAGGATGAGGCGGCAGTCCCTGAGGAGGTTCAGCTTCAGCAAGCGGTTCTGGAGGAACAGGAGGCGGAGAAGGAGGTCGATCCTCTTGCTCGTTGGCAGGCAGAGGATCCGGAAGAGGAACAGGAATGGGTAGGTGATCATCCAACTCAGAATTCGAGACTTCGTCGGATTGATCACTGTACACAGGGAACGGACTGTCGTCAGGGGTAGTACGATGTTTGCCGGGTAATGAACGTGCAGGGAAAGACTCTTCGTCAAATATCACATCGCGGGATATGACGATAGAGCGGGTGGCCGGGTTCCAGAATTTATACCCCTTAGTACCTGGCTCATACCCCACGAAGATCATCTCGACTGCCTTCTTGTCGAGTTTTCCTTCGCGCTTCGCCTTTTGCACGTGAACAAAGGCTTTACAGCCAAAGACACGGAAGTAGGACACATCCGGTATGGTCCCATCCCATGCAGTAATAGGGCAACGCCATTTAAGACGTCGCATAGGCTGACGATTATAAATATGAACGGCTGTTTCAACGGCGAGTTGCCAGAAACCGTGGCTTAGTCCAGCGTGGTGGAGCATGGACATAGCCTTCTCAACAATAGTACGGTTCCAGCGTTCAGCACGTCCATTCTGTTGGGGCGAGTCTGGCGATGTTTTCTGATGTTCGATCCCGAAAGACTTAAGGTGCTCAGAGAACTCTGTCGAAAGGTATTCCCCCCCTCGGTCGGAGCGTACTCGCTTGATTTTCCTCCCAGTCTGCGTCTCAGCCCAAGCTTTAAAGCTGTCAAAAGCTTTGAAAGCGTCAGACTTGCGCTTAAGGTAGTACGCGACGCCGAGACCTGAGAAGTCGTCTATGAAGCTTGCGAAGTACAAATAACCGCTTCCGACTGAAGCAGTGCGCATAGGCCCATCCAAGTCGGTGTGGATAAGCTCTAAGGGCTCAGACGCACGCTTTTCCGATGGAGGGAACGGAAGACGATGGGATTTGCCAAAGGCGCATCCTTCGCAGGGTTCAATGTCAGCGGGATCGACGCGATCAACACCCTTGACGTTGGAGGGAAGGTGGCGAAGTGCCTCCTTGCCTGCATGACCAAAACGACGGTGCCAGGTCTTAAAATTCGTCGTCAGGTGGATTCCTTTGCCAGAGCGAATCTCCAGAACCAAGTCATAGAGATTACTAGACGGATTGTAATGCCCCTCAAGGATCTTCTGACCCTTGATTTTAATCGTCGAGCCATGTTTGACAGCGCCCTCAGGCAGCTTGTCGAAAATGCTCATTTTATTGTCTCCTTGGACGAGGAAATAACCATGCCGCTCAATGGTTCCAGTGGAGAAGAGTCGCGTAGATGCCTGAGGCACGTAGCAGACGTTTGGAAGATTAATAGACCACTGTATACCATCGAGGTTGACCTCAGCACTGACGGTACCTTCTCCGAGCCCTTGAACAGAACTGCCGGCTTCTGACGAAGCAGTCCTGAAAACAACAGGTGTATCATAGGGCTTATAGTCGGAAAAGTCGTCCAAATCGAAGGTAATGTGCTGAGATGCACCCGAGTCCATCAGCCAATGAGTTCGTCGCACACCGACGGCAGCAGCCGTATCATAGAAGGAAGCGTGCAGGTTAGTCGACGATTCTACAAGTACATTGGCAGCGGGCTCAAAAACGTTCGCATGGTTAACCATAACGTCCTTTCCCTTCCCTTTGTCCTTGTCCTTTCTCTTCTCCTTTCCCTTGCCCTTAAAGTCCCGCTTAGGGCGCAACTCCGGGTGCTTCTTGTAGCAGGTAGACTCGTGATGTGTTTCGCCACCACAGAAGCTGCAGGGACCCGAGAGTTTGGGCTTGGTCTTGGAGATCCGGGAGACAGACTGACCGTTTCTGCGCATAGACTCTTCAGCCAGAGCCTTCGACTGGATTAGGTCGACGGTTAGCCTTTCGAGTTCAGTTGTGGCCATGAGCGCAGAAATCATAGAACGGTAGGATTCCGGGATCTTGGAGAGGAGAATGAGGGCCTGGATGGTCTCAGAGAGCGTGATGCCATTGGTAGAGATTTCCCGCAGGCGAGTGATGACACGGCTCATCTGATCCTGGAGAGAACACTGGTCGCTCATCCGGGTTTCGCTGATCAGAGACTCAAAGAGGCCCCAGACATGTGCGCTGTTCGGCTTCCCAAATTTGGCCTTGAGAGCGTCCCACATCTCATAGGAGGTAAGGACAGCAGCCTGGGTAGTCGTAGTTCCATCGGCAGCGACAACAGTCCGAGTTTCCAAGAGGTAGTGGAACGTAGGCGAGGTTCGCATGTACATCAAACCACACGCCTGAGCATTGAGTTTGTCCCACTGTTATGACCGTGCGTACAAGTGCCATCTCCGGGCCTACTCCGAACTCCGGTCCTCAACTCCGCGCAACTCCGGCCATGGACCTCGGCCCTTTGTTCCTCCCGGCAGCACGCCTTATGTTCCTTCGGTCTTTCCTTGTTACCGTCCCTCCCATTAGTTTCAGGTATTCTTGTAACGCTAGGTTTCACTCGGGGCTGATCGACCTTGACCCCCGGACATCGGTAACTCCGGTACTCCGATCTCCGGATATCGGACTTGCCCCACGTCCGTCCGGAGTTCGATCAGCTCCGGATCCCTGCCCCTTTTCTGCTCCTGCCCTTGTAGTATTTAAGCCCGCCTGGAATGTCCGCATTCCTCAGTTCGGATATCTCGTTACTAGCTCGCTAACTTCCTCATTACCTCCCGTTGCCTTCTCGTTACCACCTTGTTAGCCCTCTCGTTAAGTCCCCTGTAACCACTCCCTATCTCTTATCCGATCCTATACACTCGTTCCCCGTCAACTCCAAGATCCGAACTCTGGTCACCGGTTGTGCGATCCCCACCCTGCAAATAGAGGACACCAGGCGAGTAGCTCGAGGCGTTGCTAATAGCTACGCCGAAGTCCTCCCTGCCCCAGGCCCGAAGTCCGAACTCCGAACCCGAACTCCGGCCCTACCCCGGCCCTCCGCCCTTCGGCCTGGCCCTTAACACCCACTCCTTTTGGGAGTCTCCAGCGGCAGTAGGGCGAGTGATGGTTCCGGTGACGACAGTCCAGCAGTTCATAAACATAAGATAGCCCTTCATTTTGGCAGACCAGTCAGCGTACTGGTTTGCCGAGGACAGGATCGGGACAGAGTCCAACTTGACGTCTCCCATGGCGAGTAGATAAAATTGAGGAGAGTCGTCGAAGTCGTCAAGGAATTCTAGGGAGAAGGGAGCAGGAGACGGCGGCTTAAAGTGGTGAAGAGCCTCTGAAGACGGTGCGGATACTTGCGAAGGATGAGGAGCAACGGCCCAGTTGTTGTTGAGTTGACCGACTTGATCGTAGCGGTTAGGACAGGGAAATTCGTCGCACTCTGCCCAAAGACCGTCTGGTCTTTCGTGTCAGTCGCAACGATCGTCTACGTCGTAAAGATGAGGAAGGCCGGTGCAATCGTAGAGTTCAGATCCTGAGGATGAGTCAAGAGCAGCGTCGACTTCTCCTTCAGAATCTGGAGCAAGTGATTCTGCGGTAGTGGGCTCCAAAACGGTTCAGATAACGCGATGATTGACGAGTGGTTGTGCACCAGGAAAACGCGAGAGAATGAACACCTGTTCAGGTGAACCAGAGATCCAGGCAGCCGGGTAACCCGAAAATCTGGGTAGAAGTCGCCAACTGTGCCCAAGAAACACTATCCTACTAAAAGACTATAGTAAGGAGGGTCCACACGGTTGTCCTCCGGTCCTAAGGTCTTAAGGACCGCGGTTACAAGGACTGGCAGTCGCAAGTGCGAGGCCTGGTCCAGGGATACTTGAAAGCCCCCTACAAAGGGCTGTACAACCTACAACTATAGTAAGAGCGCTCAGGGCTGCGTCACGAGCGCAGAAACGTCCCCTTGGCAGCAGTGTCGGCGGGCACAGTCAAGAGATAGGGAAAAGGAAGGTGGGAGGTGCACAAACCGGGAGAGAGGTCGACCAAGAGATAGAGAGGGCGCGCGCAATCGAGTCGACTTGTGGTAGCAACTAGCTAGAGCGCAGGGCTCATAACCTGATGAAGTCTGAACCTTGAAGGCGTCCTGTGAGCCGCACAAGTAAGATCTTCAGTCAATGAGCGAAGACTATATTGCATATGTAAGTACCTGTGAGCCGCACAAGTAAGACTACAAGTACTTGATAAGTAATCTGCATAAGTACACATAGAACTCATAGTACTTACTCTTCAGTCAATGAGCGAAGACTGAAGAGCTGGGGCAGCAAATGTCCTCCTTATATACAAGTCCAGAGGACGCATGAGTAAGCAAAGAAAAGAGAGCATGTGATTCTACAGTACGCTGAGTAAGACGATGGTGCGAGGATGGTGTAAGTATCGCACCATAGTCTAGAGAGATCCAGACAAGTCCGGAACAGCGTAGAACGCACTACAAAGATGTCCGGATGCTAAAGTACAGGCATATCGTAGAACTGTCCGTGGAACTGCCATATCGGGAATAGAAGAAGGAATGTCCATGCGGTGCTACACTGCCACCATGCGGCGCTCTGCCGCCCACCATGCGGTGCGTCACCGCCACAGTGCACATCCGGATCAGGTATGGCCAGTACACAAATCCGGAAGTTCAACACATGGAGCAGTTTGGACCTACCCTCTCCAGCCGTATGCAGGATTAGATTCGCACTAGCATCAGTCTTTGGTACCTCAAATACATTCGCATTGTTTGTTCTCGCATCTAAGCTAGAGTATTGGACATATGCCTGTGCTATCCGAGACAATGCGCGACGTGCTCGACCAAATCCCCAAGCGCCCCATTGACCCGCAGCTTACTATATACGGGGGGAAAGCCTCCACATGGTCCCGCTGGGCGACCTCATCGGCCTCCTGTGGCACGCCGCCCGGATTCCGGTTGGCTCCGGGATCATTGGAATCCGCATGGACGGGCGGTGTCCTCCCCTTGGCCTTCTGGCCAGCGGATTCCACTCGCGCGATGTATTGCAGTGTAGAGTCAACGTCGTTATCATCCCTGCATCAGAAACTTTGTTGTCTGACGACAAGCAAGCAAGTCAGATACTGTAAGTCCCAAAGGAGTACTTCATCGAACGAATAGCTTGGAGCCGATGAGACGAGCGGTTGCCCTCATGTGGGCGTCTACACCGCTCGTACTGTAACTTGAGCGGAACGCATCTACTTGAACAGGATTAAGGGTGCAACCGTCCCAGCTTCGAGTCTCCGATCTCGATCAAGGCACAATATGCCTTGCTGGCTCGTGAGCAGCAAAGAGGAGTAAGTGATGAAGAGCAGCCTGATCCTGCTACCACCTATCATGGCATTGATTGTAACATACAGGAATATTTCCGCTATAACCGATACTGGAAGTGGCATCTTCATTCAATTGCGACTTCAAACTGCTCGCAGCTTATGAACGACTGAAGTGGCAACCGACGACTCACCCGAAGCACAGGCTTGACATAACTTACGGTGCGTTGCCTTGTTTCGTTTTCGAGATCTTAGCAGTAATTCTCACCCATGTTTCCTGGCGTGTACAACTGCTATGAAGGCCGGCTCATCATTCCTTGACTTGAACCAACAGCAATCATTCGTAGGTGGATAGGATCGTGCTGCTCATTGCGTGACGCTATGGGACAGCATTGGAGGCCTATACAGATCGAAGCTCTTGGCCAATGAGCTCGCGAAGCGACTACGTATCGTTAAAACTATGGATGCCCGTTTTTGGGCAGCAATCACAAGGCGCCGCGAGTGGCAAGCTTTGACAACCACTCACTCTTGGTCACTACCCACTTGGACGGTGACGCCCATTGGTTTGTGTTAAAATCGTGAGTATTGTGGTTATGGATGAACCATCACTCTCTACCACACCACCATCATAACCGACGAGGTGACCCGTCTTTTCTGCCACCATCTCACAGTCAGGACCTGCAACAATGATGGTGAATACTGCCGTGCACTTTTCATTGCCACAGTTCCAGGCCAAATTCCTTCCCCTACCGAAGAAAGGCTCGAAGAGAACGAGGTACTCTATGCCTCTTCAGAGGGGCTTCGAATCCATCCAGCAATGTACGAGCGAGAAGGAAGCTGCTGAGCAATTTGTGCGTCCCATGCCCGGGTACCCGTCAAAGCTGATTCGCTCACGATCGTTATACCAGGCTCAAGTCGTGAATGGTTCATCTCCGACTGCAGAACCTCTCTGCCCTGGATACAAGATGGTGACGGCGGAAAAGAGGTGGTATGTGAAGAGTAATGAAGAGTCCACGGTCGATGCCGCACTCTTCCCAGAGGCTCACGTCCCTGCCGACGCACACCCTCGCTGGGAACGGCAGCGAATGGTCATACAGTTCAGAGGTTCTGACATCGACAATGACCCTTTCGACGACGAGACAGGCATACCCCTCGACTATTGGCCCAAGAAGGTCTATCAACAGCTGTGCGAAGATATCGATCACGTATTCCCGCGGCAGCAGCGTACAGCGCTCTTCGTTCTCCTTGTGTCAGGGACCATGGCGCGCATCACTCGTTGGGATCGCTCCGGCACGATATTCTCGGACGCGTTCGACTTTGTCGAGAATCCGGTCGCCATGCGTGATATTCTCTGGGGCTTCTCTTTACTCAGCAGCGAGGGCCAAGGCCTAGATCCTACTGCAGTTCTCGTCGAACCTGGCACAGAAGAATACAAGACTATGGACGAGCTCGCCAGGGAACGTCCTACAGATCTCGCCCTTGCCGAAGGGACACCGGTGCCTGACCAGGCTGGCGACGCTGGAGAACCGGTCTTCGGGTATGTGCGGATGATGTTTGCAAAATCTCTACGCAGCCCCTTTTGGCCCCGGTGGAAGCTATCGGTACCAACGACGGGTGGCTGCAAGGTCTACCTCGTTGGTATGCCGATCACGCTGTCGCCGGGTATCATTGGCCGCGGTACCCGGGGTTATGTTGCCGTAGATTGGGAGACGAAGCGATTCGTCTGGTTGAAGGACACCTGGCGACCCAACTCCCCCGACGCTACCCCGGAGGGAGACATGCTCAAGGCGCTGCAGGACGCGCACGTCAGGCACGTACCGGTCCTTGAGTGCCATGGCGATCTCGACCAAGACGCTCTTACCTCTCGATATCTTTATACTTCACGGGGACTCCGGACCGATCGATCAGCTGGTACCAAACGTCGGTACGGGACAGATGAGTCCCCCATTGAGGATACACGATACAGATTCTTGCGGCATTACCGACTCGTCGTGCGCGACGTGTACCTCAGACTGGAACGCTTCACCTGCGGCAAACAATTCGTCTCTCTCATTCGCGACGCTGTGCTTGGTATGTAACGTCCTTTCCGCTCATACCTCGAAGCCGTGCTGAATCAAATTCGTGACTCTTCAGCACACGCCGACGCCTACAATTCTCCGCTGAGACTCCTCCATCGCGATATCAGCTCCGGCAACATCATGATCCGTCCGACCATCGAAACGCAAGCCAGCGGTTCTAGACAAGTGGTCTGGAGAGGCGTTTTGACAGACTGGGAGCTCGCAAAGTCTCTCCACGACAATGGTCAAGACAGTCAGACTCGCCGCCAGATTGAGCGCACTGTACGCGCATTGGCCTGCCCTCTTTTCCGAACGAGTGAACGCTGACATCGCTCGTTAGGGGACGTTGCCATTCATCTCCGCGTATGCGCTCGACCACCCGCTGGAACCGATGAAGGTCGAGGATGAACTTGAAGCCTTCTTCCACGTGCTGCTCTTCTTCGGGGTGCGGTACCTGAAGAATAATGCGCCCGATGTCCAGCGATTCGTACATTTCATCTTCCTCTCGTATGAGACGAACTGGGGCATGGGCGGGTGTGGGAGAGGAAAGAGTAATATGATGCGAACTGGCATAGTACCCGCATATGGGGCGCTACGTCTCAAGTTCCTCAATGGAGCGGAGAACGAGCAAAGTCCCTTCAACGTGCTTATCGGAAAGGCCCTTGAATGGTTCCGTGCCCGGTACGAGCTCGTGGACAATCCTGGACTTCGCAAGCGGCTAGAGGGCGCAAAGAGCGGGGAGGTGGAGGCCCCGTGCATATCGCAGGTTGCGAAGATATCGAACCACACGGCATTCCTTGATCTGTTCGATGAGCTGTTGGCAAAGGAATGGCCAACAGGCGACAAGACAAAGGACCAGCTGGATGAAGATGACGAAGCGCAAGACGTCGTGGCACAGCTGTTACTCCGAGCCGCTCCACAGGTCGCAGCTCAACAGGACCAAGGTCGACTTTCCCAGCTCTCTGGGAACGGATCCGGCGATGGAAACGAGAAAGCGACCGGAGTCGTGGGCGACGCCTGTGACGAGAGACCAACGAAGCGGAGGGCGACGTGAAAGACCGCTGTGCTCGGCGATCCGCCCAGGTCTTGAGAAGCAGCTACGGAGGCCGTCAAGGAACGTATGAGTACCAGACTATCTACTAGGTCACTCAAGAACTAGCAACCGTTTCTGCACACTCAAGGTAGCTCCACATCCTCACGAGTCGCTGTTATATTCGTCCGCCGCTCCTCATCCTTCGGACCGTACCTCTCATCTCACCTCCTTCCGAACCCAGTTTTTCGTCCCTATGCCTGCGTACGACTGTGTGATTACCCGGTGAAACCTTCGACGACGCTGGCGCTCGTCGCTCATCACTCATCACTCATCTCTCTTCCCAGCCTGTGCAGCACTGACCACCATATCACTTCGGACGAGCCATAGATCACACTCTTCTTCTCCACCGCGTCTTGTACCAGTTGCTCTGTGTTGAATAGCAAGTAAATATGAATGAATAATTTTATGGGAATCACGAGCACAATGGCATCCATGGGTGCACATCCGGACTCCACCGCAGTAAGGTCAGATCGAAGTTCGGGAGCTCACGAACGCTGGCTGGGGAGATGCGCTTGAGGCTACCGCACACATCCGCCAGCTTTTGCAAGTACTGAATACAGTAAAAGAAAAATGAGTTATGGAGACGGTAGACGGACTCGGCCGAACCCACCTCTTTACGGTCCGGTGCCCAATGCCCAAGCCAGTCATATGAGCATTCAGCGAGATGAGAAAGGATGTTCTGCGCGAGTTGAAACGAGGAAGACGGGGAGTAGAGCTCATCCTGACGTCGCCTGCCGTCAGATTCACCAGCAACGTGGTCATAGGTCCGTAGGACGTACCAGTAAGAATTCTCTCAGAGCGTTCGGGAAGGAACACAGATCCGGAATCGGCTCTGCAGGCACACAACGATCGAACTCTTCCTTGAAAACCCATTTGTACCTTCGCAGGAAATTCAACGACATCCTACGCCACGGAGAGGCAATATATCCAGCCGTGAGCTGAAGGAACGTCCGAGTCACAACGTGCACCCAAGCTGCGTTTGCGATCTGACTTACAGCGAGAAGGGCGGTCGAGATCATCTGCAATGCGGCTAGATGCTCTGCTTCATACGCAAGCTCGTGGTATGCCGAGGTATCTGCCAATCTCATGTGAGGTGACATTCATGTGCGGGGTCTGGACGTCCTACTTGGAGGGACTGCAGGCAAAACGGTCTCTATGCAACCGACGTGCACGTCCAGCACACGTGCGAGATACCAATAAGCGATAGGCTTCTCTTCAGGCGCGTACAGCTCCTGCTGAAAACCGGAGAGCAGCACTTGCCAGCTGGCAGATAGTCGCCACAATTGTGCAGCCTGTGGAATAGCTTTGAGAACTTTCGCTGTCGGCTCATCCTGCAACGACTTGCATAAGACCTTGAATGCTTACGGGCAACGGTGAGTACTAACGGGGGGCTTATGTCGTTCGACATCTTTCAGCAGCACGTCGTACAAGATGTGCCATTGCAGCACTTCTTTCATCAAATGCCGTCTCCGCCGCGGAGGGTTGTACCAATGCGACTTCACGTGCGGGATCATGAGCTGTGGCGGTTCACCGAATGCATGAGCAATCGCAAATATGTGCCAGTGCAGAGTAGTAGTTGCCTTCGTTATCCGCCGCTCGAGGACGTCTTGCAGGGCAGCAAATTGTGGCTGAGGCGCACTGCGCTTGAATGCTTGCAGGACTGAGGCATATGGCAACCCTATCGTTTCCTGAAAGAAGTGTTCTACCAGCCACGTCAGAGGTTGTCTGCCGAGTACGACATTCTTGTCAAAGAAGAGGCTCTAGAGAACGTTGTGACATGAGACATGTTTGGGACCAGCTCCAATGAGAACTGACTTGGATCAGTGACCGATGGAAAGGCGGAGGGACACTTCGGCAAAGCGCAAATCGCAGAGACCCGGCTGCCTATAAGCAGTGCGATCAGCAGTCGCATGCAGGGCATGAAGGCTCACTATTACCTCCCACTTCGACAGTGACGGTGAAGTGATGAGCTTGCCTACTTCCTGCCAATATTCGAGAAACGCTTCGAGCGCTCCCCAACTTTTATCTTGAGGTGGTAGTTCCGTAACGCGAATAGGCATGAAGTTGGGCAATCGGCGAGCGATGTAAGGATCGATGGCAAGGAACGCGGGCGAATCCGGGCCAAGCGGAATTTGAGTTGTTGTGCGTATTCTATGCAAAAGACCGAGCGCAATGGCGCCATCGTACGCCAACTGCGCCGAGTCCTTCAGAGGTTCACTTCGGTATAATTGTAAGAGGGTCTGCGAGGGGACTCAGCATCGGCCTCTGAAGTCATGGTTGCGTTGTACTGTACTTTCCGCAAAAGTAAGCGGTCGCATAGCGCTGTTACTTGCGGCTCCGGGAAGTAGGACTGCCGCAGCCAGTCGCATGCGACGTCCAAGATTCGGAGAACGACTTCGGCATCGACCCCCTCCAGAAGCGAGACGTCGCACTTTTCGCTCTGCCAGTCTTCTACCTATGGGACAACACTTGAGTGGTATGCGTCCGACGGGGTCATACCACTGACATCGTGCACTCTATTCTTCGATAGCTCTCTCCACCCGAAGTCGCAACACTTCAGGAGGCCCAATACTGCTGCACGGACAACAACGGTGATGAGCCATCGAGGGCGCGCGGGGTCCTCGCTTTCCTCCGGTGGCAGATACTCTGGATTAATGTCCGGCAAGTGATGCACAAAAAGAAGGGTGAACACGCTCTGAGAGAGCGTCTTTCCCGCATGCCATTCCATCTGTACCGGACGACATGAAGCGCGGTAGATACAGGATAGCGCGGTGGTCATTCACCTCGCACGCGAAACTGCGGTCCAGGATCCAGCACACTTCCTCTGGCAGCAGAGGTGTGAGCGGGTCGAAGGGTGGCCTGCGCTGTTCCTCGAGGATCATTCCGCTGTCTAGCCGTGGTTCGCCGATCTGTCGAGGTCGCGATGGTCAGCGCGGCCACTTTCCTAGGCCTGGGGTGTCCCGCGTACCTCGAATGCGCTCATGGCGTCCATGAGCGTGAAGCCATCCATAAGAAGGACTTCTTCAGGCTCCATATCTTGAACAATAGGTTGTACGGCGGTCAGGCCTACTTCCGCGCTGCGAGGGAGTCACATACCTCGCGCGCCTGCGACGATGAAGTCCGTAACATCCACAAAGCCGTCTCCGCCAGGTATGTTGAACGAGTCGTCGAACCCTGAGTGCCCAGTCATGGTAGCGAGGAACCAGAGAGAACCAAAGAGCCGACAGAAAGCGTTAGAGTACAGCCAATCTGAATGGTTGAGATGAGAGTTTGTTGAGCAGATTGCCGCAGCGCGCGCGGCGGTCCGACACGATTGTCCGGCGGCACACTCCGTGCGCTGCCCATGTTTCCTCTCCACCACCAGCTCCGCCGCACACCTACGTTTGCATCTTCAGCATGTCGCGCATCTCATAGCAGTAAACGGGTCATGCGCGGGCTCCGATGCAGGCCATTTGCCTCGAGTGCGGCGAGCGAATCGGGTGCGCGGCCGCGAGTGGTCTTTTCTGGTATCCAGCCTACCGGGATCCCTCACGTACGTACGCTCAAAGGCTATAGAACACCTTGCGTTGCTTACGCGGACTGATGACGGCAGTTAGGAAACCTTTTGGGTGCATTGTTGAACTGGGTCAAGCTGCAGCGCGAGGCAGCGCGAGACGACCGGGTCATATATTCCATCGTGGGCTGGCATGCCCTCACTCTGCCGCAAGAGCCGAAGGCGTTGAGCGCGGCGCGAAGCGACATGCTCGCAGTGCTCCTTTCTGTCGGGCTCGATCCGGAGCGTTCAATCATCTTTCACCAGGATGAGGTGAGCCACGATTCCACGGTGCGCGACTTGCTGCGGGGCTAAATTCTCCCTGCTTTCAGAATCCGCATCATGTGGAATTGGCGTGGATTTTGAACTGCCTCACTTCCATGGGGAAACTCAAACGCATGACTACCTGGAAGGTAAGTCAGATTGCAGAGGTACGCCGCTTCATGACCCACATCAGTCAAGTCCAGACTCGCCGCGTCGCGGAACGCGCGCGACGACTCCGAGGTGGATGAGTCTCTTCTGAACGCGGGACTATTCACGTACCCCGTACTTCAAGCGGCTGACTTCCTTGCATACCGGTAGGTCTTTCTTTTTGCTGAGGGCTCTGGACATTATCTACCTCTCTCTCAGTGCGACGCACGTGCCCGTAGGTGAGGATCAGCAGCAACACATCGAGCTCTGCCGAGACCTCGCGGAGAGCTTCAATAAGACATTCAAGGGAAAGCGGCGTCTTTTTCCCCTACCAGAACACGTCATCAGTACGTTGTCCGTTTGTCCAAACGAAGGCTGAGGATGATCTAGAATCATTCTTCTACGTCCTCCTCTACAACGGCGTCCGCTATTTGCGAAACACCTGTCCAAATGTCCCTGCCTTGATCGACGTTTTTTCGACCCCTTCAATGACACGCATGGCGTGTACAGGTATGGCTCGGAGAAGCGCTATGCCATTGCACTTGGACGAATCTTGGTCGCGTCCCTTCGGACCCTCGACTTCGTCGGCCCGCCTCCTATTGACGAGATCCTCACTGATTCCTTCGATAGTTTAGCGCTCGTTATGCCCTTGGGCGCAAGGGACGAAACCATCGCCATGCACTAAACGGCGAAACCGCCACTCGTGCTGCTCAGATCTCCATTCATGTTGCATTCAACCGGCTTCTGAGCGACGCACTTGATCGGGGCTGGCCTACGGACGACAAAGTCGGCGATCAAACTTATTCGAGTCGAGCTTCACGGGGCCGAGAACGAATCCGCCGACGACGATCCTTCCAATACGCAAGTGTCAGACCCTAGCGTTGATGATACCCTTGATGCCACGGGCAGTGGCGGAGAAGACGAGGTTGACGAGCGGAAGAGATACCTCTCGTCGTCATCTACCCGCACCTCACGGGAACGCACGGACTTCAAGGCTTCGTCCAAGACCAGTCGCAAGAAGAAGTCTTCTAAAGCGCGGCCGAACTAAGGTGTGCTGACCGTCTTCACTGCGCATCATGGACGTTCTTATCTATCGGTTGCTCCTTTCTTCTTTGTGCCTTCCGCGGTGTCTCCAAGTTTCTCGGGGCCTTCTCAATGTTGTGTATGACGATGCAGCCTATGCTCATCGATGTCCGTCCCCATTGAACTGCCATACTACCCGCACAGCCGAAACATACCAACCGCGTTTCTATGTTGATATTAGCACTGAGCTACACCGTCGTTCTGTGGCAGCCCACTCTTTGGACGCCGTACCTGTTGCATAGTCGACAGGCTGCTGTTCATCTACATATAGTGCTAACAATGCGTGATGGAGCATACACTCTTGATGCTGTCCAGTCCAGTCACTTATGGAAGATCAGGAGATCAGGGCACAAAACTCATCGCAATCCTCCAACGGTATATTTAGATCTTGCAAACATCGGACAACGGTGGTAATCCGACCAGAGGATGTATAGCACCGAAGACCCCAAGCTTGAGATGAGTAGATAGTAGATACACAAATCTGCCCAGCAAATGTAGAGACGCCCTAGTTTCTTTCCTCCCCGCGACGCGACCGCAGCGCGCCGTCGCCAACAGCTCATCTGCCGCGGATACCTGAACCAATGCGATGAGAACATGAGGACGAAGAAAGAATGCATCAAGCACAGGCGCGGTATACCCAGAAGATACCGTGAGACATAGCAAATAAGAGGCCGTGAATGAGAGCAAAGACGGAGTGATCTATGTGCGCGATGAGGGATGAATGTAGGGGAGATGTGTGTATGTCGTGTGCATTCGTGAAAGGACATGAGGCAGCAGGCGACAGTGACGGGAAGGAGCGGACAGCTCACAACGTCTCGGTGATGGCGACGGAGAAGTCGGAGAAGTACGCGCTCTGATCCTGGGGCGAAGCCCACGAGGAGTCAGAGCCTCCGAAGAACGTCTGCATCTGGATACCGCGAATGCGACCCGCGTCGGAATCGCGGAAGACGAGGCCTTCGACGGTGAAGACGCTCTCGCCGTCAACGAAAAGTTCCAGCTCGCCATTCGTCTGGCCGGCATCATTCAAGCGGACGCGCTGGCCAATCAAGTTGCGCGTTCCGGTTTTGAACTGGAATGCGCCACGGCCGACGGAGGCACCATAGACGTCATTGCATGTTGAGAAAGGTGGGACGTCGCAGACGGCTTGATTCTGAGGGAACGAGGGAGGGAGGTAGGTGTAGAGCTCGCCGGCACCACCTGTGCGCCACATAAAGCGTGTCGAGAAGCAGCCGTTGTCCCGTCGACCACCAGAGCACGAGACAGAGGTCTGGAAGTCATCGCCACCAACTATGAAGCAAATTTCAGTCATCTTCCCATATCTCATGCAACGTGATAATACTCACAGAAACCAGGAAGTTTGCCACCCTTGTTGAAATCGAAGCCCTCTTCGAAGTACACTGTGTAACTCAATGTAGCTTCCTTGGCGGTGTCCAGGTCAACTGAGGTGGGACCCGTGGCGTAAAAGGAGTACCCGCCCAATGGGTCGTGCGTGAAGGTGTACGAGCCTTTGGGATAGAATGCCTCCAACGAGTACTCGCCGTCGGGTGCATTGACGTATTTGAGAGGTAGGTCCTGCAGCTGGTCCGTGACGCCGAAGGTGGCATCATCAAGGGCAAGAGCGTTTGACGAGGCGGATGAAGTGGTCCAGTACGCGGAGTAATCGACTGGGAAGAGCCCCTTGAGGAGGCTGGAACCTGATCTGGAGCCAGCGCCTGCACTCGCCGAAGAGGAGGCAGCGGCGCTGGAGGCTGTGGTACTTGTAGGCTTGACACTCGACGCTTTGGTGCTGGACAACTCGGTGCTCGTAGGCTTTGTACTCGACGTCGTGCTTGTGGCCTCATGGCTGGTAGTCTTGGCACTGGATGAGGAGGTGCTCGATGCCTTCACCGTAGTCGTGTGGGATGCGGGCGATGTCACGGAATGGGAAGACGACATGACATGAGGAGTCGATGAGGCGGCAGTGACATGGGAGCGCGGCTTGCACGACCTTCTATCCAGAGGTGCAGCAGACACAGAGGCAAGGCCGAAGGCAACGAAGGTGAGGAAAATGGTGAAGGCATGCATGTCGGATGGAAGGAGGACGATAGAAAGTCTGGTCCCGGAACAGGCAACAACCTTTTATAGCGAGCAGGAAAGGACAGTGGGTAGTAGAAAGGAACGACTTGCACGAGAGGCTCACACACTCGGACGAAGGGTGTAAAAACAGTCTGTTTCCGCGTAGTTAGGTCGGCGAACCCCGCCCGCCGGCAAGTGGAGCAAGTACTGATTTCCTTTCTTGGCACGACACTTTTGTACTTCGTGTGTGGCTGCCCGCGCCTCCATTGTTCAGGAAGAACTTTGTTGGTTCCGTCTAGGTACCCGCTGTTGACATCCGACCCCGGCCTGCTCTCGAGCGCGGCGGTAGCGTACAACGGGACCGAGCGCAGGGGACTTGCTCCCAACGACCGCAGTACTGTAACTTCCTCATGTATCGTGTCTGGCCGGTCGGCACCACCGGCTTTCGAGACGGCAACACCGCTCGGCATCGAGTACGAGCGTGTTCACCAAGGGGTTGGCACTAATCAGCGCGGCATCTACTGCTGATACGTGATGATTCAGAGTGGATGCTGTTGTTAGCGGTGCATAACCACAAGGTAGATAGTTATCAGTGAACGTGCGACATAATCGGCCAATCAAAGTCAGCACCAATGACCTCCATGTTACATAGATCTCAGGAAGTTCCTCAGGGGACTCGCATTTTGTCGCATCTCGTCTACTAGCGGACGCGCTGTAACGCTTTCACCCCGACTGCAACCCCTGTTCCCGCAACCGTTGCCCTGTATCAGCACCCTTGCCCTCACACACATGTGCCAAAGTCTTCATGGCGAGAGCATCAGCTTGCACGCTGCTCTGGGTCCTGTTGTCCCTGGGCTGTGACAATTCAAGTTGAGGTGCAACCCATCCTTGCAACGCATCGAGCTGCTTTCAGGCACGAGGGTTGTTCCAGTCTTCCGAGGCTAAATCGCAACGGCGCTTTATAGGCGCCTATTTGCCCTGGCGCGTTTCGATCACGCTAGCTAAAACAGATCCGCTTTTGAGGTACCCGCCTCTCGGAACGCTGCGAAGCCACCCCAGTCCTTACTGCCTCTCACGTTAGTTACCGGTGGTGAGTCGGGCTTCTACAAACCGCGATCGATCACCAACACCAGCTGGGCATCGTGGAGCCTGAGGATTTGCATCCGCAGGTTACAAGTATGGAGAGCGAGCGCAGGGCCTAGATCAGGGGGAGCTCGCCGTACTGGCGGCGTTCAGCTCCAAGGAATCTCGGGATAGTCAACGGATTTTCCACCGCCTATGTACAGAGCAGCGACTCAGACTCACTAGTCAGACCGGAAACATCTGCTGGAGGAAACTGACCTGCAGGCAAGCCGTACGCGAGCTCGCGAGGACATGAACGGCTGCGGCAGGACCACGCAGGGACGTGTCTTTGGGAGCACTGAGCATGCGATGGGTTTGTAGATTCAGTGCTTAATCAGGGTATGCAGTGTATGCTATGGAACTTAGCCCCTCAACTCGAAGTGGTGGTGGTTTAGACCTGGTAATCGACCAGTCCATTTGACATGTGGTCTCGAACTCAGATGGAAGTGTGACAGTGTAAAGCCGACCAGGCCATCAGGAGGGTAAGTTTCAAGAATATGGGGGAAAAGAACAAGTCACTACTACTAGATATGCGTAACTTACATTATCACTGCATCCGCCGGGAGTCGAACCCGGAGCTAGGCCATGGGAAGACCCAATGTTACCGCTACACCACGAATGCATGCGCCATTCTTGAGACATCCCGATGTATTTGGCATTGGACAGCACGGGATTATATCACCGGGGCTGAAATCACTTCAAGGAGAGGGTACCACCAAATTTCTTTCTGGCCGCACAGTCCATCTTCGCCTTGACTTCTCTAAACGCCTTCCACCACATCCAACCCACCTTCTCCATGGTCATGCGCGCTGGCCGCTCAAACTTGTGCTCCGCCTCTGGTGCGTCTTCCCAAGCGCCAAAATGGCGACGGAGGAGGACGAGCCACCACTTGACAACAGCAATCGCCCTCTCGATGCCCGTGTCACTCGAGTGTGCGCCGTCTACACACTGCACGAGGAACTTTGCAAAGTAGTCTACGTCGCGTTGGTTCGGAGGTTGCTCCTTGAAACCATCAATCCATGCTTCGATCACGCGCTGCACGTCTTCCGTCTCACTGAAGTACAGCTTTTCGCCCTTCTCCTTGCCTTGCTGCTTCAGCGTCGGAGGCTCGATGTAGACCGCTTTGGGAGCCGGAGGAGGGCGGAAGACGACGGAGGGCGACTTTGATGATCGTTTACCACGTGTGCTAGTGGGTTTCAGGATCTTGCGTTCCCCAGTGTACAGAGTCACTCCAGGTGCGCGATGTGCGGCGAGCTGTTCACGTTGCATCTCGGGCGGAAGGGCAGCGAAAACGTCTGGGTCGATACCATACTTGCGCAGCTCGTTCTTGGTAACGCTCACAGATGACGCGTACACGCGCTTGGCGAACAGCTTATTCGTGGGGGACAGTAGCGGTCGATTGCGAGGGGCGAGCTGGCGAGTGATGCGCTTCACGTTCGTACCCTTGACACTTAAATTGAACTTCTTGGCGGGTTCTAAGGTTGGCGAAGGTGTAAGACGTTTTGGCGCAGGACCCGGTGTCGCAGAGCGGCGCTTATACTCCGCTTCAAGCTCTTTTCGCAACTCGTCCGGAAGGGCGTCGAATACCGACATGTCCACCTGAGAGAATGAAGGCAAGTCAACCTCCGCCTTCATACGCTCTTTCCCTTTGTTAGGCTTCTGGACGATCTGCACGTCGTCGTCATCATCATCGCCTTGGGACGGCGGCTGGACCGCGATGTCGGGTGCTTGATCCTTACCCGGTTGAGCTGCATCGCCGTCTTTCGATGGAGCATCCCTGGCATCCCGCTTGGGAGGATCAACACGTTTGAAGGGCAAGACCGCTTGGCCAAGCTCGGCCTCGTGTGCACCTGAGGCTTTCTCGAGCTTCTGGATCTGTATCCCGATGCCACGCAGCTCCTTCGGGTCGAAATTGAAGCTCTTCAGTAACCTCCAGGCATGTTCGCCAATGATTTTGTCGTCGCTTGTCGCACGCCCACCAGGCGCCATCAGGGGCGCTTGTTTATTGTAGGCTTCACAAATCCCATGTCCAAGAAACTGGCGAATGGAAGAATGTACTGAGAGATCAGCACATGTACGCCGCACGCAAGTATACTATACCTTGGGTGCCTCGACGGGTGCACTGGGATCTCGTACCAGAACCTTCAAGGTGAGGGACCGTCCACGCATGTAGATGCTGTTCAGCCTACGCGACACCTCTTCCGCCATCTGGTAGACAAACGTCTCCGCCTGTTCGTTGTTTTCGAACCGTATACCATACTGAACCGCCGGTCACAACATTTACCCGCCACCAGAGTAGAAGACACTTACGTTAATGTCACATGAGACAGACTTCCTCGGCTTGTCGCTCTCGAGTTGCCGATCGTCGACGCCCCGAATGGCTTTGTACAGCGTCTCGCCCGTCCCCTTGCCCAAAGCCTCGCACAAGGCGGCCTTGCTCTTCTTTGCCAACTCGCCGAGATTGGTGGCCCCGAGCTTCTCAGCAGCCTTCTGACGGGCTGAGTAGCCGAAACCGTGCAGGTCGTCTATGTCGAGCGAGGCCATGAGTTCCGGGACATCTTTCGTTCGGAGGTGGAACGAGCCGGCAGGTTTGGCTTTTCGAGACGCGAGGCGAGCAAGCATGATGTTGTTCGCAATGCCAATGCTGACTGCACCGTTGAGCTTCAGTTGAGTACTGGCTCCACAGATCCACACGCAGCCACGAACCTTCGCATCCAGTCACTTGCTTGACCTGCGCTCGAATGGCTTCAGCGAAATCTCTAGCAGGGTCGACAGCCTCCTGTGCATCATCTGATCGCTGCGCGAGTTCGGCGCGTATACGAGCGACACTGCTTGTCACGTCGATGAGCGCCTCATCTACGGAAACGGCTTGGAGGTCGTCCGCATGAGCCATGAGGATGGTGTAGAACTGCAGCGACAATTGCTTGTAGCTGCAGATCGACCATGAGAGACAACCTCCACGGAGAGAGTAACCGTACCCACCGTTGGAACTCGTAAGGTATCGTTATGACTGTCGGGCATAGTTTGCGAGCCTGCTGTAGACTGACATCCTCGTGAATAACCCATCACAAGCGCATTCGACGTATGACGAACCTCATACCGCCTTTGATCCCAAACTCGCGTGCTTCGTAGCTCGCACTAGCAATTTCGCTGGTGCTCGACCCGCCTCCAGTATTGCCCTGTGAATGGCACACCACCACAGGCTTGCCACGAAGATGCGGGCGATCGACTAGGCCAGCAGAGACGAAGAAGCTGTCAAAATCGCAATGCATGATGATCCGCTCTTCGTCCACAGACTTCTCCTTGCCCTTGCCCTTACCCAACTGCCGCTTGACCAGCCGCGCCCCGCGCATGCTGACGTCGCCCTCCAGCTCACCGCTGCCGAGTCCCCGTCCACCGAGGTTCTCTTGAACAATGAGGTCGACGGCGGTCTGGCTGGCGCTTGGTACTCCACCCTGTGTCGAGAGACCGTTCCAAGCGTCCGTCCCGCCGTTCTCGGCACGTTCCTGTGCCTCTGCGACAAGGTTCTTCAACTCTGCTTTCCATGTGGAGAGGTGATGCAATCTGGAATTCTTATAGTAGCCCTCAATGAAATCCGGGGCGACAGAGGTATGTGCCGCTCGCCACGCCGGATCCTGCATGGCGCGCTCAGCGTTCGGGTTCGACCTGAATGCGGCATATCCGGGGATGCGCGCAGCCTCTTCGGGAGAAGCGGGATCAGTGATGTACAATGAGCGCGTGGGCGTGGTGGGTGTGGACTTCAGAGGAGACAGGACAGTCTGCTTCTTGGGCGTCTGAGGCGGGGTGATTGGATTGGAGGAGACTCGGGAGGGGCCTGCCTCGGGTTCGATAGACCGTTCGTTATCAGAACGCGATCTGGGCTCCGGAGTAACAACGCGTGCTGGCTCGGTCTTGCGCTGAGTAGGCACCCGCGTCGGTGCAGGAACGAATCCATCAAAAAGCGACTTCTGCCCGACCCTGCGCCCTTGAGCGCCCTCGACGCGTTCGCCAGGACGGAAGATGTAATCTTGCCAAGGAAGGAGGATACCGGCCTGGACGCTCTCTACTAGCCAATCCGGCCTGACGACCTTCATGTTCTTGAATTCCCGTATCTTTGCCGGCGTCAGAGAGCAGGTGATGATGTGCGTGCTAGAGAAGGAGCACATGAGCGCGTTCAAAACCATATGGAGAGCTCTGGGTGGAGGCTTGCATGGGACCTTGATAGACTCACACCAGAGATTTCTTGTCCAGATACGCATGGTAGATCCCACCATGTTGGACGATCATCTGCCGCAGGTCCTGCACGGAGGGCTCAGTCCAACCATTGATCTGCAACAAAAGTGCATGAGTAATGGCGTATTACACAATGCATTGAGACACACATAGATCTGTAGCCCCCGGAAGATCTTGTCATGATTGTCAGACCCTTCCCCGTCAACGTCCATCTCGGCGTTCTGAATCTGCAGCTTCGCCCTCTTCCTGGCCATGTATTCTCCAAACTCGCCAAATCTAGAGGCGCCGTAGGTATATGAACCTAGATAGGAGCCTTTATCGTCGCCGTCCTGCACGTCCACGGAAGTCAAAACTCCGTGATACTGGATACCTTCCTCAACGTCGAGATATTCGGGCGACCGAGATCGCTTCAGCTGCCGCTGCGCAAGGAGAGGAGGCGCATCATCATCCTCTTGTTTGGGGCGTTGCGCTAGAAGGGGAGGCTCCGACTCCTCTTGAGAGGCGGTGGCCAACGGTATTTCAGTGATAGCCTTCAGAAAGTCGGGGTCGTCATCATAGTAGTCAGACGAGGAACTCTTATTTCGTGTCAGTTGCGACATCTTGTCGAATTGCAGTGGCCATAGGACGTCGGAATCAATAGCACGCGGGGGAAGCCAAGTCAGCCGCAGCCGTGGAATGGTGAGAGGAGTCGAGGCAGGCGCGTAAGCGCCGGATGTATGTTTGGCAGCAGCGACTGGACCAAACAAATCAGACGCGAAAGTGGCACGGGCGTCTCTTTCGCCACCAGCACGCCTCCATCATGACTGAATTTGTCGTGCGACATGAGTGACTGCGACACCCGCCGGACCAGGCGGACCTCCTTCAGGCTCCTGTTTGTCCAATCATCATCGCCCTACGCGCAGCGTTGACGCCCACCTCCCGGGCGGTGTCGCAAACATGAAAGCTGTGTTCGCAGATCACCGGATTTCGTGTTCGTGACCTGGCCGCACAGGCCTTGAAGGACAACTGTCAGCATATACAACCAGACTCTACATTTCTCTTCCGTGCCACTCTCGCTCACCCGCTGCCACCCGTTCGTTGGCTATCATGCCTGAAGGGTACGACTATCTTTTCAAGCTCCTGCTGATCGGAGACTCCGGAGTCGGCAAAGTGAGTTCCAGACATCCCGCCGACGTCCGACTGCGTCCTGGTTGGTACTAAAGGGCGGTCTCCCGTTGTGACAGTCATGTCTCTTGTTGAGGTTTGCCGAAGACGCCTTCACGGACAGCTACCTTAGCACGATAGGAGTAGACTTCAAGATAAGGACGATCCCATTGGAAGGAAAGACCGTGAAACTGCAAATCGTGAGCCTTGCGTCGTGTACCCCATACCTGGTCGTACGACTTTGCTCACTGTCCTCAAAGTGGGATACTGCTGGTCAAGAACGCTTTCGCACGATTGCTGCTGCCTACTATCGCGGAGCGCATGGCATCATAATGGTCTATGATGTTACAGAGATGGGTGAGCCCGATTCCGGAGTCACCCTTGCTCATCCCATCCTCAACGCGTGATACTGCAGAAACGTTCACCAACGTCAAAATTTGGCTTCGAGAGATTGAGAAAAACGCATCTGAAGGCGTTAAAAAGCTGATGATCGGAAACAAGTCCGACCTCGTCGAGAGGAAGGTTGTGGAGTACTCCATCGCGAAGGTCGGTGTGAACCCATCTCCGGACAGCTCGCACACCTCATCCTGTTCATGTAGGAATTTGCTGATAGCTTGTCAATACCCTTTATCGAGACTTCTGCCAAGAACTCAACAAACGTGGAAGAGGCCTTTATTATGATGGCAAAGACCATCAAGGACGAGTACGTCGTGTCCAGCCAAAATACAGACTTCGCAACTGAAAATTACCAGCGTCGACACGCAGCCACAAGAGTCTTCGGGTAACTCGAAGTCAACAACAATCACTCCTGGACGTAGCCTTCATCATCATCACCATGAGCCTGATGGCTGCCATTGTTAAGCCGCCTTGCATGTTAGTCGCCGTCTATCCCTTCCGGCTTGTAGACTTGCCATGTTTCAGTTTGCCTGTTTTTGTTTCACGACGGATGCCAATTCTATTAGTATTGGAGGACTGTATCTTTACCCCCTTCACCTGGCTTATATTATCCATATAGAACCCTGACTTCCTCTGTAGCAAGGCTGGACCGCGCATCAAATTTCGCCGCTGATTTTGTTGTTCTATGCTCGCGAAAGCTCACTACATTGACGACTTCTTACCCGAAGATCCGTGACCTATGCGGGGGGCGATGATTGACTTGTTCAAGAACACTCTTATGCAAATGAGCCACCTTATGCAAATGAGCCACCTAGGTATCACTGCATGGACGGTCTTGGACTTGATAATTGTTTGGCCAGAGTATGCAGAGCTGTATGCTACCGACCTTGAGCCCAGGGAATGACTTATGACTGAGCTGTAGGAATACTGTAGCTGTAGTCCGTCCTCCGCCTAACCCTAACCGGATGACGGAAGTCACGTGTGCGGTGCAGCAAGAACCCCGTTGCTAGGTTAGGGCTAGACTTCCGGCGCTTCACGGTCGCTCAGGGGCAACTAGCAGCCACAGACGCGACTTGTCTTCTCCTAGCTCGGCCTCTTCCTCCTCTCGTGGTGCTCGTGGTTTTTGCTCGTCAAACTGGCGTTGCTAGGCCACCTAAGTGCGATGGATAGTGCGAGAAGCAACTCTCCTCAGTCCCAACGCAGCGAGGAAGATGCGCAGGAGAGGATCTTCGTCGCCAATGGTCGACCCGTCTTCTTCTACCTCTACGGGACCAACGAACCGGACTCCGATGCTGCCCTCAAAGAACGCGAACGCGAGCAGCTCTTTGAGGCTATAACTGTGAGTGAATGGGCAAATTCGGCGCTATCCACAATTGTGACCAACAAACAGCAACACGGCGGGCAAGTCACCGATGCCGAGCGTGATGCCGAAACTATCATAGTCAATGAACTCGGCGTCGCTGCACTGAGCAAGAAGTATGAGTTCAACCGAACTCCATACGTTGAAATGCCATCATTTGTCTGGCGGTGCATTGCGCAAGGGCGGTATGAGCATAAGCCAGTTATGAAGATGCCTTTGAGCGGCCGGCACACCGGGAGGTGAGTCTCATTACCTATTGTTCACGGTACATATGGCAATTTCTAGTCCTTCAATCTTGAGCTGTCTCTGCGTTTACCTTGGGCAGATGACGACACAGAGCCTTTCCCAAAGCGTCTGTACAGTGCTACAGAACTCATCGCTCTGAATAACGTCTTTGCGACGGCTTGAAATCACTGTGGTCGGAGTGCTTACCCTCTGACAGATCGCGTATGAATTTTACTCATGAAGATGACATGAACCTATGTCGCTGGATTGCTAATACTATGCCGCACCCGGTCGCTGGCGGTCGACACGGTATCAAGCCTTACCTAGCCCTCGTCGAGAAAGCTCAATACGTGAGTGTATCCAGCTCGCCTGATCGATCGGCGCCCCCCATTGAATCTGCTTCAGAACGACTTGGACTACAAATGGGCAGCGCGCCATCCAGCCGACTCCTGGCGGCAGCGCTACAAAACCCAGCAGCACCGCTTCGACCCCATCATCGCGGCGATGGTCAAGGAGAATCCTCCGCCCGCAGACGGGAAGGGCGTCTGGCCATACGATCGGCGGGTCAACAACAATAGCGTCTATGCCCGCATCTCACGGCTCAATGCCATGGCCCAGTGGCAAGGTGAGGAAGAGGCGGAACCGCGCGAGGCTCAGATGTCGCTATCGCCAGAGCCTGTCGACCTCGGTCAGGCTGCATCTGATCACGAGCGTCGCGAACATAACGAGCGCTTGCCTGTTGGGTACGGGCCCCCGCGTGCATCAGCGTCCTCCGTAGAACAAGCGCGGGGCAGGGTGCACTCAGCGCCGTATTCGGGGCCAAGCCGCGCAGCTGAATGGCCAGGCTCGATGTCCAAGGAAGAGAAGGGCGAGTTCGCAGATTCTGACATGGACGACGTGGAGTAAATTGTCTCATTCCGTCCGATGATATCCTGTCTCACAATGATGCAGCGACGCAGCAGACGATGGCCATCGACCAGGTCCTGAAGACGGAGGGCCTTCCATGTCACAGCGTACTCCTTCCGCATCCCCTCCACGCCGTCCCGCTCAGCCACCGGAGAGACGGGCCTCTAGACAAGTACCATCAGGTCCTCGGGAGGGTGCGAAGCGTGTCTTCGCCGCTCCCGCCGCTTCGCAGGTGCCGATGAGCTCCCAGGCAACCCTCGTCGGCCCCGTGCCCACCCAGTTGCGAGGTGCGCCCTCAGCGGCGAAGCTCCCTTCCGCTGCTCCGGCTCGAGCTCGACATGCAGCTGTCGAGATCGACGATGAGGATGGTGCTGGTACCGGTGCTAAGGTGAATACCCGAGCAGGGAAGCGCAGACGGATTCAGCCTGTGCCGGAGCCGCCTGCGGTGCAGCCTGCACCGCTCAGAAAGACTGGCCTCGGGGCACGCTCCGCGCCTCGAAAAGCAAACGATGTCGCGAGGCCGACTATGGCTGTGGCGAAAGCCGGCCCTTCTACCAAGCGTGCTCTGAAGGCGCCTATGCGTGCCGAGGCCCAGGAGGAAGAGGACGGAGAGCAGGGAGCGGAGGGAGACCTGGCGTCCATAGGCGGCGGCAGGGATGGTGACACTAGCGATGAGGACATCGAAATTAATGGAATGGCGGTTGAGGAGGACGTGTTCGCGCCCCAGTCCAACATTGTAGGTCCCACCCTGGAGGAAGAGTGGGAGGTGGAAGAGCTCGTCCAAGCAACCGCAGAGGCCACTGGAAACGCCTCGCTCTCCGAGACGAGCGAGGTGCTCGATAGCGACGACGAGCGCAGCCGCCAGAAACTCCTTCCAAGCCGTCCCCCCATTCCGCCGCCGTCTGAAGGCAACAACCGCACTAGCTCGCATGCATCTCGGAGCCGACGATTGGTCGACCACCTTGCTCAAACCGCGGATGACGAACTCTTTGCTCATACCCTAGACCTGGTCGGACCCGCACCCCGACGGCATCCTGTTACTCCACTTTCGAGGCCCACTCCGAAACGCCAGGGAACAGTTGCATCGTCGACATCGTCGATCCCGGACGTCCCTCTACCGGGAACGAGGGCGTCCGAGGAGAAACGGCGGGCAAGGGAGAGTGAAAGGTTCGAGCCGTACGTCCCTCCTCCCGGGTCGAGAGCCGCAAGCGCACAGAAGATGCAATTACGTTCGGGACTGACTATACAGAGGGGGTGAATTGAATGAAGTTCTGTTCGCGTTGTGTTCCCTGCGAACGACGGTCTTTTCTTGCTAAGTCCTACAACTAAGCTTCTCAAACTGATTACGTTGGAAATGTATATATAGTACTATACCTTCGGTTCAAGCTCCATTACAGACCTGCGAGCAGTCGAACATGTACTCTTCTATCAGTCACTCTAATCTGTACTCTATGTCCTTCGATCCTAACCCGGCTTGCTGCCTCGAGCCACGAACCATTGGGTCTCCTCCCCAGTAGCCGTCATCCTCGCCTTGAACGCGTCCTTGAGCTCAAACTGGGCTAGCCCCGCACCTTCGAACGCCCGGCGCATACTCTCTTCGGTTAAGCCGTGCGTGTGGGCGACGATATGATGGTGCGTCTCCTTGAAGAGCTCGTGCCCGTCTGGCGCCGCTTTGATGTCGGTGACAAGGAGAGAGCCGCCGGGCTTGAGGAAGTGCACTAGGACCTGTGTTGTTTCCTCTATCGAGGGGAAGTGGTGATAAGACGCGCAGCACTTCAAGCATCCGTTCCGCATAAGTCAGTCGCGACACGGCATGCCAACTTTCGCCGGGATCGTACTCACCACGACAACATCGAACTTGGCATCATCTAGCTCGCCTGGTTCACCTTTCAGCTGGACGCACACCGCCTTCATTTCCTCGGGCGTGAGTCCCTGGTTTGAGGCGTTGACATTGTACTGTTCCACCGATGCCTGGCTGATGTCCACCCCGACGATGCTCTTCACATAGGGACAAAGAGCCTGTGAGAGCATCCCTACAATCGCCGAGTGCCCGTTACAAGCGACGCCTCGCATATACAGCGACGCCTTTCCAAGCACATACCTGTTCCGCAGGCGTAGTCTAGCACCTCAGTGGTGTCCTCGTCAAATAGCAGCGGGTACGCATTGCGCATCGCGGCGACATTCCTACGCCCGAGTTTGCGAGCTTCCTCACGATGGTGGTGATGATGGCCATGATGCTCGCGGTGTGGCGTACTCCGTGCCTGTTCGTCGAAGTATACCCTATTTGCTGCAGCAAAGTCGTGTTGTCGCGAACTTCCGCCTGCCATGGGCGTGATGCGAGTGGCATCCCGTTCAATGTACTGCTTCGATGCCACGAGATGGCAAGGGGGAAGTCCGATTATATCGGAACCCGTGGGAAGTCATATATTCAGAAGGTGGGCGGTGAGTGCCTCGCCATCTCGTTCTCTCCTCAGGCCTCATGACGTTGCTGGATAGAACTTGAACAGTCCGCACACAATGCTACTCAAGCGATTCCATCACTCCCCCGGATTGGCATTATATTCCCCGCAAGTTACGAATACCAGCCATCTCTCCCTTGCCTTCTCCGTGGGTTTCTCTTTCTCTCGCCCCTTCCCGGTATCATGGACGATCGATCGAGATGACTGTGAGGGTACCCGCAACTTGGGTGGCAAAACTACTGGTTCATCGCACTACTCATTCAGTTGCGTTCTCGCTCCTACTTCCTATAGGGAGGATACATGCACAGCACAAAGATAGACAGCGAGTCTTCGAGACTAGGACTCACTTGTTCATTGCAGGCTTCACTCCTCTCGCGAGGAACATGACGAGCTCGGGTCCTTGATCGTTCCACCTCCCCGTATACACATCCTTCATCTCAAACTCGGTCAGTCCTGCCCCTTCGAAGACTCCACGCATAATCTCTTCCGTCAAACCGTGCTTGTGCGGGACGAGGTGGTGGTGCGTCTCGGGGAAAAGGACCTTGCCGTCCGGGGCAGCCTTGACGTCGGTGACGAGGAGCGATCCGCCGGGCTTGAGGAAGTACGCGAGCACGCGGGTCGTCTCCTCGATGGAGGGCATGTGATGGAAGGAGGCGCAGCACTCCCAAAGCACGTCCGTCCAAGTCAGCTTTTGTCAAGTCCGAAGAAGTCCGAAGCATGACCATACCGTGATAAGGTCGAACTTGGCGTCGCCGAGCTCTCCAGGCTCGCCTTTCAACACTGCACAGACAGCCTCCATCTCGGACGAGAAGCCCAATTCCACAGCCCGCCGGTTGTAGACAGCGACGCTGCCTTGGCTGATGTCTACGCCGACGATGTGCTTCACGTAAGGGCGCAGGGCGATCGATATCAAGCCTACTCCATATACCAGCGGCGCTCAGCTCGCAGACATTGTGGATCAGCACGAAACGACCCGAAATCGACGTACCGGTACCGCAAGCGTAGTCCAGGACCTCCGTGCGCTCCTTGTTGAACACAGCGGGGTAGGCGTTGCGCATTGCCTCGACACTGATGACGCCAAGCTGACGAGCTTGCGGGTGTTCTTCTTCGAGCTTGTCGGCGTGCTCGTTGAAATACGTCTTATTTGCTTCCACGAAGTTGTGGCCCTCGCGATGGTGCAGGGAAATGGGTGTCGGCTCAGACATATCTGGAGAGCAATTACCGCTATAGATGAGGATGTGGGGGCAGCGATAGCACTTTAGTACAACGGCTTCCCGCCTGCTTTACAACATGGCCACTTGAGTTTGTGATATATATAGTGCGCGTTCGCGGTTATGCTCGCACTCCCGGGGCGTACCGATGCGGTACTCATTGCAGATCCGTAGCACAGCTGCAAAGAACTGCGATCGGCTAGAGGCGATCACGGTACCTGACTCCACATCCTTAGCTCGTTGAGGAGACTGTCCTAATGCCAGAACGTGATCAAGCCGGAGAGAGGGGGGGGGGGGCCGCAGCAGCAGCATTGAGCAGCATTTAGCGATGAGCGAGTCTCCTGAATTAGACATGGTACATGACACGAGATCCAGCGGGCAGAAATTCGTTCCTACAAGAAACGTTGTTACTTCGCAATTCTCCTTAGGTAGCCTGCGGCAGTCGACATCCTCAGCAGCTGGGAGCGCGTAAGAACACTCGATTGCACGCACTTTGGCTGCATTGGCCTTGCGCCTCCCACGGCGTCTACGCCGCGGCTTCCGCCCTCCAACTTGAAGATGCACATGGACCAGAAATTCTCTCAAGAGCGGGTTGTACCTCGCTTGATCGATGGGAAATACCTTTCCCGTGTTGCGGATGTACTTGGCCAGCTCTTCGGAGGATGCGAATATCCTCGGCCGCGTCTGGGTCTTGTAGGAGTCGACAAGATCAACGAGGTTCACGTATATCCCATGCAGTGCCTGAGAGACGCAGATGCCAAGATAAGAACCGCAGAGGAGTGTGAAATCCTCAGGAGGGCGGCGTCCACTCACTCGGTGACATTCCGTCGTGCTCCCCAGCGGCAAATTCTCGCCGACGCCGAGATGACGGCAGAGTTTCTGCCACGCTTTCAAGCTGTCCTTGTTCGCCCCGAACTCCTCCTCGAAGTCCTCCGTGACCCACGCCGCGAGCAGCTCCCGCCGCTTCTCTTTGTACGGCTTCGACTTCTTCTTCCACCCGCTCAAGATCGCCAGGCGCCGGAACTCGGCCACGAGCGAGGCGCTAACGTCCCGTTTGAACTCATCTGCCGCCACGGCCACGGGCAGCAAGGGGAGCGCCTCGTCGGGAACGAGTTCCCGCGCCGTGGGTAGCGATTCGGATAGGACGGAGTCAGACATGGAGGCCGCGAGGGTATAGGGCGGGGTATTAGCTTTGAGGGCCTGCGGGGTCTTTATGTGTCGCCATGCTGATGTGTGGCTTGACAGCGCCTCCGTTATAACCTTCAGGGCGCAGAGGACCGCCCGAATGACTTCGCCGACGCAGAAGCACTTCCCATATGGCAGACGTATCAGAGGACTTCGGCAGCAAAGACCTTTCCTTCTGTGTGGGGCCAATTCTTCAACCATGCTCAACTGATCAATGCTTAGAGTGACCACCCCAGCGAAACGCATCTGCATAGTTCCAGTACGATGGAAATGGTGCAACAGAGCACATACGTACGATACATGAAGTAGCGAGAGTTGTCATGATCCCACCGTCGTATCAGCAGGCGCACTTGCGGTAGGGCAAACAATATTCATCCACATAGAGAAGAATCGTCTGATGGGACATTGAGAAACGGCACGCACATGGCACCAGAGCCTTAGCTGTCATCTAGACAGCAAACACGAGACTCACCTTCGAAGTCGCATCAGTCAAAGACAACGACTAGGAACTGCCTGAGCAGCGGGTTGGCCTTAGCCCGTTCCTTGGGAAAAATTTTTCCGGTCTTGCGAATATAGCTTGCCAACGCTCCGGCCGAAGTGAACGTCTTCGGCTGGGTATTTGTCCTCTTCGAATCCACGAGGTCGACGAGGTTCACATACACGCCCTTCATAGCCTGCAGCGGCGTCACTTTAGCGCGCAGCGAGAGTTACGCTGCCGTAACACACCTGCTTGCATTTCTTGATGCTCGTCGGAATCTCGGTGAACCCCAGAAGCCTGCATAGGTCCTGCCAGGCGTCCAAACGGGACTCGGTGGTGCCCCAGAAAGCAGCAAAGTCTTTCGAGACGGCCGCGCCGTAGAACTCCTTGCGCTCGTTCTTGTACTTGACACTCTTCTTGCCCCACCCGTTGATGAGCGCAAGCCTGCGAAACTCGTCGGCAAGCAGCGCAGTTGGGTCCCGCTCAAACGTCATGCTGGCCATCGCGGACTAGTGAGCGGAGATGGGTCTAAGGAGGGCGAACGGAGGTCATCTTTCGACTTGCTGAGAGGGATTGAGTGTTATATATGTAGCATGCCACGAAGCTCACTCGTGTGCGGAATGCCACCTCGAGGCATACGCATTCACAAGGGAAGCTGTACTCGCTGGCCTATGGGGCACCGCTGGTAACTGTGACATGATCGTGGTCGAGAAGCAGAAGTAGAGCTTGCATGGCGCCCAGCCTCAAGGCCTCAAGGCCTTACCTCTGCCCTGCGCAGATCAAATGCCGGTGTGCATTGTAGACAAGTTCTAAACATCCAAGACTCGGGAGGCTTACTCACTTCAGAGTGAGATCAAGGAGAGAATATAGCAATGAATTGCGGGATATGGTGGGCTATAGGGCTACAATTGCCAATTAGGTGGTGACGTGCAGGAAAGATGCAGGCCGTCAAATACTAGGTATACAAGAGTCTATCTCCTAAGGATAGTCAATGCACATGTCTGTCCGAGGTGGGCGTAAAATATGATAGTAGTCCAAAACTCGAAGGGTAAACACTAACAGCGAGACTGTACGCGAGAAAAGGTCCTATCGCAGGAAAGGATTGCGCGAGCCACCTGTGTTCGCAGGCTGCAGCCAGTACGTTCCACGCTGCGGAGGCGACTCGGGCTGTACCGGCTGCGTGACCGACCGCGCATACTCCTGCGCGGGCGTAGGTGCCGAGTATGCAGGCTGCGCAGGCGGGTCGGGGGTCAGCCAACTGCTGTACGTCGTCGTGTTCGAGAACCGCGACGGCAGCAGGTCTGCGGCGTTCCGCACCGGTTGGCGGGGCTCGGGTGCGCGTCGCGGTTGGCCGGTGACCTGTGAGTACAACGACTCTTGCGCGACGAGGTCGTTCGTGACTCGGTCGCGGCCTCGATCGGAGGAGCCCTTGCTGCTCGCTTTGTGCGAAAGGCGGTCAGTGTCGTACTCGCGTAGTGACGGCAGCGGCGACGGCGCGCGGCTCGAGCCAGCGCGGGAGTACTCGTATGCACCGATCAGTTTCTCCATCTCGCGATCGTGGCGGAGCGACGACTCGCGGCGCGGATCGCCTAGCTTCTCGATGTCGCGGTCGTACCGTGCCTGCTCTGCAGCGCGCAGCTTCTCAAGGCGAATGTCCTCGTGCTCAGGCGGTGGCATCATCCATCGCTGGCCCTTCTTGTGTCCGAAGAGCCGCTCGCCGAACCGGACGAGGCGATACCGCCATGTCTTGTAGTGATCCAACTTCTTCGCCGCAGCGAAATTGGCGGTCGCGGCAGCGCGGCGCTTGCGCATGCGCCGGCGCCAGCACATGAGGAAGAGCACGAAGATGAACGCGCACCCAAGCGCCATGAGCAGAATCTCCCACCATTGCAGAGGGCGCCTGACAACCGTAGTCTGAGATGAGGGAGTCGTCGATATTGGTGTATCGATGCCGGTGATAGTGGGGAGGGGAGATTTGGAGGATGTATCCGAAGGAGGAGGAACCACGACGAGGTCGGAGAGACAGACCCCAAGCCCTGAGACGACGCTTGAAGTGCCGTTGCAATTGGCCGCTACGCAGGTACCACCGCGCAGCACCTGACTTGAACTGGAGCAGGCAAGACAGTTGCTCGGGCCCGCACCAGAGCAACTCGAGCAGCTGGCATCGCATGACTGGCAAGAAGAGGACGTCTTGTCAAAGTACTGCGACTTGCTGCATGTGGGAAGGCAACGGCCGTTGGTGAGCACGGGGCGGTCAGGAGGACAACTAGAGCACTGGTTAAACGAGCTTCCGGTGCACGTCGCGCAGTCTGGATGGCAGGTGATGCATTGCCCCGACGAGCTGAAGGAGTTTGAGGGACAAGAAGCGACGCATTTCCCATCTGAGGCGAGCTGGTTGTTCGCGCATGTCAGACAAAAGGTTGATGATCCCGCGCAGGTGCTGCAGGATGAGTCGCAAGCTGTCAAATAGGGAGGTCAGACGGTAGGGGAGCTGACACCAACCAGAGACTTACCAGTACACGTGACGTTGTCTTGCGGGCTTAGGAACGTCCCCGACGGGCAGCTCTCGATGCACTTACCCTGGGAGAGGACAAAACCAGGCAGGCATCCAGTGCATTGTACCTGGTCGATGGTCGAGGCCACGTTGAAACTCGAGTACTTGCAAGTCGTACATTTGGACGGACAAGCTGCGAGAAGAGTGAGTTTCACCAATCGACTTCAAGCGACCTCACGACCTACCATCGCACTCATGCTTGTTGTTGTCCGCGACCAATGAAGACCCGTCGCAGACGCCATTACCGTCCGTGCCGACGCAGTTCCCGTTCAAGGTGTACTTGCCAGCGCCGCAGATAATGCAATCATTCGAGGTAGGACCGGAGCAAGTCTGGCACAGAGGCGAGCAAGGCTCACAAGACGTGCCATTACTGAAGCTGCCGTCAGGGCAGACAGTGCCCGTTGAAGTCGTGGCCTGAGCCGCGAAGCACTGCGTGCGGTCGTTCGCGTCCTGGGTGAAGCCAGACTTGCAAGAGATGCAGTCGCCATTCCCGTCCGCACATTGGGTGCAGCCCAATCCGCAAACTACAGCAATCAGTCAGTATCAGAATTGAGCGACCTAAACAGCACTTCTCGCATACCTTCGCAATTGCCGTCAGAGTCGAGGAAGAATCCGGTGGCGCACTTGGCGCAAGCCGTGCCGTTGTCCGCTGCGGTCCAGCCGGCGTTACACGTGCACGAGCCGTCAGAGTTGCACACCCCGTTCAAGCAGTTGCATGTCGACGGCGCGTTCTTGATCGTAGGCTGGAGACAACGTCCAGTCCCCGTCATCCCGTCATCACAAGACGCACAATCCGCGGGGCACGCCTGACAAGTAGGGCCGAAAAACCCAGGCGCGCAGGTTTCGCATGATGTCCCGTTGAAGCCGGCGGGGCAGACGCAGGTCCCAGAGGCCGAGCACACACCCGCACCAGCGCACGGAGGAGAACACGCGGACGACTGGATATCAAGGAGCTGCGAGAGACCAGACGCGCCTGAAGGCAGCTGCGAGACATCGGGCACGCTATCCCAGAATATCACGCGATCGCTCGAGGAGCCTGAGATCGCCACCCATATGTTCGAAGCGAGTGCGAGGGAGCCAGGAGAAATCTTTGAGGTGCTATTTGACGGTGCGGTGGGCAATTGGGAGAAGGTGGCTTGACCAGAGTAGTTCGCCTGCGGAAAGACGGCAACTCCCGGTTGAAGAGCAAGGTTAAGCGGCAGTGACGTGTTCCCCTCGAAACCTGGAGACAGTGATAATGACGCGCTTGAAGAAGTGAGTAGATTATGTAGAAGCGCGGGGTTGGTCGTAGAGGTGTACTGTCCAGGCAGGAGGAGCAGGCTGGTTGCAGCGCCAGGCGCGGATAATATCGCGCCGACTGAGAACGACCAGCGGTCAGCTTCGCACCCTCAAGCCCCTCGACGAAGCCACTCACTAGTAGTATTAGTGTACCCTTCGAGGCATTGACCTGCAACGCAGACTACGTTTGTTGAAGATTGTGCAGCGACCGCTGCGCCGAAAAGGAGCGAAGTCGTGAGGATGCTCGACAACATGTCGAGACGTCTAGTCGATGGTGGAAAGAAAACGACGAAGAGCAGGTGCACGACTCTCCTCAAATGCCCTTCGGTTCATCCCAGATCGTCATGGTTTCATTGTCGGACGCAGAAATAGTTGTCGCAGGCGAAAGGCGTTGTTTGTTGTCCTCGCTATTGTTCTCAGAATAGCGTTAGGCGCCGCTAAGCGCCGGGTAGAGCTTTAACGCCCATAAACATTTGTACTCCTTTCATAAGCGCCTGCTTCAATAGTGTTCCTCTGAGGAGCTCCAGGCTTTGAGATAGAGATCCGCCACTTCATTCCGCGTGAAGGATGCGAGATTTGGCATCAACGAGTATCTGAGTTCAATCCAGTGGTTATCATGCCTAAGCTAGAGGTACAACAGCGACCTACAACAATTGCGGTTACAAACGACGGGTAAGAAACACTTCGACAAGAAGTGCTACATCGGTATATCGTCGAATTTTGAGGGTATGGAACCGAGAGCAGAATGGTATAGGATATGGCCATACCGCGATTGGATAGGGAAAGATGAAGCTGACCTTGCCAAAGCGCCTACCTGTCAGGTGAGGAGGATGTAGTAGTGCTGTCATCTGGAGGTGCGCGGCTGGGCGGTCGTGTCGAAGGACGGGTCGACGCCGTACGCGATTGCGACGCGCCTCGAGATCGAGAGCGGCGCCTGTGACGCTCCTCCTCTGCCCTCTCCTCTTGCGCCCGCATCTCTGCCTCCGCAATGCGGGATCGCTTCGTGCACACAAGCGCAAGAGTGCACGGCAGCGCGCACTTGCAAACATCGTGCACTAGGGCAGCATCGTCGATGACGCCACCAAACCACGTATCCTGCCCGAGCCAATCAAAGCGAAGCAGGGTCTGAGGAAGACGTCCGCCGGGAACATCGTCCGCAGTCGAGCGGTTGTGGTAGTACGACTCGGAGAGCAGGCGCTTCTGCTGTCGAGACGCATTGTCGTACTGCGCCTGCGATATCCGAGTGTACAATGCGGTGTGAATTGCCTCCATGACGTCTCCACACGTTACACCAATTTCCGGGTGTGCGGCAGGCACCTCGATTGCCCAAGGGAAGGAGCGCGACACGAGACGAAGGGACGTGACACGAGGCCAAGTGGCAGGAGCGTTCCGACCCTTGTACCATGATTGACCGCGCCGCTCATCAGAACGTTGGCAATTGCCAGTGGGGAAGAGCATGTTCCACCTCAAGTACTCGCGATCGGTGTCGTCACCGAGCGGTTGAATGAGCGGGTTGATCTCGAGTCTGACTTTGAGACGTTGCACCAGCATAGGCTTCAACACAGGTCCATCTGTGTAGGATTATTAGCAGGAAGCAGGGCAGAGCGGGGAAGCCACATACAGTCTCCGCCTTCCGAGAACTTGTCGAACTGATCCCAAGGCCCCTTGTCCTTCGGAGGGAAGAAGCCCTGTCCATTGCCAGAGCTCGTAGGCTGCATTCTAGGCGCTGCAGGAACGCCGGGGACAGCTGCACCCCCGGGGATAGCTGCGCCTCCGGGATAGAGACCTGGGGTGAAGGGCGGCCATCCCATAGGCATCCCTGCAGGCGGACCAGACATCCCCGGAGGGACCATCCCGCCCATCATGGGCATGTAAGGTGTAGCCATCGGCACGCCCATAGGATAGCCGTAGCCGGGTAATGGCTGCTGAAAGCCGTTGTACGCAGTGGGCCCTCCCGGAGAGACATATGGAGTGGACGGCGGCATAGTCGAGCCGCGAGTGAATGGTGTAGCCCCTGGACCGCCACCGAACCCAGGAGGAGGATATCCAATGTAGTCGGGAGAGAGTCCCTGCGTCTGCGCTGCTGGAGTCTGCGTCTGGGGAAGTTGGACCGGGGGGATCAAGTACGAAGGCGGCGCCACACCGAAGGCTCCCGCCATCATGTATGGTGTGCCCTGAGGAAACTGGTGAGGAGGTTGTCCCCACCCAGGAGTAATTGGAGGATTATTCGGGGAGGACTGGGGTATCACTGGAGGGGGCGGATTGAGAGGCGACGCGGTGCCACCGCCCGGGGAGGGGTAGGGTGGGACGACCGGGGTGAATCCTGCCATGACGAATGGTGTTGACAGTATTCGCTGTGAGTCACAGTCGATCTGTATGCCCGAGGATCTGTGAAGATGATCGGTTGCCGTGGTCCCGACGTCAGTCAAGCAAGAGCAATGCGAGGGCGAGCGGATGGCGGCGCAGACAGCGCAAACATGCCTTTTTAGATCGAGCTTCCGAACACAGCAAGCCTGTTCAGATGAGATGACTCGCGAAGATGGCTACGTGCACGTGCTGCACACGAATCCCACGACAGATCTCCTTGTTCACGGTCAGATGGCGGAACATGAAGGGCTGGGTGCACATGCTTTTTACCTCCGACCTGAGGGCTTTTCGAGGTCTCTTGGCTGTACAGCCCTGCCTATATCTATACCACCTAAGCGCAGCTGTAACTGATTGAGAGCGATAACGTTGCTTTCACAAGGGTCAGATGCGAAGTCGTAGGCGAGGGGTGGAGATTCAGGCCACGTTGGAGTCCCGTTCCGCAGAGTGAATGAGCGCTGTGAACAAGCACGATGCCGGCATGCAGGGCGCAGGGCACGACTCAATGTCAGCGATGTCGCCGATAACAAGCTTACATGCGATCTGAAAGCAGGCTAGCAGCTTACGATGACATGGTTGGCGTTCAAAGATCCGCCATCGTCGCCGGCCGCATCGATGAATCATATATAAGATCGATACAGAAGGCATAATACATGTTCGAGCGGAGAATACCCACAGTAACCGGAGTTCAACAACCCCATGGTTGAGCGTGTCCATTGGCTGAGCAAAGAACTCCGACACAACTCCGCCAACTCTAGCAAGTAACGCACTGCACGTGGAACTTGCACCTTCGGACTTACCCCGTGTATTGCGTCTGGTGAATTTGGGGCTATCATCGCAATCTGTACGTGCCAAAGTGACTCGACAACCACGGGGACGGCAAGACATAACTTGTAACGTCATTTCCTTACGGTGATATGAGCGGCAGACGATTCACTCTGATACGATGACGAAGCGCCGTGCAAGTTGGGTGTAGTCGCAACCTGTGCTGCTTTCGGAGTGGCAGGTGCACACATACTCTCGCCGACTCACCCTTGCCCGTGCTTGCCTAGCTATATAAAAAGCCTTCCGTCAGTAGTACATGTATTACCGCTGTCGCCACGCTGACGACTTGCTCAGTCAATCCCCCTCCCTTCTAACATTCGCACCTAGCACAAGTTCCTCGTCCCAAGTGTTGAATCATATACCATGGACTCGGTGGCGAAATGGGCCGCCGGTAACTCTTGTAAGTTGTGACCATGAATCTACGAACGTCCACTCATATATGCGAGAAGACGGTCCGGTGCTCAGCCAAACCGATCTCTACCTCCTCGACGCCCAGTTGGAGCTACATCCCGTCCTAGCGAACGAGTCACCGTCGTTTCAGTTAACGTTCAATCTGTCAACCGGTATGGGGACACGTTGCTGGTGAAGCATCGGCTCTCAGTAAAGTCCATCCCGCAGGGCATTCTAGCGGTTATAACCCAGAAACGCGAGATCATGATCTTCCCTTCAATCAGAAGGAAGAGCCCGCGACGCTTCCCAGAGTGGAGGAACTCATCATCATCACGGAGGTCTCGCCATGGTGCACCATCGTGAGGAATCCTCAGGGCGTGACGCTCGGCGATGTAGTCACGACGCTTTACAAGGAGTGCGTCCACTCTCAGTCGTAATCTGTGGTTATCTGATTTATCCATCTGGGAACAGGTACTCTGAGAAGTTGGTGACGGACAAAGAGTTTGATTCTTTGCCGCCACGCCAGCAGGAGCAGCTTCGTCGTTATGCTGCGTCTGCTTCTGCAGCTCCCAATTGGCAATTCTACTCGCCCGCTCCTGCACCGCCGACGCAGTACCGTCGAGCTGGTGAGTCATGCTATTTTGGACTTGCGCTGCTACTCACCTGTCACTCGATAGACTGGCTCAGGGAAAAGGTTTTCTTCGACAGGTTGATGAAGAAGGAATCATACAGTAGACAGCGGCTGGGCTACTACGCGCCCAATATCTTCGTTCTCGTTCTCACCACCTATTGATCACCGCCAACTGCACTACATCACCCACCTCTCCCTCATGTATCTTCCGTTCCTGTACACTCCCCGACTTGCTCCGCTGTATCGTCTTTCGGTGGCATTGCCCTCCTCTGTTGTACATCTCATACCTGTCACTGATTCAGGCTAGTCGAATACCACTATCGCCAATCTGCGACGTTACCCATCTGTCAATTACCCAATTAACTCTTTACTTCTCTACTTGCAACACTGGGTCGTACACGACGCAAGGGCATCCACTGTTACGTTCGAGCTCTCCCACTATTGGCCAAAATGGGCGGAAGGAGCGATACGCAAGTCAGTAAGCGATACATCACATCTTCGATGTTCGGCAGCGTTACTGAGGTCCGAGTACAGCATGACAGTCCATGAAGCAACATTTTAAGGAAGTCCGAAGTCCTTGCACACCGCCCTGGCCCTGCAATGGTCCCTCCACATCATTCACAACCCGCACGCCGACGCGTTGACCTGCGTCGCGGTCGCGTTGGTCCTGCCCACCTGCACGGCGGTGCCGTTGGTGAGCTTGTTCAACGCGCTGAGCGCGATGTTGAAGCCCTTGCTGCCCGTGTCGATCGCGAGGACGTTGATGCTCGTGCCGTTGTGGCTGAGCTCCCAGCACGTCCCGCACGCCGCCGAGTTCCACCCGGTGACCGCGGGCGCCCCGCCGATGTTAGGGAACGAGGGGAGGGACCCGAAGGTGGTGAAGCCTGGGCCACAACGCACAATGCGGGTGAGCATGGTACGGTCGTTTGAGACTGAGGGGAGAGCATGGACGCACCCTTTGTGATCAATCCGTTCTCGCCGTCGGAACAGGCGACTGTGGTGAGCGAGCCCGAAGCGTCGTCGTAAACCTCGTCATAGGATACGGAGACGGTGGTGGTCGCGCCAAGGGCGGCGGGAACGACCAAGAGCGCAGCCACGAGGGAGGCGAACTTCATGATGAACGACGAAGTTGGTGGAGTGTCGCTTGCGGGGCAACAGGGAAGTTACTGTCGGCTCGGGACTCGGGGCTAGACACTGCAGACCTACGCTCCCTCGGGCGACCGCTTTTATGCCTGGAATTTGCCCAGGAAGCACTGTAAAGTCCTATACGAGTGGAGCAAGACGATCACCGCGTGGAACGAACCAGGTCATAGGAAGAGTGAATGCATGGCAGGAGCACATGCGTCGGCCAGGCAGCCGTGGCACAGAAAACACCGTGCGCGGCGGGGAGGCGCGCGAGAAGCGGGTTCGAGGCCGCTTCGGGCAACGACCGTCGTGCTCAGAAGGCGGCGGGGAAGTGAGACCGTCTGCGTGGCCGACCGCATGACCCCGCGGAAGCCTGCAGCTGACCGCTTCTGGATGGATTAGGGTCTTAGAGGAAGTTCGTTGCACTTGATAGACCCGAGCCAAGTCCGAAAGCGCCTAGTAGCAGCGTGAGATGCCGTCGCGAGGTTACGTATCCATTCGTGAGGTGCAGCGTGCATACGGTCTGAAGGGGTGATGAGGCTTCACGTCTGACAAGGATCATCCTTCTCAACGATCCGCGAGGCAGCGCATCAGGAAAACCTCACCCGGTCTTTCCTGTCTTCAGACTTCTTTCATCTTTCATACCTGTCTTTGTCTTGAATCCGCTGTCCATAGCTCATCTTTGACGTCCTTTGATCCGTCTTCTAGGCATGGATGCGTTCGGGTACCAGTAGTACTGTATGATTCAAAAGCAAAAGGAGTATAACAAGCAATGCCGGTAGAATTGGAGCGAGCCGCGTTAGGTCATGAGGGGTGCGCAGCCATGCCAGTGACACAGCCGTGGATGGACTCGGACCGCGAACTTGACGACTCGGAGCCCGGCGGTCGTCGAGACTCGCACACTGCAAGGATAGTACCAGTGAGTTCGTCGGCCGCTAGAGAAGTCCGGGAAAGCCTCTTGATGCGGTGCAGTAAACTTGAAGAGCAGATCTGCTGTCATGCCACCGGGCCGACTGTTTGTAGTAGCGAGGATCAGCGAGATTTAGAAGGCTATCTCGTGAGAATGGTGGTCTGCGTACTTATTTACATAGAATCTACGGAAAATGTCTAATGAATCCTCCGGGCCAACTTCGAAACTGGAAGGAATGAATTCGTCCCCTGCTACTCCTATGAGGTGCGCTGCGCGTACTATCGTATCAAGGTGTATGACATCCATCACCGGCTGGCGATGATTATCGAGGTCGGGCGTGACCACCCACATGCCTGTATCGGGATCCGGAGCATCATGTTCTGCAGAGAACCACGCTACGAGTGCACAAGGATAGAGAAGACCCTGGAAACGAAAGGAGAAGAACAGACGTACACGAGCAACATGCAACCCACGAAATCCAGGAAGATCAGCATCCTGTGCTACAAACACGCAGTCGCGACGAGGGCCACCATTCCTCCAAGAAGCCACCGAACGGATGCGCTCTCGGTGCATCCCACGTGGGCCAGAAGGGTCGCTCGGAGCGTAAAATGTTGCTACAGCTGATGGATAGACTGTGATCTCACTTTCGAAGACCGGACAGGTCGAAAGGGGGACGTCGCAGCTGCGGAGAGCGCTACCGGGTGAGAGCTGGTCATAGAGGAAGCGGCGGATTAGATCTGGCAGCTCTGGGACTGAGACCGCCTCTGCAAGCTGTGCAGGCTGCTTCGGATAGCCACGGACTGGCAATGGCAGATACTTATCAGCAAAGGCTGCAGAGATTGAGCGGGGACACCTACCCGGGGTCTTGCACAGTAGACACTCCGCCAGTACAGATGGATCAAACACAGCACCTGCGCAGGCCACAGCATTGTCTGCCTGGTCCTCACCATGGTCAGAATTGTGAGCGCCAGCCTGTAGAGCATCGCCGCCAGTGTCTTCATCACTATCCTCCTCATCAGCGCCCAGAACAAGGTATTGTTGAGCAGCAGAAGACTGGCGGCATTGCAGGGGCTGTGTGGAAGGTGTGACGCGATTAGTGAGGTTGAAATCACCATTACCGTCCACCGCATCGTGGTCGTCGAGTGCGGTAAGGAGGCGCGGCAACCGAGGACATGGCCCTTGGAGCATTCCCCGCGTAGCGAAGTCGACACGGAGCGCAGTAAGCTTGTCAAGCCGCTGATTGATCTGAATGATCTGTCCCAGTGGCTGGTTGCGACTCGAGCGGCGGTACGGATGCTTGACGGCGGTGATATGCTTGGCTTCCATCATAGATGAGCAGAGCCCATTGGGAGAAGCAAAGAGACGGATCAGACGGTGGTAGTGCTTGAGGGAGTGCTGCCGCGGTAGTGAGATGCCTCCCAATCGGACGCCTGTGGTCTCGAAGATTACCCGCTCACGATGAAAGCGTTCCAAAGCGTCGTCGAGTGCTTGGAGTGTATCTTCATCGATTGTATCCCGCCGTGCAAAATAGCAGAAGTCGAGAAATGCGCTCAAGGCGCGCACCATCTGTGCCGGTACATGTCCAGTGATTGCGGGTAGGTAGACCTATGCAACGAAGCCCATTGTGAGTCAATGGTTTGTGGAGATAGCGTCGAGGTTGCATTCTACCTTCATCAATGCTTTGGAGTCGTCGCCAGTCCACTGTTTGAAGCCACGGCCCTCTGGAAAGCGTCGGAGACCCGGAAAGCTTGGCGCCGCAGCGATTCTGCATTAGGCATGGCATGAATAATCGTTAAGAAGTAAACGGGAAAGAAACGAACCTTCTATCAATATCTGCCATGCGTATAGCAGCTCCCGCTTTCCCGTGGGTTAGAACCAAGTATTCTTCGACCCAGCAGACCAGATGATCCTTGAAGGATCCCTTGATGACTTGATGAAGAAGATCCGGGGACAGCAGCTCATGTATATCAGCTCGGGGAAAGTCAGCCGTAAAGGGCTGGATACATGTGAGTACGGGGTCTGATGGAAACTTGAAGCAATATCGTGCAGATAGCTTACTCTTATGTCACCAACGATGCCGTAGTCTTCCCACAAGGTTTTGAGATCAAATGCATTGGCGAGAGCCTCTGTATGCTTATGAGAGCGACGCAGGGCCTGGCCAGTATCGAGGTCTGTCGCCGGTGCAGTGCAGCTTAGAAGGAAATACAATTTGAGATCATCAATTCAGCAGTTAAACACATCTACTACTCACCGAGGGCACCATCCCTGGACAACACATGAAAGGAGGACCTGTTCAGGGTAGTCAGCAATGTATGGCCCGAGACCGTATACGACACGCCGGTAATGCCCATCACCACATTGCACAATATCGAAAGTGGTCATATATGGACGTAGAGAAGCTAGAATGAAGCGCAGAGAAGCATGGAATAGCTCCCGACGGAAACGACGAAAGGTACTATCGTTCTGGTACTGGCGTTCAGCTAAGGGTGTTGCTATGAACATCAAACATCAAGAAGCGCAAGGTGAATATACATACTCTTGGGTATTGCAAGAAAGCCAATGAGCGTTATTGCATTGCGGTGAGCACGCCGCGCACTATTTGTTACACATCCGTTGGACGCATACAGAGGGTAATATTCATTTTGCCCTGTCGCGACTGAGACCGTTGTTTTGTCGCTTCCCAGGATAATCGGGCAGAAGGCTGTTCCATACAGGGTCTCATCCTGAGCAATGAGGTCCTATATAATGACATAAGTTGATGTCCCGACTCGGAATGAAGGTGCAAGCATATATAATGTATCAACACGTACCGCTTGCGACCATGCCCAGTCACCAGTCATAAGGTTGGAATACTGTCGCTTGCCATCCTTTCCATAGCGACGCTGTGGTCCCCAGTCGATGTACTCGGTGAAATCGGGATTGGCAAGTTGATTTCGCATCACAATGTGTGGGTCACGGAACCAAGCATCATATGACCGAACCATCCACGACGGCATAGGGCCATCGGGAATTGGACCATTGTAGGTAATCGAGAAACCGTCCCAGGGGACATCACCAAGGGGGATAGCATCAATGGTGGCATACAGATGGTTATGATTCGCAAATGGAGGCTCGTGCTCATCCGGGAGGGATGATGCCCACAGGTGCATGAGGTCATCAATCTTGCCGCCTGACATCTCTGCACGGCGGTAGAGGAAGTCACCTGTCTCGTATTGTTGCCGTGATTCAAAGGGATAATAGTCGTCGGGATTTCGAGATAGATGAGGGCCAGCAGGACTACCTTTCGCAACGAAATGACCATCCTTGTCGCAAGGCATTCCTGATCCGAGTTATGCAAACCCGACATCGTTCATCAGCTCAATATCATATCATCTACATGCGTCCCAGTAGTGGAATACATACCGTTCATCAGCGGATGATGCTCAACACGCAGCAGGTGCTGCCTCGCTTCTGACTCAGGTAACATATGATGCCTTAACTCGTGGCCCGACAAGTCATCCTGAACGGCGATATCAGTGGGCGGGGATGACCGACGTGAAGTATGTGCAGGTGAAGGTGATCGATCTGGGTCTAAAGCTGGTCCTGTAGGGGAGTCTGAGTTCTCGCAGTCGAGTGATGAAGATGCGGCTGCTGCCTGAGGTGGCCGTGGGTGAGCAGCATTCACATGCCGAGTGAGTCCTGAGTGATCAGAGAAGAGTCGTCTGCATCCACAGCTGGTAAATGGGCATGCAAGAGTCCGAGGGCGGTACCGATATGTCTGGTGGCGTGACTTCATTGTGCAAAACACAGAGGAACCTGGCAGAGCAGTAGACGTACAGTGCCGATGTGAGTACATGGGCTAGGGTTGCCAGATTCCAAGCGGCGCTGACAAACGCACTAGGCAGAGGAAGAATAGATCCAATCATCAGTTACGATCGTGTCGGAGTTGTCTGCGGATGTTCAACTACCTTCTGAGTCACCACTTGGCTGAGGACCGTGCATCGCAACGACACCTGAGTCAAGTCGTCTTCACCGTCCACTCCCTCCCTCTCAGACCATTTACCCTCCTGCAACACCGCAGTTCATTCAGCATGCCAAAGAAACCGCTTGAGCTACCACCTGCCTTAGTTACAAGAGCAGCAAACCATGGGCGCATGGTTGGTAGTCCTGACATGCCACGTACCAAGCGGTCGTCCGAGGAAGTTGCTGCAGAAAAGGTTGCCAAGGAAAGGAACCGTGCAGCTGCTGCAGCAAAGCAAGCAGAAGCAATAGCACAGGTCACTGCCATTGAGGAGGAAGCTGGTGAAGAACAGGGATTGTTTGCGAGCCAGCCGTCGGAAGTACTGCGCAAGTAGTACACCATTACATTTAGTATGCGACGAAGCTAACTGTCAATGCAGAACAACCCGAGCCTACCTTGAAGTTGAAACTCAACCTCTCACGCTTGAGGCAGAGAACCAGTAATGTCGTCGAGGATACCCTAGAAGCTGCTGGAGGCTCAGGTTCTGAATGTTCACTGCTCTTCATATGTATGTCGTTAGCTGACTCCAAGCCTCCCGAACATCACATAGAAACTGCCCTTACGACTGGAACCCTCTTGCAGCAACAGTCATTTGCTATACAGCCTGGGCTCATTAACGAGACAGATGTTGAGAACGGACAGGATGCGGACTACTCTCCAAACAGTGAAGATGGCGAATCAGAGGTAGATATGTCGCAGGAAGAGGGTGCAAGCGACGAGGATTGTTTTGAAGCTGTCTCAGGATGGATTCAGAAACAGAAGAAACGACATGCAAGTAAGAAAAAGGTACCTTCAAGAGCTGGTCGTGCGACTGTCGAAGCAGTCAAGAATGGAACGATAGCTGGGAGCGGCACGTTAGTGTTGTCTCGACCTGTGGGAAAAAGGAAGCAGTGTGATGATACCAGCGCTGTCCAACCGTAAGTAGCGGTCAGTTCACATGTACGCTGCCTTAACGTGATGACTTACCATGTTCACAAGCGTTGTCCCTGCTCCTAAGAAAGCGAAACCGACACAGAAACAGACCGCTTTCGTGACTAACTGGGAGCATGTGCTCAGCGCGAAGCGACAGCCCGCATCATCACTTACCAAGCGATCTGCATCTGTCACTAGCATCGCATCAGCTACCGCACCTCCCAGCAGTGCCGATGGTACCTCTAGCAGCACAGACGACGGGATCATTTCGATAAATCATGCATACGACATTACAGATGACGTACTTGAACCATATGGTGTCCAGGGATCCGAGCCAACCAAGTGATGAAGTCTGAACCTTGAAGGTGTCCTGTAAGCCGCACAAGTAAGATCTTCAGTCAATGAGCGAAGACTATATTGCATATGTAAGTACCTGTAAGCCGCACAAGTAAGACTACAAGTACTTAGTAAGTAATCTGCATAAGTACGCATAGAAGTCATAGTACTTACTCTTCAGTCAATGAGCGAAGACTGAAGAGCTGGGGCAGAGAATGTCCTCCTTATATACAAGTCCAGAGGACGCATGAGTAAGCAAAGAAAAGGAGAGCATGTGATCTACAGTACGCTGAGTAAGACAATGGTGCGAGGATGGTGTAAGTATCGCACCATAGTCTACAGAAATCCAGACAAGTCCGGAACAGCGTAGAACGCACTACAAAGATGTCCGGATGCTAAAGTACAGGTGTATCGTAGAACTGTCCGTAGAACTACCATATCAGGCATATGAGAAGGAACGTCCATGCGGTGCTACACTGCCACCATGCGGCGCTCTGCCGCCCACCATGCGGTGCGTCACCGCCACAGTGCACATCCGGATCAGGTATGGCCAGTACACAAATCCGGAAGTTCAACACTCCCACTCGTTCAAGCTGTGGAGGACACTAAACCAACTCCCTTTGTGAAGCGTTCCAATACGCTATAGGGAACGTTCTTCGTCAGAGAATCAGCTAGTTGGTCCTTTGTAGGTATATAGAAAATCTCGACACTTCCGAGCTCGACTTGCTCGCGAATGAAGTGATACCGAGTTTCTATATGTTTTGTCCGACGGTCAATAACTGGGTTTACCGCCAAGAAGATGGACCCTTGATTGTCCAAGCACATAGGCGTAGGACGAGTCACATCATCTCCCAGTTCATCGCCGAAGGTACGAAGCCACATCAACTGACGACAAGTGTCTGAGGCAGCCTTATATTCCGCTTCGGTCGAGGAGAGCGAAATTGTCGGCTGACGCCTCGATGCCCACGATATAGCACCACCTGCCATCAAGAAGACGAAGCCCGTGGTTGAATGCCTGTCGTCGCGGTCCTCAGCCCAGTCGGAGTCTGAATAAGATAACAGACCATCGTTGGAAGCACCGTTGTAGCGCAAGCGATAATGCTTTGTCCCTTGTAAGTAGCGCAGGACGTACTTCGCGTAGTGCCAGTGCATTTCCGACGGGTTGGCGTTGTATTTGGACAGACGCGTGACGGCATAGTCGATGTCAGGACGCGTACCGAGAGTTGCGTAGAGAAGACTGCCGATCAAGCTCTGGTAGCGCTGACGAAAGGTATCGGAAGCGGGCTGCTCAGACGCTTCTAAGACAGCACCAGCAGGGAGAGGAGTGCGAGCCGGCTTGCAATCAGCCATGTTGAAGCGTTCAAGGACGGACTGAATATATTCTTCCTGGTCTATGTCGATCGTTCGAGTCGTCCGATCGCGAGTAATGCGAAGACCAAGGAAGCGTTGGACTGCACCCAAGTCCGTCATTTTATATTGCTTCTTCAAGGCGTCTTTGACTTGTTTGATATGTCGCCGGTTATCGCCGAGTAGAAGTAGATCGTCGACATAGAGTACGACAATCGTAACGGAATCCCCCCCTTGTCGCCGATATACGTAGACTCCGGCATCAGAGTACGTCCGTTTAAATCCCAGGTCAAGGAGAGACTTATGAATTTTCGCGTTCCATTGACGCGACGCCTGCTTCAGGCCATAGATAGCCTTGCGAAGAAGACAGACGTAGTCTTCCTTGCCAGGTACAACCCATCCCTCCGGTTGTTCCATGTAGATTTCCTCCTCTAAGTCACCATTCAAGAACGCAGTTTTGACGTCCATGGACTGTATGTCCCAGTCCTCAAGCGCAGCGTGCGCGAGGAGATAACGAATAGACTCAAAACGCGCCACAGGTGAGAAGGTTTCGTGGTAATCCTGCCCCCAGACTTGGGTAAATCCCTTGGCCACAAGCCTAGCCTTAAACCGTCCATCGTGTTTCTTGTCGTACACCCAACGATTAGCGACAACGTGACGGTCTTTCGGTCTAGGTACGAGGATCCAAGTCTTGTTCTCCATGAGCGAATCATATTCTGCTTTTTCCGCTGCATGCCATTTCGCCGCATCTGGAGACTTCATGGCTTCCCGGTGGGATTCAGGTAAGCCTGTCTTATATTGCGAAGCGGCGAGGAATGACAGAATGGCTTCAGCGTGCTGACCTCCGTCTAACTCATCTCGTGCATCAACCTGTGCAGGAGGTTCATTACCGTAAATATTGTCTTCACGGTAACGAGCAGGGCGAGGTACGTTCTCCCTACGAGGTCGATCACGAGCAATGCTAGGACCTCCCACTGGCTCATGACGGTTACGCCGATGGGCAGGTCGAGGTGGAGGGACCGCAGGATGAGGCGGCAGTCCCTGAGGAGGTTCAGCTTCAGCAAGCGGTTCTGGAGGAACAGGAGGCGGAGAAGGAGGTCGATCCTCTTGCTCTCCGGCAGGCAGAGGATCTGGAAGAGGAACAGGAATGGGTAGGTGATCATCCAACTCAGAATTCGAGACTTCGTCGGATTGATCACTGTACACAGGGAACGGACTGTCGTCAGGGGTAGTACGACGTTCGCCGGGTAAAGAACGTGCAGGGAAAGACTCTTCGTCAAATATCACATCGCGGGATATGACGATAGAGCAGGTGGCCGGGTTCCAGAATTTATACCCCTTAGTACCTGGCTCATACCCCACGAAGATTATCTCGACCGCCTTCTTGTCGAGTTTCCCTTCGCGCTTCGCCTTTTGCACGTGAACAAAGGCTTTACAGCCAAAGACACGGAAGTAGGACACATCCGGTATGGTCCCATCCCATGCAGTAATAGGGCAACGCCATTTAAGACGTCGCATAGGCTGACGATTATAAATATGAACGGCTGTTTCAACGGCGAGTTGCCAGAAACCGTGGCTTAGTCCAGCGTGGTGGAGCATGGACATAGCTTTCTCGACGATAGTACGGTTCCAACGTTCAGCACGTCCATTTTGTTGGGGCGAGTCTGGCGACGTTTTCTGATGTTCGATCCCGAAAGACTTAAGGTGCTCAGAGAACTCTGTCGAAAGGTATTCCCCCCTCGGTCGGAGCGTACTCGCTTGATTTTCCTCCCAGTCTGCGTCTCAGCCCAAGCTTTAAAGCTGTCAAAAGCTTTGAAAGCGTCAGACTTGCGCTTAAGGTAGTACGCGACGCCGAGACCTGAGAAGTCATCTATGAAGCTAGCGAAGTACAAGTAACCGCTTCCGACTGAAGCAGTGCGCATGGGCCCATCCAAGTCGGTATGGATAAGCTCTAAGGGCTCAGACGCACGCTTTTCCGATGGAGGGAACGGAAGACGATGGGATTTGCCAAAGGCGCATCCTTCGCAGGGTTCAATGTCAGCGGGATCGATGCGATCAACACCCTTGACGTTGGAGGGAAGGTGGCGAAGTGCCTCCTTGCCTGCATGACCAAAACGACGGTGCCAGGTCTTAAAATTCGTCGTCAGGTGGATCGCTTTGCCAGAGCGAATCTCTAGAACTAAGTCATAGAGATTACTAGACGGATTATAATGCCCCTCAAGGATCTTCTGACCCTTGATTTTAATCGTCGAGCCATGTTTGACAGCGCCCTCAGGCAGCTTGTCGAAAATGCTCATTTTATTGTCCCTTGGACGAGGAAATAACCATGCCGCTCAATGGTTCCAGTGGAAAACAGTCGCGTAGATGCCTGAGGCACGTAGCAGACGTTTGGAAGATTGATAGACCACTGTACACCATCAAGGTTGACCTCAGCACTGACGGTACCTTCTCCGAGCCCTTGAACAGAACTGCCGGCTTCTGACGAAGCAGTCCTGAAAACAACGGGTGTATCATAGGGCTTGTAGTCGGAAAAGTCGTCTAAATCGAAGGTTATGTGCTGAGATGCACCCGAGTCCATCAGCCAATGAGTTCGTCGCACACCGACGGCAGCAGCCGTATCATAGAAGGAAGCGTGCAGGTTAGTCGACGATTCTACAAGTACATTGGCAGCGGGCTCAAAAACGTTCGCATGGTTAACCATAACGTCCTTTCCCTTCCCTTTGTCCTTGTCCTTTCTCTTCTCCTTTCCCTTGCCCTTGAAGTCCCGCTTAGGGCGCAACTCCGGGTGCTTCTTATAGCAGGTAGACTCGTGATGCGTCTCACCACCACAGAAGCTGCAAGGACCCGAGAGTTTGGGCTTGGTTTTAGAGATCCGGGAGACAGACTGACCGTTTCTGCGCATAGACTCTTCAGCCAGAGCCTTCGACTGGATTAGGTCGACGGTTAGCCTTTCGAGTTCAGTTGTGGCCATGAGCGCAGAAATCATAGAACGGTAGGATTCCGGGATCTTGGAGAGGAGAATGAGGGCCTGGATGGTCTCAGAGAGCGTGATGCCATTGGTAGAGATTTCCCGCAGGCGAGTGATAACACGGCTCATCTGATCCTGGAGAGAACGCTGGTCGCTCATCCGGGTTTCGCTGATCAGAGACTCAAAGAGGCCCCAGACATGTGCGCTGTTCGGCTTCCCAAATTTGGCCTTGAGAGCGTCCCACATCTCATAGGAGGTAAGGACAGCAGCCTGGGTAGTCGTAGTTCCATCGGCAGCGACAACAGTCCGAGTTTCCAAGAGGTAGTGGAACGTAGGCGAGGTTCGCATGTACATCAAACCACACGCCTGAGCGTTGAGTTTGTCCCACTCCTTTTGGGAGTCTCCAGCGGCAGCAGGGCGAGTGAAGGTTCCAGCGACGACGGTCCAGCAGTTCATAAACATCAGGTAGCCCTTCATCTTGGCAGACCAGTCAGCATACTGGTTCGCCGAGGACAGGATCGGGACGGAGTCCAACTTGACGTCTCCCATGGCGAGTAGATAGAATTGAGGAGAGTCGTTGAAGTCGTCAAAGAATTCTAGGGAGAAGGGAGCAGGAGACGGCGGCTCAAAGTGGTGAAGAGCCTCTGAAGACGGTGCGGATACTTGCGAAGGATGAGGAGCAACGGCCCAGGTGTTGTTGAGTTGACCGACTTGATTGTAGCGGTTAGGACAGGGAAATTCGTCGCACTCTGCCCAGAGACCGTCTGGTCTTTCGTGTCGGTCGCAACGATCGTCTACGTCGTAAAGATGAGGAAGGCCGGTGCAATCGTAGAGTTCAGATCCTGAGGATGAGTCAAGAGCAGCGTCGACTTCTCCTTCAGAATCTGGAGCAAGTGATTCCGCGGTAGTGGGCTCCAAAACGGTTCAGATAACGCGATGATTGACGAGTGGTTGTGCACCAGAAAAACGCGAGAAAATGAACACCTGTTCAGGTGAACCAGAGATCCAGGGTAACCCGAAAATCTGGGTAGAAGTCGCCAACTGTATGCAGAATACCTGCGTACAGCCAAGAGAGAAAGGAATAGGAAGGTGGGAGATGCACAAACCGGGAGAGAGGTCGACCAAGAGAGAGAGGGCGCGCGCAATCGAGTCGACTTGTGGTAGCAACTAGCTAGAGCGCAGGGCTCATAACCTGATGAAGTCTGAACCTTGAAGGCGTCCTGTAAGCCGCACAAGTAAGATCTTCAGTCAATGAGCGAAGACTATATTGCATATGTAAGTACCTGTAAGCCGCACAAGTAAGACTACAAGTACTTAGTAAGTAATCTGCATAAGTACGCATAGAAGTCATAGTACTTACTCTTCAGTCAATGAGCGAAGACTGAAGAGCTGGGGCAGAGAATGTCCTCCTTATATACAAGTCCAGAGGACGCATGAGTAAGCAAAGAAAAGGAGAGCATGTGATCTACAGTACGCTGAGTAAGACAATGGTGCGAGGATGGTGTAAGTATCGCACCATAGTCTACAGAAATCCAGACAAGTCCGGAACAGCGTAGAACGCACTACAAAGATGTCCGGATGCTAAAGTACAGGTGTATCGTAGAACTGTCCGTAGAACTACCATATCAGGCATATGAGAAGGAACGTCCATGCGGTGCTACACTGCCACCATGCGGCGCTCTGCCGCCCACCATGCGGTGCGTCACCGCCACAGTGCACATCCGGATCAGGTATGGCCAGTACACAAATCCGGAAGTTCAACACCAAGGGCCCAGTCACACCAGCCGGTCCAAAGCTTCATTATCGTAATGCGAAGCAAGCGCATTCATCTTTTGTGTTGCCGCCGAATGAGGATGAGGTGGAACTTCAATCTGAGAAGTCAAGCAGCCTGGTACGCCGTAAGGTTGTTCAGGTGCGCCAAGGTGTTTGATGTGTTCTGTGCTGCTTATGAGATTCGTGCAGGCCTCCTTGACCAAAGTCACACCGCATCCTGCGGTTACTGTCCCATCGTCGGCCAAGGTGGGTCAAGCCATTGCTCACTCAAGTAGCATTGCAAGGCCGACCAAGTCATCTATGTCCGCACGCGGTGTGAGCACTGCCACCACCACTAAGCGAGTCAAGTCGAAGTTAGGCGACCTTCCGAGCTCCATGCGGCAGCCATTCCTCGACCGGTTTGTTCCACTCGTACGCCAGTACATGGGTACCATCAAGCCCTGGAAGAAGGTTGAATTGGATGAATTCCGGAAGCTTTACGAAAAGGCCTTCGGACGAGACACGGTTGACGAGCATGGAGCGCTCACCGAAGGGGATGACTGTTGGCGTCTGGTACGTGCCTATGTTTCTATGAAGTCTTTTGCTAATCAACACCGGGCTTCCAACTAGATTCATTATCGCATTGATGATTGGCACACGCGGTTTGCATCCACTGCTCTGACAAGTTTACAAGAGGTCCTCGAAGACCCCGATAACGCTGATGTCTTCTCATCTCCGGACGCCATTGCTGAGTATGTCATGTATTTGCTGGAGAGTAAGCCTGAACAACGAACTGCCTTTTTCGGCATGCAGGCGCTTAGATTATCTCCCACCAGATAAAATCAAAGAAGCGCCCCTGGTACGCCACCTCCTGCCATTTCGAGCGAACGCACCATCACCACCACCGTCGGCCTCCCTTGCACTTCGTGTACCTCCGACGACATGCTCGCCGCCGCCACGCATACGGCTCGCGGTATCGGACCTCATGCAAGGGTCAAGATAATATATGTTTATCTTTGTACATATCCTTGCAGATACAATGAGCAATCAGTGAGTACTAATATTAGTGGATGCTATGGGAGTCTTGTCGCTTCTGGGACTTCTCCGGGGATGGAGGGAGAAGGGAGACACTTGGGGAGGCCTTTCGTTTGCGACGGGATGACAGAGAGGGAGGAGGAGACAGGGTTGCAACGGATACAAAGACATCAGGCACTGTGGTCTTCGGGGGCACTTGAGCTGGAAGGGTGGAGTCCCTCCGTTCGGGAGTCTCTGCCTCATGCAGCAGTCGTGAGAGTTGAGCCGTGAGGACATCGATATGTGCCTTCGCAATGCGAGCACGCTCAACATCATGAGGCTCCAGATGTGCGTCTACAAGGAATTCTCCCAGCTGTCGCATCTTTGGTCCTTCCACGTCGAGCTCATGCAAGACACGTGCAACAATCTGTTGGCTGTACCCTGCTAGAGCTACACTGGAGGCTTGCGAAGAGCGTTGATGTGCTCTGGCGGCAATTCCTGCTAAAATTCAAAGTCATGATTAGTTCACTAAAAGCCACAGCAGCAGGTCGAGAGACCATACCTGCACCACGCTCGTGAGCAAGCAATTCCGAGCCCTCCCTTTCTGATAGCACAGCATCAGACATCTCCACATCTGCTCCACTTGAAATCCCAGTGTCTGTGTCCCCGGTGGCAGCATCTGGGATGTCCAGGTCCTCTGACGAGGTCCCCCCTCCCCCCGAGTGAGTACTGGTTTCTAAGAACTGGCCCTCCTTGGCACTCAAGAACACATCTCCAGCCTCCCGTAGCGAGTCTTCGACAAGCTGTGCAGCCTGATGCAGCAAGTACTCCGGACGCTGGGCATCCGGCTGAGCCTCAGTCGGGTCATATCCTGGCAGCACTTCACCTGCGCGTAGGTCGGGCAGCTGATTGAATACATGTCCATCGGTATAAGGTGAGCGTGTTTTGAACCGAGTGGAGGCATCTTCGTGTGTTTGTGGGATGTCGATGGGCGGAATCTTGAGCCCTGACTGACGGAGTAGGTCAAGACGGCGAATGGCCGCTCGGACATGCTTGCATGCACCACCACGCTCACGGAAGTCCAAACAGGAGCATGCTGCAGACCCATCGAGGCCCACTGCAATATTGTAGCATGTCGGAAGGACGTCAAATGTCGTCGCCAATGATGAGAAGCAGTCAAATCCGAAGGTGAGGGTATGTTCATGGAAGGTGGGCACGCTGATCTGATTGTTTTCCAGGAGGAGGGTGGCAGAAGCGTCCCGAGCAGCATCCGGGGTCAGATAGGCATGTGGAGAAGGTCTGAGAGAAGGTGCCGAGGAGGTTGAAGGCTCTCCGTGCCGCGTGCGCATCTGTCGAATCAGATTGTCTCCCCCGGGCAGGCTCCGCAGCTGCGCTTCTATGCGCTGATCTTCTTTCTCCTCCAGTGCACGGCCTTCAAAAACCGACGGGAGCACCGAGAAGACAAAGAGATGCAAGAGGACGTCCACCCGAAGGCGCCGACCACCCCGTTGCCATCGACGTACGTGTTTGTTCTTCAAGACACCATTGAAGGACTCAAGGTGGTTTGTCGTTGGTATGACACCGTCAACCTCGCATCCGAGCAGCTTGGCAGCTGTCTGACGTCCATATTCTGACCAGCTTTTCCAGAGGCTATCCGACAGCCAGTATCCTACAAGGTATTCAAGGTGCGCGCGTGCTCCAGAGATAGCGGCAACATCATCGGCTATAGGTGTATCGCACTGCGCCTTGCTGAGCACCTGCTGCTCGTTGATGATGAGCTGTGTTGCTTCAGCATGGTCTGTTGTCTTGAGAAGCGTGAGCTCAAGCTGCTGCAGGCGTGCTCGGAGGTCGGTATGTAGCGCTGTTGTCCCCTTGAGAACCCGAGTGCGATGGTTACGCCAGGCCTGACGGAGATGGAACTTGCAGATCAGAAGCCATATGGCCGGAAAGACCCGGAGCAGCGCACCACGCTCCTTCAAGTCCGTGTCTGTGATGGCAACCCGTGGGGTGAAGGCCTGGTCATTACAGGTCCCGAGTGAAGCCCGCCAGCGTGAGAGAAGCTTCTCTAGTATGTTCGTGTCATAGCCTGATGCGGTTTGCTGATTTCCAGAAGGTGCTGAAAACATCAGGAATGCAAGCGGCACACCACGCTTTCTTTCATCTACGCCCATGATGATGAACAAGAGAAGCTTTCTGTCGCATAGGCCAAACGTCCCATCGAGGATTAGCTGTGACCCATGTGAGTACCTCCATGCAGCCTCTCTCATCTCCTTAGTGGCGACGCAGACCTCGAAACGTTCATCCTTGGCTGCTCGTGCAGAGTAGTGAAAGACAGAGTCAGCGAATGCCTTCTTGTAAGCCGGGGAACTCGGGTTCAGCCACTCATCCACATTGATATGAGGCTCTACAGTGATGTTCACACCACGAAGACGATTGAACTGTCGATAGAGGGAGCGCGTATCACTCTTCTGGAGCAGCCAGCGGTATTGGGAGGTGCGGAGGTCCTGTGGCTGTTCAAGGTATGATCTGGACCGGAACATGGTCCTGTTGGTCTCCTGTATGGCTGCAAGTTGTGCACCAGACTGGAGTTGCTTCAAGGCGACCGTGAAGACAGCAGGGTGGAGCGGCATTGGTGGGATACGCAAAAGGAAGGCTTCTTTACAGCCCGGGTTGTGTTCAAAGTAGCCGCGAAGCAATAGAACTTGCCCGGTCTTGACTTGGAAGAAGACCTCTGCGTGCGCCAGGCACCCAGTAAAGGGCACAGGATTCTTCCGTACTGCTGTCTCGCGTGCCTTCTCATGATACCCACAGTCGCTATATATTGTTCAAACGAAAGAGGATGCCTACGGGTTTATGTATGTGCGTACCATTGGTATAATTGCCGACAAGTCTCCTGAGATCCCCGGCCTGAACTGCGGCTCCATCGGATGCTCCAGCGGTTACCCAAGCTCTTCACCTTGCTCGAGAGCTCCAGACCTTCCCCAGCCAATCGTGCCGCTGCCGCCACCTGATCTTCATCGTTCTCCGCACTGTACTCAAATGACTTGATGTCAGTATGGCTTCTGTGCAGCTCCTCAATGCTCTGTCGCTGATCTTCAGTCAGAAACAGGTGCTTGATGTACATTTCAGAGAATTTTCGACGTGAGGTGAGTGCGCCCTTTTCACGAGCTGCTTCACTAGCATTAAGGACTCGAAACTGGAGCCGCTGAGGTGCAGGTGGTTTAGACAGCTTCTGAGGCAGGCAATTGGACATGATGAGGATGTAAAGCTAGTAGATCCTCGAGAAAACGAAACAACCTTCTCAAGTAAGTGTCTGCCTGTCTTGCATGCTTGGTATGCTGAACCTCTTCTTGCAGGCCCTTGTTTCAGCTGGCGCGTGAGGCAGGAACTCGGTCAACAAGTACATTAGATGAACATATCACACAGCTATACTGAAGGCTTTCAAGGATATGTACAAAGATAAACATATATTATCTTGACCCTTGCATGAGGTCCGATACCGCGAGCCGTATGCGTGGCGGCGGCGAGCATGTCGTCGGAGGTGCACGAAGTGCAAGGGAGGCCGACGGTGGTGGTGATGGTGCGTTCGCTCAAAATGGCAGGAGGTGGCGTACCAGGGGCGCTTCTTTGATTTTATCTGGTGGGAGATAATCTAAGCGCCTGCATGCCGAAAAAGGCAGTTCGTTGTTCAGGCTTACTCTCCGTATTTGCTCGGGGATTCCAAGAAGAACGCACCATTCTATTGGAAGGAATGGAATGATGGTAAGAAGAAAGTGGTAAGTCTGTTTGGACGACTTTTCTCCAACCTGGTATGCAGCTCTTATTGACTACCGGCATTCAGGGACGTCTTCAACATGATCTCATCATCAAGACATTTGCATACCACCTCAACGAGCTTCAAGCAGTCGCACCGACAGAGCGTACACTGGACTATCCCTGTGGCGCACTTACACTCTCAGTCCTTGCAGTACGTCTTGTACCGGCAGTCCGTGACCGCTGTGTCCTCTTACTGACCTCTGACTCGGGGACCTTTCCACCCATCTTCATCTGATCTAGGTACAGCATGTACTCACACACTATGCGAGCGGTGTCTGGAGCCCACATGAGGGGCGTCTGGGCTGGTTCTCCGAGGACAATTACGGTGATACAACACAGTTCAAGGACGGTCGGAACATACTCGACAAGCGGCTTGGTCGAGTCCTTCAGGTCGCGGAGGACCTATCAAGCGAAGAGTGGACTGATGTGTACAAGGCGGCATGGGTGGTGGTGCAGCAGCGTCAGCAGAGGGGACGCCGGGGGAAGCATGGGCGTGTGCATACCGATGTACCTGCGGCGCTGACAGAGGACTCTGACGATGATCTAATGCTCATTGCTGATGCATAGATACTCATATGCCCGCTTGCCACTACCCGCTATTGTGATATTCAATGCAGAATTCTAGTTATCGTGTCCTTCCCCGACAATGACTGTCAGCTTCTGGCGTGAGATTGTCCGTGTGCGTGATCTTGACTAGCGTCTTACGGGTCTCACAGTAAGACCCGCTCGTCTCTCACAGGACCATTCGTCTCTCACAAGACCGGACTGTCTTACACAAGACAAGGACATAACTTGTGGGAAGATGAGCCGGTCTTTCGTCTTTCTGATCCTTGCGGTCTTTCTGCTCTTACTCAAGATCGGAAAGACCGGGTGAGGTTTTCCTGATGCGGATACCACACAGGCTCAAGAGGTCTTCCTGAAATGATGGTAATGCTCGGAAGCAGTTGCGTACAGCTCGTACACAATTCTTCGCAAGCTCACTTACTTCACTCCCGGACTCATGTCCACGACGACACAGCACTTCCGCGACATCTACCAATTCCCACTGCAAACGGCCTCAAATACGTTAGGATGCATCGTACACTGCTGCAGGAAGATATTCCCTGTCGTGTACAGCTGGACCGATTCGATAGTCAGTGACAGTGAAAGCCTCGCGCGAGACAGACATACCGGATTGTCCTCTTCTTGCGTACCCAGCTGAACCAACATACACCATTTATTGTGGGTGACGTCGTTACTCGCTCCGCTGGCTTCGCAGGCCTCGCACTCCTCGCTCGAGCTGTTGTAGTATTTCCCTGTGAACGGAGTCAGTGCGGTGCGCATGGTCCTCCTTTTAATCAGCGCCCTCACCTTGCACGGGATACCCGAGAAGCTTCAGACCTTTCACAGGCAAATGTTGACGGCCCTCGCGAGCACTGTCGTCTTCGTCCTCGTCTTCGTCTTGATAATCCTCTGCGTCATCATCATCCTCTTCGTCGTCCCCCGTGGGCGTCTCTTCAAAAAATGCCTCAGGCTTCCCAGGTGTCCACCGTGATATCACGCGTTCCGGGACCACGAGAACGTCCTCATCTTCCTCGAGCGCACTTCGGATAGAATCGTGCGACGCTGGATCGGCGAGATCATGTCCGTCCACGGCGAAGTGGACGGTGCGCACAAGCCAGGACTCGCCCTCCGTGACGCAGTTGACCCAACCTTCGAAACACGTGCCATCGTCCGTCACCGTCGCACAGACAAAAATCTGGAAGAGCGTCGTGCCCTCAGGCTGAAGCGGGCGCACGTAATGGCGGAACTCCTTGGGGGTGTGGGGGCAGGAGACGCTGATTTGGAGGTAGGGGACAAGGTGGCTGTCGCAGGTCTTGCAGCGGGGCCAGTCTTCGTCCACTTTCAGAAGTGGCAGAGAGCCACCGACCACTGCGGAGATGGAGCCATCAAGCAGTGCACGAGAACCGTCCTGGACCCCGTCCGCATATAGCGGGAGATATGGCGTAAGAGGCGGGAGCTGCGAATGCACCACAACCATAGCGAGGCTTGGACTGAGCTGACTATGGGTTCTAAGTGCAGCTGGCACTAGAGATACACCCCCAGATGTGCGCCGGCTTTATGGCTGGAGCTCGGATAGACCTGTGACTCTTGGACTCTCGAGCGCAGAAGTGCGCAACAACGCGAAGTCCTGTACCTGACATGGACATGGAATATATGAGCGACCATGAAGCGTTTCACCGCCGAAAGATTTGTACCTTACCACCAATATCAGGCAGGCACGAAGAAATCGGTTGCGCCAGCGGCCCTGGGTGTCGCTTCCTTGCGTCCGATGATGTTGACCTGGTATGCTATGCAGCTCGCCCTACGGCTAACACACCGGCGCACACCGACGGCCATGCAGAACTTGATGGCTTGCGTTAAGAAGGCGAAGTGACGCTCACATACAGTACGGCCGCGCTTTCGACGCGCTGCCGCAGTGAACGGGGGACCACCTGATGGTACAAACTGAATCATGCACCTCGCGGCGCGGCAAGGCTCTCCCCTCCATACCGCGAACAGCGACCGGTCGCCATGGAACGGGGGCACTACAGTAGCTCTCTTATAGGCCCCGGCATTAACGTCTGGTTGAGACTTGAGAGATGGCAAAATCAATGCCAGGAGCGTGGATTGAACACGCGACCTCCAGAACTTCAGTCTGTTGCTCTCCCAGCTGAGCTATCCCGGCCCCGATGACTCCCACCCGCATTATGCACTCAATGTGAAATTGCTTTGTCCTAACCCAGGTGATTATGATGTCATCGGTGCGCCCAAGGCATACCCCACGCAGACGCCCATCGAGAGAGCTACTTGAACTCTCACTCGCGTCTCCGCATCCACATCCTACCGTCCTCATCGTTTGAACCCTCCTTCTCTGCGATCTCTTCTTATACCTTATACCTGGTTTCTGTCTGCAATGTCCGAAACAATCCGCAGCAAGTCTTCGGCGGTGAAGTCACCCTCTGACCTTCCGCCTCCCCGAGACCGGAAAGGCATCCGGCCTGTCTCGCCTCCGCTCTCCAACACGCCCTTGCATCGATTCAACTACTACATCGTCCTCTTCGCTGCCATGGCAATTGCCTTCTACGCCTGGCGGCTTCTGCAATGGAAGACAGAGGTCGGCGGGTGGTGGAACCTCGCCCTCGGGAAGCGGCCCCCAGGCGCGGACGCGATCGTCGGTACTGCCAGCGCGAGCTCCACGCCCACGGCAAGCGCGTCGTCCGGGGGAAGGATGAGCGTGGAGGACAGAATCAACGACCTTGCGGCCGCCCTTGGCATGCCCTCTAAGGACCTTGCGGTGGCGATTGCAGACGCGGTGCGCGAGCACGTTCCGCCGGCTAGCCTTTCGTCCGTTGCAGCACACGAACCATCGGGGTAAGCCGCACATCTTCCCAGCCAAGCTTCACCTAGGATGCGCTCACTGACCATGTACAGGACAGCCGTGCAGTACCTCGTGAACCCTAGTGCTGCTGCTGAGGCGGAAGCTGGGCAAGCTACCAGTATGGCGGGTAGTGCGGCCGGGAGAGGTATGCAGGCCGTCTCGAGTGCATTCGAAGCCGCTGTCGGTTTGGACGAGCCTCCGAGCGAACTTGGTGCTGTATGAGGACTCTGGGCACAGTATGGACAGTCTGTTGACATAGATTGTGAGCGGGGCTGGCGTATATGCATGGTCAGGCTTCTGTAATCTCTTGCAATCTGTGCAGTACTCCGTAATCATCACCAACGCCGTGAAGCCATTTCGCCGTTCGTGGAGATCCGCCTGAGCGTAGTTTCAAAGAGATAGGAACCAAATGGCAAAGTATGGGATGCGTTCTGAGGGTTGATCTCAGTACAGGTTCATGAATGGGCGAAGCTGAGAGTTTTGCACTGAAAGAAGTGCACCAGATTAGCTCTGAAAGGATTGACCAGATCCGAGTGCGTTTCTGAAGATAAGATTAGATCATATGACATCTGCCGATCACTTTACCCAAGTACCGCTCCTCGAGGCGCGAACCGTGCGTATTCATCTCTGCCATCTCCCTGTCCCAACGCCTCAACGTTCAACGTCCACCACACGCTATCAAGTGATTATGGCACCGAAGGGCGGAAACGCGAAGAAGGAGGCAGGCAGAGCTAAAAAGGCCGAGAACGAGGCCAAGAAGGCCGCCGCAGCGGAAGCTGAGAGGGTACGTCACCTCCGAGCACGGTACTCGCCGACACAGAGCGCAGCCTGCTCACAGTGCGCGCGAACACACAGGAGCGCAAGGAGGCGGAAAAGTGGTCAGAGGGTGCGAAGAGTAGCAAGTCGAAGGAGGAGAAGGAGGAGAAACGCCGTGCGGAGCTCGCCCGGAAGGCGGAGAAAGCGCGGCTGCTCGCGGAAGAGGAGGCGAACGCGCCGTCCACGGTCAAGACAGCCCCCAAGGCCGGCGCGAAGAAGGCGGCTCCCAAGAACGTCAAGCCTGCAGGACCGGGAGCCATCGCTGCTGGTGGCGGTCTCGGCGCCACAACCGTGGCGGCGGACGAGGAGAAGCCTCGGGAGGTCGAGTCCTATTCTGCGACGGGTCTCGACAACGCGCTCGATTTGCTTGAAGTTGTCACGGCGAAGATGGACAAGGCGAGCGTTGGCTCGCAAGCAGCGAACATCGAGCGGCATCCCGAGGTACGTGCTGCGGATGCTAGTCATAGCGTAGATGCTGACTTCATGCGCGCAGCGACGGTTCAAGGCTGCGTTTGAGGCATACAAGGAACGTGAACTGCCCAAGATCAGACAAGAGGTTTGCTGCTCTTTCCGGGTTATTTCCGGGTCGCATACTGATGCTTAGTGGCATCTTTCTAGCACCCCGGCTTGCGTCTACAGCAGTACCATGTAAGCACTCTGAAGGAACGGGTAAGTCGTGGACCGCTGACACACGTTTGGCGTTCCAGGATCTACTCTACAAGCAATTCCAGAAGTCGCCAGAAAACCCGTGCGTTGCGCCACAATGCCTATCAGCAAAGAGCTGTGCTGACTGCACATCGCTTTCCACAGCTTCAATCAGGTCACTGTTGCGTACGACGCTTCCAAGGATGAGAGAATGGAAGCGCTTAACCGCAGGAACGCCGAGATTGCAGAGAGGCTGCGGGAGAAGAAGTGATTCGCCCTTGTTGCCGCGTCTCATGATCCTTGTATCTGGTACGCCGCGACTTGTCTCCGCGCGCAGCCGTCGACCTTGAGCAGGACGCCACATAGACACCATCTCAGGAAGGACTTCGTGTATGGTTGTACTCATCTCATAGTCAATTGACTATGTGTATCACTGCGTGTCATTCCAGGCCCCCTGCGCGCTTCCTTCCCTGGGGCTTACTTACTGAGGCAGGAGGGCTGCGGTGTTGCAAGCAAGTACCAGCCGTGAAGCATCCATGCATGCCTCTGGTGCTGTTCACCGGCAGACCCCTTTTGGCGATCGCCGTGCGTTGATTGCACATGAAGTGCACGCTTAGTACTGTATCACGGACTGTGACTTACATATACCACTTTGTACCGCAATCAGGCCCAAGGCAGTTGAGTGCCAGCACGGTCGACGCAGCCTTGAGGCTCGGAGCTGCGGCCATCATGCATCGACACAGGAGAGCACAGCGTCTGTTACGCGCGCTTCCTCACGGCGGTCACCCAGCGCCTATGCTTACATAAGAACCTCGATTTTTCGTTTAAGGGCTTGCATCCCGCCTTGCCCACGACCTCCATCCCTCATCCATCTTCCTTCCCGCCTCTGCTATTGGACGCAGCCAGTATGGTCTCTCACCTCTCTGTCTCAATACCATCATCTCCGGGTTCGCCCACATCGCCGCCGTCGTTGACGACGTCGAGCCCGGCGTCGCCGCACCGCACAAATACACTCGTGATCACGCGCCTTCCTCCCGCCTTCTTTGCTCCTGTCGTCCAACAGGCATTGCGGAGTCACTTTGAGACGTATGGGCCCCTGCATACATGGGCGCCGATCAAGGGCCTCGCGCGTGTGATCATGGTGTACTACTCTGAGGAGGACGCAGAGACGGCGAAGGAGAGCAACGACGGGCTTATCCTCGGCGACATGCAGGACCAGTACGTCATCTTCCCATTCTGCGCTTGTGCGGCCCAAGTGGGACTGACTGACTGCTTCTCGCATTCCCATCTCTGGATAGCCCTGATCTGGTGCTCCGCGTCTATCGCGCTGACCCCACCCCCATTGAGACGTCAGAGACGCAGGAGCATAATCACTACCTCCGGCCACCAACTAACGAGAAGAACTTCCTCATCTCCCCACCGGGCTCCCCGCCCGTTGGTTGGGAGCAAATTCGCGAGGATCCGCCCAACGCCACCCCGCTCGCGAATGACCTCATTGCTGCGCTCCGGAAGCTTGAGCTGCAAACCGAGCAGGAGCGGCGCGGACCTGGACCCGAGGTGCTCCTCGAGCCTGAAGATGGCGTCGGCATCAGCGTCTACGTCGAGGACTGTGACGCGACCGCGCCTGCTCCCGAGGAGTATATGGAGGAAGACTGGGTATACGGCGAGGCTCCCCCGTCGAGGCTGCGCTGGCGACCGCTTCCAACGTCAATGCCACCTGTCTCCGTCATGACTTGAGCTGGACTCCTAGGTATGTGTCGCACTCGAGTGCCGTCAAGGCTGTCCCTTCTTGTGTTGCCGGCCTTGCCTTCTTCGTGATGATAGCTTTCTCAGACCTGTACCGACTCCTTTGGTGCTTGAGGACAACCCACATTGCCTTTTATTTGCTGATCCTTTCGCAATGCATATGGTCAGGAGTGCATCAAGCTGATCCTCCTCCACAGATTGTCTCGTCGTTCTGCTTCTCTGGCCACATACCTCATCGTAACATGTGAGTATCAGCTCCATAGTCTCTGGCCGGTGCTCGCCTAGTGTTGGGCGGTCGCATAAGATGACAACCATTCAGACCTGTTCTGATCCTACATGGAGATAACCATATTATTGCCAATTGTTCCTTCTGATGCACACTCCGCTTTCCCTTGATCCCAGTCATACCGTCGAATGCATTGCTAATCGTCATCTTCTGCAGAGTACCCCATATTGCACCGCTCTGCACATGTTGCCGCAGACTTTATCATCATCATCATCGCTACGGACTATGGAATCGGATATCCTCTCGTACATTGCATCTTATCGACTACCCGGGCTCGATTGTATGTATAGTACCGCTGAACAGTCTGTGTATTCGATCGTCTTTCCGCATTGCAAGACTGGTCGTGCCCTTATGATGAGGATGGGAGTGTCCGTCATGAAGTTTGTCACCAGTGTCGGGGGCTGTTACTGTACTTTGACGAATCCCTTCTTCCTGTGCGGCCGAGAACCCACTGGGACATGTGTCACCCGCAACTGCACAGGTTGCCGGTAATAGCTCGGTGGCTTCGCCCCGACAATGATGCTCAAGTTCTCAACCCAGTCCGACCACATCTCTACATTGTACAATGGACTCCACTTTCTCAGCACTCACGGTGCACTATGCAATATCGACTGGCGACGTGTTTCGTACATATTGGCGCCGCAGCGCAGTCGTGATACAACAACAACTGCGGCGCAGCCTTGTTTGGCTGTCCGTCACACTCCGCTTTCTGGGCAGTGTGACTCCAGAGCAACTTGGATGCATAGTTCGCCATTAGTCAGCGCCACAGCAGGTGAACCCTGGGTCGTAGGACTTGCTTAGACACCTGCTAGAATTTTGCTAGACTCATTGGAGAGAGCCTCAGGACGCTCTTATCACTCGATCGTGCTGATGCTATGCACTTGGAACCATCGCAGTTGAAGCTTGGCAGCTTTGAACGCTGACCGCCGTGACCTCCTGGATTCATATGACTTTGTATGAAGTCATCTTAGCTGACCATGACAAGACAAAGACGGCCGTCGATTCATCTTTCCCGAGTGACGGTGTTCATACTCAATTGCTGCTCCAACCGACATCAAGAACGCGGAAAACCCGTATAGCAAGTCGTGAATATCATATGCTAAGCTACAGTAATTCATCGCACTTCCCCTAGTCCAAAGCCCCATTTCCGTTACAGTAATCGACGTTGCCTTGCGCAGGGTTGCCCCACCACGCAGGGAACGGCTTCGGCGTCCCCGACGCGCCGAACACCGCGAACGACAGGATGAATATCATGACCTGCGCGCCGCCGTCGAGCGCGCCGCCGAGGATGAAGTTGTACTTTTTGTACCAACCGGGTGGTACTTGCGCAGCCAGAGCTGCGAGACGAGCCCGACGATGATGCCGGACATGACGGGCGAGTTCGTGCCGGACGACATCCACTGCGCGTATTGGTAGATGATCGGGAGGATGATGCTCTCTGTGCGCATTCCTTTGATCGTCGGCCACCTCTGCAGAAGGGGTAGAGATAGATACAGTAAGCCAGGCGCGCGGCAGATGACAACCGCTGTGGGGCATACCTTCGCAATGATCCATTGGAAGAACGTCGGGACCATGCGAAGAGCAGGGCCAGAGGGATCCAAATATATGGTCCGTGAGGGCCATAAAGCTGCTTTGCAAGCGACCAGGTCACGGCCGCGCTGTTCAGGCTCTGCGGGTATTGTCCACTGTGGTACGGAGTGAGCCATGGACGTTATCAGGGCCAACGAGTACACGCACCTCCAAATGTTTGTTCCTCGAGGATCAAGTAGAATCTCTCGTTGTGCGTCGACAACGGACACCATGACCACTGCAGAGGGTCGGGTGAGTACACCGTCTGGGGCCAATGCAGACCTTTACACATACCGTAGTTGACAGCGGCTCCGAGAATAGTACCCCAGACTTGGGTGAGGAACATGTGACGCGGCGGGACTTTGAGATACTGGCCGATCTTCAGATCGCCGGCGAGGTTGATCGAGGTAGCAACAACATCGTGGCTCCACATCGAGAACTGCAAGAACGTAGCGGTTGGACACGAGCATCGTCCAATACTGTTGCAAAGCACTTACGTAGAGGTTAGCCACGGGCTTTCCAGGGTTGACTGCGCCGGCGACCATCTTCATGAGCTGATTGGTTGCTATACCGTTACCCATCCGCGCAAACAGCAGAGTTGAGAATGGAGTGACGAATGCTACGGAACGGAAGTTCAATCAAACCGACATCAACACCGGTGTACAGCGCGTTCAAGCGTTCAGACTCACCTCCCAGCAGCAAGGCGACTATATATGCGTACCACGGAGCGTGGTCTGACCTTTGAAAATAACTATCAAGCCTGCCGCAAGCATCAGTACGCTGTTTCTCAGCGTCCAGTCTTCTAAGAACCCTCTCACCTGCGAAGAAGGCCAGCACCAGCAGCGCCAAATACCAGTACCAGGGTACTTCCTCGTAGTTCTTGTTCACAATCTGCCAGTGGGGGTCAGGCTGAGTCTTCTCCTTCGCTTGCTTGAATGAGTCCCAGACGTAGCGTCCCCAGAAGAGGACTGTATGCGCGACAAGGCCACCGATCTGTCGGATCATCAGTCACCTTTACACTAGGTGAGAGCTGTCTAGGGGGAAGGGCGTACAGCAAGGTTGGAGCAGAGGTTAGACCAAGCGTTGGAGCCTGTCAGCGCGGGGAGACCAACGATCTCGAGCGCAGTCTCGTTGAGCTGGAATGTGGAGCCGAAGACAGCGTCCTGGTCGTAGGTGCTGCCGTTCTGCGAGTAGAGTGACGTGGAGAGCATTGGGAACGCCTTGGACTGCATTTCGAGAGATTTGGATAAGTGACGTTCAACGGGGCAGGAAGGAGAGAAACCTACATTCCAGACGTTGGAGTAATAGATGCCCATGATGGCGATGTAGCACACAGCATATCCGATCCATGAATTGGCTGCAGCAGCGATGTGAGAAATAAACGAGATGTCGGCGCTTCTGAGAAGGCATACCTTGCTGGATGAGGGGTAGCTCATGAACCTGATTTCAGCGGTCAGCAGGGATTTGACGAATCAACGTTCAGGATAAGGCCTACGTAGAAGTGATATATTGCCAGTCCAGAGACAGACTGAGGAAGCCAAGCCCTTCGTTTCCATCCGTTCCGCCGAAGAGGTTCGTGATTACGTCCTGTGCGCCGCTCGGTACATGTTGCGTCGCGAGGCAGATGACATTGATACCGTTGAGGAGAGGAAGATGTACGAGGGCAAGACCTCCAGGACAAACATGCCGGTGAAGGCTGTCCAGAACACCTTCAACCGCTTGTGGTTCGAGGCGGTGTCGAAGTGGAGGGCTGTAAACGACATGAGAAAGGGAAGATGGATAAACTACAAGATAATTACCTGAAAGATAGAAACGGTAGGCAAGTTCTGGCTGACTGTCAATGGCAGTCTCTTGTGGATAGCAGATCACTTACCCCCAATAAACCATCTCACTAGGATAAACTGTCAATGGCCGGAGTAGACCTACCAAACCATAGCTGCGAAGTGTACACTGAGCTGACGAGAAGCTTGGCCAGAAGATCATCATAACGTACCCGAAGCAAGCAGTAGAGAAGGTCGCGAGGATCGCGTTGTAGCTTCAACGTTGTATTGTAGTAAAGCTATACATAACGAAGTCTCAGGCTACGGCCATTCCAGATAATTAGATGACTTACGCGTTGCACGGCGAAGTTCATGACGGCACTGCTACCGCCGGACGCTGTGGAGCCACCAGAGAAGCGATAACATGCTGTACGGATTTGATATCTGCCAGTGACAACAGGGACATCGATAGACGTACCTCTTTAATACGGAACTCGCCGGGATTGATGAAGCGCAACGCGGGAGCAAGCCGTGCGAGGCGAGTGCCTTCTACCCATTCAGCACGTGGGAGATACTTAGCCCACGCAATGCCGACGCTATAGATGAGCAGCAAGAGGAAGACGGTCGACACCGTCACTTGCACAGGTTTGAACAAGTAGATCTAATGCAGCGTCATTTCATTGAGATGAAGAAGCAATTAGATGGACAGTGCAACCTACCTGGCAGAGGGCGGCACCCAAACCAGCGAAGACGGTCCCGATAAACAGCGAGCGGAACGTCAGTGCCGGGTCGCCGTCGTACGAGTGTCCACAAGGAACCGAGAAACGTCCATGCCAGTGGTGATAACGGGTTCACCATTGACGTACTCGACGTCGTCCTCCTGGTCATATTCGGCCTTACCATCCGGTTCGCCCTTGTGCGCTAGGGACGAGTCGGAGCTTAGGTGTTTCTCGAGCTTGTCGTGTCCTGCCTTCTCGTCGAACGACTCAGAGGCCCGGAAACCGCGGCTGTCAGCAGCAGTGAGCTGGGGAAGCTGTTCGACGCCATCCGGAGAAGCCATGACAGCGGGCCAGGAGCACTGCGGGTAGGACTGAGGTCTGCCGGGGGCTCATCACAGTATCAGGCGGATTATATGCACGCTCCCTCGGACCTGGATAAGGTCCAGCCAGTACGACATGGCGAGCCCTACTGGTGCAATTCTCTCGAACTTCCTTCGCGCGTGAGACATCAAGGAGACCCAAGGAACCTCTCTTCGGTACCTGTCTAATTTCTCCCAGCATCTGAGGTGAGAAACGGTATTTCCTGCAGGGCAAGAAAAAAAAAGCTCGAAGAGGCTCTCCGCCACACGGCCAGATGTAAGCGTATTGCGCGATATCGGATGCAAGTTGCACAATCCAGGTCTTGCATGTCTCCATGTGGGCCATCCGATCTCCACTGTGGGAAGATCTAGATGTGAGGGAGCAATACAGGACGCCACCAAGGCGACTCACCTCAAACTGCGGCGCACATAAGTATACAGCGCATAAACACCTTCGTCGCCTAAGTCTGCAGCTTGAATAGTCACCATACAGGGCGCTCAAGATGCTTGCTATGCAATGCTGCCGACCTGCCGACGCGCACGAAGGTTCTTCGAGAGGCCGGAGGCAAAGGCCAACATTGTTCCGGTGCCATGCCACTCTTGATCTGACGGTGAATTTGATTCGGCAATGCAGATCCCGTAGAAGTGATACGCTTCACTGGCGCCTATATTCCTTGTACCTGATCGCTTTCCAGATATCCATTCAAGCGTCATTGCGTGCTCCTCACGCGTGCTGAAACCCGTTCTTTGGGCGCTGATTGAGGAGCTGGTCCCTCGCATAATGAGCCTTCAGAAGCTCGAGCCCGCGTCATAATACTCCAATCTCAGCGGAAATGTTGAGGTTGGCCAGGACAGGTGGCTGCGACTCCAGGCGCGGTGACGGTATTTTTGGGTTGCATTCTTGTTCACAAGAGGTGTCATCAATCCGGAGTGACCGAGGGCCTCGAACTTGCGACGTCTGCCCGGGCTCATTAGGTCTTGTGCCATGAGGTTCGCCACTGTTCTGGGCATTCAGCAGGTCTTCTTGGGCAGGGTACGTGAATGCTACCACACAGGCCGTGTCAATGCCCACCAGTTGGGGTGATTGTGCGGCCTTTTACTCCGGACTCCGCGCACCGAGGAAGGGACAATTTGAGCCCGATAAAGATAATCTGCGTACCACTTCCGAAACCAGCCAAGTGATGTGTGTCAAGGTCTCTCGGCGACCTTCTTTTGTGCAGGGAGGGGTAAGATCGGTCACTGAGAGGCTCTACAGGACGCCCTCAGTTTCCATACTCAGCGGCGTGGCGTAGTGAACCCTGGCCGGCCACCTGTTCGCGATTTCACCATCGATGTCGCGAAAATCACGTCTAGCTGTTAGCCTGAGCTGCAAGACAGAACATGACATAGCTCGTAGTGCTCCTACGTGTCGCGTCTTCAGGCCGTCGGATCAACGGAGACACGAGCCGGTGGCTGCAAGACAGGAGGCTCAAGTTGTCCTGAGGGCTCGGGGCCACACTACCTGGACCAGGTGAGGATAGCAGTTGCACGATGTATCGTACTCTGACGACGTCAATACTCACTATCATTTGCGAGAGACGAAGAGAGCAGCTTCGCCGTAGCCTTCGTTCGCGAAGCTGTAGATGTATGAAGCAGGTCTCGCGTGCCTGATGGCTTACACAATTTATCTGCAGCGTCAATGGACTGCAAGCGATGCACTCGTTTGGGTGTGATCCCTAATAGCCGAAAAATGTTGAGTCTAACGATGCAATGAGATTCGCTCCCTACTAATAGAGGTCGTCGAAAGTACGCGACAGGCCGAAGGCCTCCGCGTCAACTTCTACAATGGGACCCATTTAGGTAAGTAGCCCTGAACCTCGACGACAGAGACGACATATATATGCTTGAAGGTGATCCATCCAAGCCCGATCGCCCAATTTGGCTCTCTGCACTCTATTTGCTTGCACCTCTGCAAGTCGAATGGTTTGAAAAGGTTAGAGCATGATCGGCGATATAACGACGCACAGTGATGGCCAAGATCCATCGTGCCAGCGTTTGGCAGACCATGTCGAGCAGCTCGGACTTCTTGAAGACCGCAAGACCTTCTACGACGTGCTCCGGCATGGGAATATAACAAGTATGAGCATCGTAGCCTGGCCACTGTAGTCCATCGTCACTGATTGGCCTTTCAAGGAGGTGCCCGAGTAACGTGGGTACTCACCCGACACTGATACAGGATTTGGGAGTCGATGACGAGTTCTTCCAAGCTGTCTTCTGGGCATCAAGGCAAAGATGGCTTTTCCCTTTTCGTACAGTCTTATCCACTCCTCTAAGGAGACCCCATGCGAACCGCCAGAACGGAACGAAACAGTCTTGACAATGCATTCCGGCGAAAATGGAAGAGGTACAGGAACGCGCGCCAGAGCGTCGTCCCACGATAGGAAGGGACGTGCAGAGGAGTTGTTGGAGAGTGTCATGGAGCTTTGGGACCAAGAGACGAGGCGGTCCAGGATATGGCTACGCATATTTTGAAGGTGAGAGGGTCGAGACGAACAAGGTATTGTTCGGGGAATTTGGCAGGTAAGCCACCGTGGCTCGCTTTGGCTCGCACTGTCAGTAAGTTCTGTTTCGAGCCCACTCAATCTAGGGAGCGGGATACCCGAGCAGCAGGTAGTGCACGATGCTGAATACCTAGTGATCAACGTGCAGTTAGGCGGCTCAGCTCAGACTCTGATATAGGTGGAACAGCGGGGAACGGGCGCAGAGAATGTTATACGCCCACAGGTCAAAGAAGGCCGATGGCAGAGCTAGCGATTGCCTGAAATTCGATTCATGGAAGAGCAAAGAGATACTTCTTGTTGCGCTTTGTTTCGGTTCATCATCGACCAGTAGAGCACCGAGATATCCCAGCGTGTGAGGTGGCAAAGCGGCGCTTGATGCGCCTTGTGCTACAATGAGGGTGGACCATCCCATCTAATGCAGCATTCAATCTCTTTGTAGCGCAAATGAGTAAGCTCAAGTTCATATCACAAGATACAAAGAACTTACAATCCATTACATGAGTACAAGCATGTCGCGTGTATTCACAGCATGGGCTAAACCGCATAAGCAAGCTAGCTCCAGTACAAAGCAAGACGAACCTGACTCTCATCCATGCTCACGTGGGTATCCGGGTGGTGCAAGCCAATAGCACCGCGAGCAGTGCTAGCGCGATCCAGAGTGAGAACGGTGTAGGCACCGGGCCCTTAGCAACCGTCTCCTGCAAGGCATTCTCCAAGTCTCCGCCATAGCCTCCATGCCGAACTTCTCCCTCCTTTTCTTGGCCCTATCCGCAAGCTGCCTTCGTTCCTCATCCGACATGCTGACGATCTCCACCAGTGCTCTGCCCAAACTTCCGGGTCGGGTCGCCGCAACCAACCCGTCCTGTCAACAGACGGCTGGTCGATGATGCTCTCCGTTGGGCCTCCACTATCGCACGCCAGGACAGGTAGGCCGCAGACCATGCCCTCCACGGGTCCTATGCCGAAGTGTTCGTTGGCGGGAGTATAGAGGAGAGCAAGCGTTGACGGGGATGTCAGCAGCGCAGAGCGCTGGGCCGTGGAAAAGTTCAGAAGGAAGAGGATCTCGGGCTCGCCAGTGCTAGATACGGCCTCTGACGGAAGGGAGGGAAGTGCGACGGTGGAAGTCGAAGGAGTGGTAATTGAGTATGTCAAATCATGCGTCTTCGCATTATCGAGGAGGGCCTGGAGAGTCTTGACGTTATCCAAAAGGCGAGGATCATATCCGCCTAACCCCTTGTCAATCCTGGCAGCGAACAACACCTTCAGAGCACTCACCAGCCAAGACGAGTCGTAGGCTGCGAGAGGAGCTGTCTCCTTTTATCGCAAGCGTCTTCCGAAGCCGAGCAAAAGCATCTATGGCGAGTGCTGCATTCTTCTTCTGTTCGAATCTGTTGAGCGACAAGAGAGTCGGACGGTCTCTATCCTTTCATGAGCAATTCGTTGCAACACAAGCAGAACACGACTCGTACGATAAAAGCGGTTGATGTCACTGTCAGTTCTATCTACGTTAACGGCTGTGTAGGCATCGAGGTTTATCCCTGGATATACGACGCGCGGTGTGACGTCTATAGATCGAAACTGTTCCTTGAAGACCCGCGCAGTGAACTGCGAGTTAGCAAGGACCGTATCCGCCTGCTCTAGCCGTTCTTCAGCATTAATTGCTCGGTTTTCATCGCGTGACTTACTCGTTGTCAGTTCCTCTAATGTGTCCATTGGAAGTCTGTATATGCGTTTCAAGAGGCTGCCTTTGGGCCGAGCGCGCCCCTCCACGTACGCTCCGTCGGCGAGCAACTTGTCTGGGAAGTGACAGTAGAACAGGACACGTGTATGCGCACCAATACGCAAGAAAGGTATACACGTCGAAAGCTGATCCACAAAATAC